>BLKM01000476.1:259596-456116 GCA_013340265.1 Coptotermes formosanus | reverse complement strand
CCCCCCGCCCAAAATCAAACGAAAGAAGACTTGAATACTCATAAATGTATATTTTTTTCTCATGTAACTAATTTCTAAGCCTATATTAGCTAGCAAGCATTCAGCATGTAACTAACTTTATGGTAAACGAATAATGACCAATTTACTGAGAGTGTGTGGTCTGCATAATTTAAAGTTTGGGTTTGGGATTTTGGTACAGGGGATAAGACTTTAAATTCATAATGATCATCTTGAACGTGTCAAGCTTCCAAAAATGATCAGGTCCATGCAGCAGTAACATTTCAGACTTGTATATGGGAGGTATGCAGTTCAAATCATAGCCACATTTCCATGTACTGACTGATATGTTCTTTGGTTTTCTTCAGTGCCTCCATAAACATTTTCAGTGTGTACCTTGAAATATGTCATGACCACCTCTTATAAATGTTTACCTACTCATCATTTGTAATATACACCAACTCACAGTATGACACAACCTTTATAGTGTTAACAGCATTGTTAAGTAATCTAAGAAACACTGAGTAGGCCACACATTAGAAAGATCCAAGTTGAAGTTTTTATAAGTGATAAACTATTCCTGTCATTCTATGATGGAAATGAAAAGTAACTGTTTCATATAATTTGCAAATACTGTATTTACTTCTCTGGTTTGATTCTCTGCACAGGCAAGACAATGCTCCCTCTTCTTAGCCACCCTGACCGATTCCGAGGCCCGGCCAGCCTCCCCTTCAGTGGGTACTGGTGGTGTTTTCTCCACGGGTGATGTGGTGTTGCATAAAGCTGACCACACCCCCATCAAATGCCGAAGTTAAGAATGAGTGGAGCCATACCTACATTGCCACCATACAGCTTCATGGTGTGTACAGGCCAAACTTACTTTCACAATTGCTCTACCTTCTCTCAGTAATTTTTTCAGTGCCTTAGCTGACTCAAACTCGGTATTCACTTTAGAAACAGTCAAATTTATTGCCTCCAATAACCACTATTGGAATTTTTTTTCTTTCTCTCTTCTTCTTTCCTTCCATCCCCTGCATGCTGGTGCCTCAGATATAATTTTACTACAGGCAGTACTCGGTACATGAATATCACAAACATTAAGTGAGCTTCACAGTGTTTTGATGGTGGTACATTAAAACAGGCTTCACTGGTGTTTTGGACATTGACCATAGTCTTATGTTTATTATATCCCAATATTTTGAAAAGTCACTCTGTTTTCATCATCCAGTGGAAAGGTGGGAAAGGGTTGCTCATCTGGTGACCTCTCCCATTTCCAACTGAAGAGAAAAACTGACCCTGTTTTCGAAATGCTGTAGAGCAATAAACCTGATAAGATGGAAAATGTCCAGAACAATGGTCACACCTATCCCAAATGCTCTTCCATCTTATAATCAGCAGATGGATGATACCTTGGGCAAACAGTTTTCTCCCCTACCTTCAGTTTTTCTAAAAATCCCCGTTTCTGGTAACACTTTCCTGTTGGGTCCCACTGCCATTATCTTACACACCCAAATGTCACAAATTTATTTCAGGCTCAAGAGTCATTAACGTGTATAGATGGTACGCCCCTTATGCTTCATTGCTGACACAGCCTAACAACAACAGCAACAAATGCAGTGCTTGTTCTGTGTCAGTTGAGTGTATTGCAGCACATATCTTGATGTGGTGTCCATAGAAACTTTCAGTTCCACTGTACCATAACAGGTTTTTATTGGACAAATAATGACATTCTATTCAAAGAACCTTCTCACACCGTCTTGTTTACCTGCCAAGTTGTGTACAAGTTCCATTTTGCCCTCCGTAATTTTGTAATATCCACCATAAAAAAAACTTCGCAAAATTTGAACTGATAAGCTGTTCTCAAGTCACAGATAATTTAAATTACTGTTAGTCCCTGGCATGCCAAAAAATGCAGGTTTCTGTACTGTCACCATTTAGACATTCTGCATTAATCACAGCTGGGCTGTTTACATGTAAATCTCAACATTCTTTTATGCCCCCTGCACAATTAGAGTTCAAGAAAAGTTTCCCTAAAATTTTCTCTTCACCGCTACTGGTATTACAGTGCAATTATTTTGTCTGACAACTACAGGCTGCCCATCACTGTCAGTTTGTTAATTGTGTCAAAATGGCCCCCTCAGCCCCCATTCACAAGTGGCATGGCATGACATATTACACTTATCACATAAAAAATAAGGACCATTTCTACTTATTACTAATCTTATACTGCCACTGTCACTATCAGGACTACTACTACTACTACACCCCCACCTCCACCCCCACCACCACTACATCCACCACTAAAACAAATGTAAGGAACCCTCAGTGTTAGGAATTTCAGCGCATTCTTTTGAATTGGTATCACTTATAACTTCTGCAAGAGTTGCTTGGTCTGCAAAGACAAGCTAAACTCATACTAGGCTGTTGAATATCTGTCTTGTTGGTAGTTCATTGAATCACACGAGCTCATCTTGGGTCTCTGAGTTCACAAACACTTAGTTTTACAGGCAGAAACAATGTTGTATGGCCCAACATTAACCACGGTATGGTATGGAAAACAGTCCTGCACTGAGGAGTGACAATCAAACACGGTCGGTCCATGTAGCAGTTGGTTCAGTAGTTGTTTCAAGATGACAGAACTCTGTCTTATCATGAAGTGGTGAATGCCGATACAACAGTGTTGAAAGGACAGTGAACAATGAATTGGAAAGGACTTGGATGGAGCAGATATGGCCCAATCAATGTACTATTCTAGCACTTGCCTGAAGGAAACAAAGAAAATTATGAAAACCCTCAGTCAAGACAAATGGTGCCCCAGCCAAGATTTAAATTGGGCACCTCCTGAATACAAGTCTAGGGCATTACTGCTATATTCACCTGCTTGATGATGAGTATATGTTGGTGATACAAACAGTGCTTTTATGAATTTCTGGAGATTGGGTTAGAAATATTAGTACTACCAGTATCTTGGTGTTACATATCAGGTGTTAATTCTATTACTGCCAGATGGCAATCTAAACACTGCCACCATATCAAGATGTTCAGAAGGTCACTTCTTCAGAGTGAGCTTGACTTTAATACAACAAAAACACTAAAATAATAATTACCCTAGAAGACCACAATTAATCTGGACTATATTCAAAGATTAAATTCCTACCTCACACAGAACATAGTGTGTTTCTATCATAAAGACCATTTCATTAATGTTGTATGCACAAACAACCACTCTTTACTGCAAGAATCATATGGAACATATAAGCCCACTGTGGACAAAATGCAGAGTGCTGTAAAACCATACATAACAATCACACACCTTCATAAACTTTTATATGACCTTACATAACATACAATCACACAACAAGATTCATTAGTTCTGTTGTTTCATTTTACCATAAGTTAAACGGCACTGCACTATTAGAGGTCTGCAGATAAAACACCTGAATATTGCATCAGCATGCCAAAAATGTAGTGCGTATTATAGTGTGAAATATCCACCAATGAAACTGTATTGCAATTATGACATACTGTACTATTAACACAATGCAACATAACACAAGAATATGTGATTCCAAGGGCAAAACGTTAACGGTAAACTCAGCGATACATATAGCAACCACTGGGCTTTAGTGTTAATACTCTTACAGCTGCATAGTTTCAGCATTTTAACACTTATGTGCTATGTCACATGGTGACATTCATTAAACCTGTCACCCAATTTTGTTAGAAGAATTCCTTTATTTGTACACATCCGTAGAAACATAAAAGGTAAACCTATCCCTACAAAGGCCTTGACAGGCCCTTAAGGTTCCAAGAGGTTGAGGCTCTCAGATTTCAAGACCATCAGCACACGAAGGTGGCAAGGTTTTCAGCCCTATGCACTGACCGCCTTAACGCCCAGGAAATATTCCTGGTACTCATTTCTGTTACAGGCTGAGTCGACCCCAGGACCATAGTGGGGCCAGAAGGATTATGTCAATGAAAAATTCCAATGACACCATCGGGAATCAAACCTGCGACCTTCCAGCTTGTAACACAGTGCCTCAACCAACTGCACCATCGCATGCCCCTCCATACGAACATAGGCCTACAATTTTCATTGTTTTATGACTGCAATGAATAGGTTACTGTTGTGAGACAGCACAAAAAATTTGTTTTCAATGATAATGTAAGGCACAAAAGGCAGTCTGGGCAGAAAAGTTCAGTTTCAAAGAAATTTATATCATTTCTAAGATCAAAAATGTTAAAATAAATGTTAAAATAAAATGTTAAAATAAATGTATATCTTATTGAGCACATTTATCTCATTCATAGTATGGAAATTCTCTTTTCCACAGTGTCCAGACTGTGTATGGCGTCAACCTAACACCTTATTCAATGGGAACTTGGAGGGTGGTAAAGCCACTTGGGTGTGAAACTGACCACGCACGCCTATCTAGTGCCAAGGTTAATATTGAGTGGTGCTACATGTCCATTTCCCCACATACCTTCATGGCATGCACAGGCACAACATCACCTTTACCTCACAGCATGTCAAAAAAGTTTGATACAAAGTTTTAAAAAGCTAAAATGCAATTTGTGTTGCTTTTAACATGGAAAATGGTTACACTACATCCATCACTGAAAATCTATGTACTCACATCCCTCACTTATGTGTGTGTGCTCCTCTTCACTTGTCTCTACGAATGCTGTAGGCTGTGCCTTTACAGCAGTGTTAAGTGTTAGGTTATGTTTATAGTCCTACCAGTTTACTGTTCTTTCTAACACACGAACGCCACCAAAATAAAGCAAGGTATTTACTTTGGGTACCAACAGAACACACAATTAGATTTCTTCCATATATGATACAATATATGATTGTGAAAACCTACAAACTTGAGGCATGCAATTTAATATATCCTGTTCTCCATTCATCTCTTTTTCAATCCCGTCTTCTAACGAGTAATTAATTCTACATGTAATATTTTATAAAACATATTTTGAATATTAGTCTAAAATTCAGAAATGAACAGAACTTACCTGTGCATTGTACACCATATGAACACCTTGGAAAACAATATTCTTTGCATGTTCTCCCAAAAAATCCAATATATGTTCCACTTGGGCCTCATATGGAAGCCCTCGAAGTCGTATGCAGTCTTTTCGTGTCCCTGACGTGATTATGTGTTGTGGCAATAATGGCACTTGAGGTACTTGTGCTATCAGTGGCATTTGTGGTTCGTAAGTTTTTGGGTCCATTGACCGATTTAAAACCTGCATAATAAAATAATGTTACGAAAATAATGTCACGAAAACAATGTCACAACTTGCTCATGATGTCTGCTCTGAGATGCACATCGCTTCATGCTGACAATCAGCTGACATGAGTTTCACATAACCCCACTTTTTATCAGTCTTCTCGCCGCAGAGAGGGCAGCACTAACGTCAAGGACATTCCACTTGGTGGCAGCCTTACCAGTACAACGAAATTTACCAACTGTAGTGCGCAATTTCATTCACTCTTCCCTCTTCTACTTATGCGTTTATGAATTGCTGGTTTTGAGGGTCAAAAAAAGGGGGGGGGGCATATATTGTCACGTTAACCACTTAATAATCTCTCCCGGAAATTTTTGCTAACTCTATACAAAAGTAATGTTTTTTAGTGTATTGTAGCATTCATGATCAACATTAGAAACAGGTACAACAGCAGACAAAATGGAAACTTCGAATGTAAATCTCTTCACTCTAATCATTATACCAACCCTCAGCATTTTCTGATCTTGAATCACCAATGTCAGAAATTATCCTGTCATCCTACTCCCAAATCACTTTTGGTTTTATTCTTAGTCCTTTCCATCACTGCTGACAGATGTTAACCCAGGCCATTACGAAATAACTTTAACATAGAGTAGCCAAATGGTCTGCCTATTTAGCATATATCACTGCTTTTATCTATTCAACTTATGTCACACAATCTGTGTTTTATTAATGTAACCTAACCCTTCAGCGCAGGGCACACAAATACCAAGCTTCAGGTTGCCTGGGCAACTAAATTTTTACTGTAGTGCCTCATATTTTGGGTCCTCAGTATGGAAATAGCCTCATCTCACCTTTCTGGCACCTATAATTTTGATGTGACTCCTAGATGTTTGAAAAATTTGAGAACCCCATCTTTAACATCTACCAATAAATACTGGTACTGATCAGAACTTTCATACAGAGCAACAACATGTTGCTCTGAAGTGTTAAAATCAGCACCCCTAGATAATATTACTGATATATCTATTCCGGAAACTTCACAGTGCTAGGCATTCTTCTGATGCAAGTATGTTCACAAAATCTGTGACAAACAAAGGCTGAGATTACATAACATTTATAACTTAATATTATGCATGACCATAATCTACAAAGAGTAAAATATTTTCAGTAATCCCATACTGTAACTGAATTTTAACATACCAGAGTACAGTCCCAAGAGTGCAAGCTATAAGAAATAAACGAGTGATATGATACAGTGTGTCATCTACACTTAGCCAAGAATAAATCTATAATAGTCCAGAGAGCTAAAAGTTTTACATGTACTGTCTGCATTAACATAAACATCAGACTTCATTATGTGGAGTTGTGTATCTACTTCTTATCTTCAAATTTTCATCATCAAAACTAACTTGATGATGAGATTTACAATTTAAATGCAAAGGCCCGCACATGTATTATAAATGTCATTATAACGTTCTTATTGCCTTTATTATAATCTTTACAGTCTAGTCAGACTCAGACCCTCGCAAGACTCATCAGCAGCCTGTATTTTTCACCCATTATCTCACCTGCTGGACTTCAGCTGTTGTGCTGCGGAACAGCTCAATATATCGAGAACCAATTAGTTCACGGTGCTTGCTCAGAGCTTTGCCTGCATCATCCTCCTGATTAAAGAGAACAAACGCGTCACCTGTCGCCCGGCCATCAGGCTTCTTTACAAACAGGACCCCTTCTTCCCCATCCATCACCTGACAGGAATTCTCACCTGACTCAAAAAAGTCCAGCTGAAATGTATGAAAGTAAGAGAGAATATGTATTAGTTACCAGTACCTTATAACTATAGTCACTTGTGTCTAAATAGGATATACACAGTGTTCAAGTTAATTCTTATTTTACTTGATCATAAAATTGGTACCTTAGCCTAACTTCAGAGGCTTTATAAATGTTTATGAAGACACAAAACACATTCAGGCCACAAGTGGGATTCATACCCTCAACCACAGCATTACAGCTGCCAAATATTGTGCAGAACTTGTATCACAGAGCTGCTAGTTTAAGCTGAATTCAAAACTATATGTTATAAATATTCATGAGCATCAGTTACTTACAACTTGTTTTGCAGTGCAGTCATAGGGTAGTCCACGCATCCGTACAATGACCTGACCTCCTCTAGACAGAAATGCCTGAGCTTCATTATTGCTACCTGTAAATATCATATAAAAGAATTTAGTGCAGTAGCTTTTCTAGTATCAACAGTTACACTACCCTCCATTTGTTTTCTTTCCCTTTTATTTTATTACAGACATACTGGTTCTTTTTTAACTGTCATTCTACATGTCCTATGAGTATTAACAATCGATTATTTGTCTCAGTTGAACTATGGACATCAGAGTTATAGTCACCACATGACCAATTCATTTCAGCATAACACCGTTGTACACTCTTCCCTTCTTTGTACTATCAACTCTTCAGATTCACATACTACAATATCGATATATAAAGATATGGAAGTTAGCAGGTCTGAGAGTATCAGGACAGGGACTTCAAATGGTACAGCAAATAATTAATTGACTGTGTTCAATAACATCAATATGGCAGCAGTGAGAGCACGTTAAACAGAAACACCACTAGTAAAAATCAGGGTCATGTGCTGAAGTATTTTTTATCATGATATGTCTTCTAAAATATGCAAATTTATTGGGATATATTTTCAATTAATATGTTAAACTGTCAGATCAATATAGTTTCCTCAAAGTGTCAAACTGAGTTATGGTACAGATTCTCAGTTGAACAATATTTTCTTATACATATTTATGTCAAATTCAATGGACGTCTTGTGCTACATCATTATTTATCACAACTACTAGTAGTTTCAGTAGAAAACCACCATCAGGTGACAATCATTGTATATGATGAGAGCACATAGTGAAATAATGAGGTACCTTACAATATAATTAAAAAATATACTGTGCCCTTGAGAAATTGTTTGTTATTCAACTGGTCGATAAATTCTGTGATGTTATTACTCTCAAACTTTCATCACTGTACCACCAAAGCCAATCATTCAACCGTAAATTAAGTCAACTAATTCAATTCACACCTTCAGAACATATTTTCTAGCATCTGCCTTAATATTATCCTGCCATCTACTTCTATGTGTACATCTGTCCACAAGGTTTTCCAACAAAAACTGCACATGAATTTCTTGCCCTTGTGTGCAGCCTATAAGATTCATGCTCCTCATGCTTGATTTGAATGGCCAATGAACTTTAGATTAAATCAAACTGAATGGATTTCTGCCCCATCATTTTTGTTACATGCACAACATTGCTACATACAAGATTTGTGTTCATAAGTGCTCCTCTACTACCATTTAGTGCCACTTGCTCACCTCCCGCCACATTGATGAAGTCTTCTCCAGATGCCTTGTACACTTCAATGTACCTATTGCCAATGTGATGCTTATGCCTCTTTAGAGCCATATCTCGGTGTTCCTGGTTGATAAATCGGACAAGAGCTTCACCGTTTCGGCGACCCTGAGGGCTCAAACACAACGCTACTCCACCCCTGCAAACAAAGTTAAAAAGTTAAAGTTGTTGCTATGCATGCCATAAATGCATACAAGGAGAGTGGAGGCAGCTCCATTCATTCTTAACCTCGGCACTAGACGAGAGTAAGTGGTCTGCCCATGCCCTGGCTCCTTTACCCCTGGGTAAAGAATCTCCAGTACCCACTGAACAGAAGGCTGTGTGGGTTCTAGAGCCAGCATGGATATTTCTGGAAAGATAATTTCTCACCTCTGCTGCGATTTGAACCCCAGATCGTCCAGTGTAGCCTAGCGAATACAGTGACTATGTTATCCCAGCTCCCCCACAAACAAATATTAAGTTCATATGTCTGACATAACAGTAGCATTTCTGTTTTAATAATTACATACATGCATGTTATACAAAGAAGTATCTTCATTTGTCATAGAGTATTAGACACAATTAAAGTTCACCTTAGAACACAAACACTGCAATCATATTCTCTTGTTGTGTAAAATATGTATGCATTCACCACCTGCAATATGCCTTACCTCTTCCTACAGTACATAAAAAATGCCATATCTAGAGCAAACCTGCACAGCCATACCTAAATTTTCATCACATCCCACATCATCACCTAACATATTTTTTAAAATTTACATTTCCTTGCATTTGGAGAGGATATGCTTTGTGTTAAAGGAACAAGGTACTTGAAATTTTGTTGTACAAGAAAAACGGGCTTCAGAAAAGACAGAACATAATTTGTATGTTAATAAAAAAATTGTAAAGTTGTTTTTGAATTGCTTTTCAGGTTCACATCTTATGAAACTTTCACAGTTCAACCTGTAGCAACATCCAATGTTAAAAACGTTAACTATCATAATGTAGACTCTTGTGAATGTGGTAATGAACATTCAGGTTCCACAAAATGTGTAGAGTTTCTCACGTAGTTGAGGACCTATTGGCTTCTCGAGAAGAACTCTGTTCCACTGAGTGAGTGAGTGAGTGAGTGAGTGAGTGAGTGAGTGAGTGAGCCAGCGAGCGAGCGAGCGAGCGAGCGAGCGAGCGAGCGAGTCAGTCAGTCAGTCAGTCAGTCAGTCAGTCAGTCAGTTAGTTAGTCAGTTAGTTAGTTAGTTAGTTAGTTAGTTAGTTAGTTAGTTAGTTAGTTGGTTGGTTGGTTGGTTGGTTAGTTAGTTGGTTGGTTAGTTGGTTAGTTAGTTAGTTAGTTAGTTAGTTAGTTAGTTAGTTAGTTAGTTAGTTAGTTAGTTAGTTAGTTATAATTTTAACAATGAGTGGGACTGTACAGGGGTAACACAAAAGACGTACAATCAAGAAGGTTACCCAGGGTAAAGACAGTTTCTTTCCCATACTCCTCACAGTTATTCATTTGTAATCGGCTTGACTTATTTTATTCCATTCTATGTAACTTCAGTACCGACTGAATACTGTATAATAAAATAATTGAGTAACCAACTATCCTCTCCATTCCTCTGCGCCCTGCAGTAACTAAACTGAGACTGGTCACATGTTAGTTTGTATGATGTTTATATTACTTTATGTTATGTTGTGTTATGTTACATCATGTCACGTTATGTTATGTCATGTCATGTCATGTAACATCCTGTTACTTAAATTCAGTTGCCTTTGTTTACCATTAGGAAAAAAGTAGATTTATCTGTGTGTATCTTGTAGGATAGATGAAGTTGTTCTTTTTAGCAGTTACAACATGACAAACTTTTGAGGCAGCACAGATTTGTTTGCGATCTTGAACAGAACACTCTAAGAATAACATTTATTCTTCAAGCAAATTTTGGTCAGAAAGGAATGATGATTTCCAGCCACATGTAAACTAAAGTACATGAAATTACAAAAGTACCTACACACCGAGTAGATAATTTACTTCAGGTAAGACCAAGCTACCAAACTACTTCCTAGAAGTGTTTGTCTGAAACACACAGTTGAGAAAGATTTTCAAATTTTGAGGAAATAAATCAAAGTTACCGCAATACATACATACATACATACATATATACATACATACATACATACATACATACATACATACATACATACATACATACATACATACATACATACATACATACATACGTACGTACATATGGGCGTGCGTGCGTGCGTGCATACATACATACATACATATTTTTGGAGGTTTTGTTGAAATTTCATATGATCATCATATTGAAATGCATTTGAAGTTCCCTTTATATTCAATATAAATTAACAGATTACAAATATCCACAACTAATGTACACCATGCAACAAAATTCTTTCTGTACTGCTAGTAATCATTTAGAATTGTTCAATCTTTGGACTTTTGTTTTGTATATTATTCTGTCTTCAAATAAAAATGAAAATAAAACATTATATTTCATAGAGCAGAATTGGTTTGCATCCCTGAAATGCCAAGTTTTGATTTTATTTTAAACACGGAGTTATGGAGATAATCCAAAGAATGAATGATTCCAGATGTCAGAGTCCTATAGAACCCATGATTGTAGCCCAGCTGGTCTAGATATTTTCTGCCATTTATGCAGCCTGAAGATTCATTACCCACTCCTATGCCAAAGGAACCCAGTCCAGCCTCTGAAATCATACTCCTCTAAGGTTCACTTTATTATTATACTTCCATCTCCCACGCAGTCCTTTGCATTCTCCAACATAGTTGGAATGCATTTCTAATTTCTCCATGTGGGCTTAATATACTATTCATTTCATACTTCTTGATATGATCACTGTCACATATGGTGAAGAGTACAAATTATGTAGCTCCTGACAATACAGCTTCAAGTTAGAAGAGGTAGCAGATTAGTCCATAATGTTGGGACATATCTATCAAACTGCATGTTGTCACATCCCAAAAGACAGTAACCCACACAGCCACTTCAGTGAAAACTTCCAATCTCATAAAAAGTGCTGTATTTACCTGTGTATAATATGACCACTTGCCAGTGGTGACCCCGTTCATAATTTTACATTTTGCATTCCATGCATCATAATTAAATTTCTGTAATATTAACCAACAAGGGCACACAGATATCATTAGATTCAGAATAATGTTTTTAAAAACACTACACTCCTACACGTTTAGAACCTTACTGGTCCATCATCAGGGAGTACATCAATTGTTGTATAAAACAATTACTTAACAATATTTTGATCTCTCACATATATAGAAGAACTGATGGAAATTCTTCCACATACAGTGAATATGTGCAGCAGACAGAATTGTCGCACAGTAAATTGGAGCAGCATGTGGGTGTGTTGGAGGTGTTCACAGTGCTCAGTTTTGTGC
Organism: Coptotermes formosanus; assembly: GCA_013340265.1. NCBI lineage: Eukaryota > Metazoa > Arthropoda > Insecta > Blattodea > Rhinotermitidae > Coptotermes > Coptotermes formosanus. The sequence continues at coordinate 444,044 of BLKM01000476.1, read as the reverse complement.
ACATGTTGCTTAATAGCGCAGAAATGCCATCATAATATCTTCCATTCTCAGGAAAATACCTACACATAATACATTCAACTATGTCCCCAGTTATAAGGCCGCTCCACTCCCCACTATTCAGATAATGACTTAGGAAAAAAAAAAATATTTTCTTGTATCTGGGTACGTAATAATACACAGTTTGCTTGCAGCTGCATTTCATCGTTTATGAAAGTCATTTTGTTTACTCCACTATCAGCCCGCTTATCTTGAAAATTATCAGTAAAAACAGACTGTTTGTTTCAAGTTATGCCACTCTCCTCTAGTATATGTACACATATACAACACACTTACCAAAGCACATACCCAACTTCCTAAATGTTTCTAGTTTTAATGGCAGGACACAACCTACATTCAGCACTCAGAGAGTTCAGTCCCACTCATTACTTAGAAAGTTAAAATGGAAGGCAGTCAACTTAGTTAACATGAGGCTTTATACAGTAGGCACATCATTTTCAAACAGAGTGCTATAATGTGTAGATTTTGTGCTTAAATCCAATTGTATGTAATTTATGTGTCTTCTACAATAATTCCTTCATTACACATGTTATTCTATTGATATGTTCACTGCACAACATATGTTATAAAATGTACACAGTTAGGGGGCCATGTCTATCACCCTGAAGAGTCACTTACAAAACAACACAACGGAGTTCCAAGTTAGTTTAATGTCCAGATGTACACTACAAGTTGTTGAGTGAATACAGTTTAGTTCTATTCTAATTAATTTTCAACTTGACTGTACATGAAGCCCACAATGAACTTCACAAAGTTTCTCAAAAATGACTTGCCATCAAAAAATTAGATCTTGTCAGAGTACACAATGATTAATTCAAATTTTTTTATGGTCATAAATACTTGACAAAATAGAAAAGAGGAGTAATTTCTGATTGTGCAATGAGATATCTACAGCATGATCAGTTTTACAACATTTAATATGTATCTGCAGTAACAAACGTAAGATCTAGAAGCACACAAAATAGCAAGAAAGAGAATCTTCGAAAACTTCTCTACATCAAACTGTAGTATATCTTCCCACTTATAATTTTCGCAATGTCTTCTATCACAGGGGCCGTGGTGGCGTAATTGGTTGAGGCACTGCACTATAAACAGGAAGGTTGCAGGTTCGATACCCGATGGTGCCCTTGGAATTTTTCATTCGGTCGCACTGTGGCCCTGGGGTAGACTCCGCCTCTAACAGAAATGAATACCAGGAATATTTCCTGGGGGGTGAAGGCAGCCTTACCACCTCCAAGTGCCGACTGTCTAGAAATCTGGGAGCCTGAACCTCCTGGAACCCTAAGGGCCTGCCCACGTCTGTAATAGCATTGCTTTACCTTTACCTTCTATGACTAACATCTCTTTGTCACATCAGGTTTTTAGATTATTTTACCTGCAAGACAACATCATACCCTGAAAACTTCGTTATTTTGATGGAAAAATTTTTACAATTCAGCCAGGAATTAAACTAAATCTCTCAGTCTATGAAGGACTGTCCTCCTCATGGCATACTAAAACCAACACCCAGAAAGATGACCATATGCTTCATTTGCAAAGTATATTGCAGGAAACAGCACGCAATGATGAACTAGCTGCATTGAATGGCTGTCTGTGAACAAGAAATGCATAGTCACTAGACCAAAACACTTACTTTGCAACATTGAGTCCACGAAAGAACTTGGCAATGTCTTGGTCTGAGGACTGCCACGGAAGACCTCTTGCACGCACAACGCAGCTGTTGTCTACCTCCTCATTTTTTGAGCTGCAACAAAAAAACATATCAGATTATTCAAAAATATTCCTTTAAAACAAAGTGTTCAGTTCAGCACTGCATCTAACAGGAATGAAGGGAGAAATTTAGAAACATGCTGACAATACTCTCCTTAACAGACTTAATATTGTTATGGTAAAGAAATGAACTTGATTTCAGTCTTCTGCCGCAATGTTGATGAGATCTGCGCTCTTCTCGGATATTACACAATGTAATATAGTAACTGGTAAACAATTACCACATGACATTACGTAACGAAAAGGGACTTACAGTGGGCAGAGTATACACTCAGTTTTAAAACAAGAAATGCATACAGAAATTTGTTGCAGAAATTGCTTGGGAAGTGGCCACAGAGACCACTGCCATAGGGGTGGGAGAATTAATACCAAGACTGAAAATAGGGCGTGAGACGAACAGCGCAAAGAAAGGTCTCCAAGGTAAGAAAATGGCAACCAACTTCATGGTGCATTTGACACCTCCATGTAGAGTTAAATAGGTTTAAATTTTTAGAGATGAAGTCAGAGTTAGGGTAACATTATGGCCGTCTAGTTCAGCCATCCATTATGTCTTGGTGTTGAGACTCATTGGACCCTCATGACTATATTTTAGCCCACAATTAATCTGAATTTTACATAAACCTTCAGCCCTTGCAACACCATAAAAAACTTTGTCACAATTATGAAATAGAGTCATTTAATGCTGTGTAGAGAAACACTCATAATTTGTTCTCAGAACCATACTAAACCCACAAATGACTTCTGTAGACAAAATGTATAAGTTCTCAATTTTAAACCCATTAGTATATATGTGTAAAGCAACCACAAATCCACGAAGTGTTAACAAAGCTTGCTGTAAGCTTTATGCTATTAGAGGTCACCCATATTTGTTCTTGTGTTATTTCTGCTATCAATAATACCAGCAGACAATCACGCTAACTGCTGAGATACGAGCGACACTAACACCATATCTTGTAATGAATAGGAATTTTGTGTGAAAATATGTCTGTCAGTGTATGCATCTTACGTTAAGGGGGTTTTCTGTACAATGTAAAAATAACAAGCCACATATCTGGACCTTGGATGGCAAGAACTGGTGAATCGTGATAGGTATATATTTTATGACATCTTTTGTGAACATAAATCATAAATATAACACCAAATCCTTTATGAAATACAGAACATCTGTCTACGCCTGGCTGCAAACCCTGGCCCGCAGGCCAGAGTTTGCAGCCCTTGAAAATTCAAGCCTGGCCAGTGATGATTGTCAGGAGGTTTTAGTAATTAATTTTTAATAAGGGCTATTATTGTTTCTTTAGGGATGTCCAACTTGGTCTCTCACAGAAAGGGAAAAACAGGCTGAGGGTGTTTGAGAAAAGGGTGCTGAGGAAGACATTCGGGTGTAAGAGAGAAGAAAAAACAGAAGGGTGAAGAAAATTGTGCATTAAAATATCTGCAGTGATTTGTATCATACTCCTCCCTAGGGCTCACAATAACGGTCAAAATCTTAATACCGGTGTTTCGTTACTTTTAATTTATGAAATCGGGGTACCGGTATGAATACTGGTATTCCAGAAAAAAACAGTGCGCTACATTTCCATGAAGGGTAGTCGGTTGGTTGTTGCGTCTTATCTTGGTGATACAGCAAGTATGATGTGACTTGCCATCACACGTTGTTAGGAAACTACCTTGCTAACAGAAAAATATTTTTTTGATTTTTATAAAACAACAATCTCTGAAATTATTCATTAACAAGAAACATCTACTTTTTCTTTTGTCCCGTAAACTACATCTGAGTTTTATGACGTTCTCAGGTTTCCGTTACAATTGTATTGTGTATAAAAATCCCTCAGTTGCAAATTCAGTAATATTCGTGATTTATTTTCGTCGTTTTTATAATCTTTACTTGAATAAATCATAAACAATTATTTTTAAGTTAGTACCGAAAACCGGTATTTTTGTGTCAATACCGGTGGGCTTATTTGAATACCGGAAAAAAAAGTGACCGTGATCCCGGTGTTCGGTATCACGGGATCACAATATTGTAAGCCCGACTCCTCATCAAACATCATCCAGGTGATTGAATCAAGAAGGATGAAATAAGTGAGGCACGTATGTATAAGGGAAATGAGAAGTGCGTACAGAGTTTTGGTGAGGAAACCTGAAGGAAAGAGTCCACTTGGAAGGCTTGTGCATATGTACCAAATTAATATTAAATTTTATCTTGAAGAAAGAGGACAGGAGTGTGTGGGTTGGATTTATCTAGCTCTGGTTAGGAACAAGTTGCGGACTTTTGTGGACACGGTAATGAACCATCGGATACCATACAATACGCAGAATTTCTTGACAAGCTCAAACACTCGTAGCTCCTCAATAAAATCGCTGACCCAAAGAGTCAGTCAGTCAGGTAGTCAGTCAGTCAGCTATTTGGTAGTCTTACACGTAGACCAATCACGTAAATCCGCCATTTTCGTTCCGTGTAACCTGCAGCAGGTTGAGATAACGCTTATGTAACACAGAAACGCGAGTCTTAAGGCAGTGCTGATAAGTGGTAGGTTTAAAACCTTCGAAATGCAGGTGTTTCTTGCGGAAACTCTCCGGCAAGCGTTCTCTTCAAAATATATCTAGCCTAACACAACCACCCCCCCCCCCCCCCCCCCAGTGGTATAGACCCATTCTACCACCGTACTTTTTACGCCCTTCTGTGCCTAAACTAAGGCTGCTTTTGTGTAAAAGTTATAACAGACCTAAACTCACACAAACCTTAACTCCTATCCATGATGAATGAATTGACACGGACCAACTAATGTAATATTAGAGATTATATTAAAGCCTAGCGGTAACTTTACATACCACCAGGTTTAACATTACAAAATTCTACGTGGTGCCCACACTGCGTTTATGTGTTTTGTACGGATCTCAGAACAAACAGCAACTTTTGTCTTATAAAACATTAAGAGATTGGTTTTTATAACCGAAGTGGAGAGTGTTTACAGCGCGGGACGCACTGAGTCCTTATATAAAACAGATACGCTTCGTCTTTAAAGGGTTAACCTTTATACATAAGCCCGTACATACGTTTCGACGATCAAGTTGTCATCTTCAGGGGGCCACTGGTGCAAAATCCACAAATATCTAATAATGCAGTAGTTGGTGCAGTGTCAATTCATAACGTAAATGCACTGTTTCAATAACATATCCATCCTTATCCATCCATGTATTTACCTGGAGGGACGGGCAAATCCCTTGTTATTTTGTCGGTCGCAGTCCAGGGAACCGAAAATAGAAGCTCTACAATTTGCATCGGAATATTCGTTTATTAAAACTGTCAACGCAGACGGGCTAATTGCAGGAATGTATGGTGTTATTAGTTAGCTAGATGTATGCCTATGTTTGCAGGATGTGTGTGTGCTCTGCAAGAACCTGTTGTTACACGAACATGGATTCACATAAAGACCAAACGGTGGCGCAGTAATCAAATAAACATAAATACTGTGCAGGTCTGGTGGTTTCAGTCTTGGAAGATATTTAAGGAATGCGGGCAGGATAGGGTGGGTATTCATCTGGCGAAGGTATATGACTCAGCAAATACTATCTGTGCAAAAGCATTTACCACTACATTGCAAGATATATCTTTCAGTTCCTCAGAGAAGAAATCAGTCACGGCCCACACTTTACTTTGCTCTATTAAAAACTACTGATAGACCAGCTTTCCGCTTATATACCCATCAACAGGCTCTATAAAACATGAATTAAGAAACTCTACGTCACATGAAGGGAAAAGCCTTCCTCTGTTACAAAGTAAAATGATGTTATTTAATGTGGTAAAAATATATAAAATAGGATATAAATGTGTATAAAATGTGAAACATATGACACGCGTCAACCCGTAAGAAATATAGTGTGTTGGACGGTGTTAACAGCGTCAGTCTTTCATTTCTGAAAATAAATTATCGTATTTTATTTTGTTCTTAATTCATATTTTTATAGAGCCTGATGTTGGCTATATAAGCCGAAACCTGGTCGCTCAATAATTTTTAAACAAGCAAAGAAAAGTGTTGGTTCTGACTGATTCTTCTCGGAGGAATTAAAATATATGCCTTTTATACACACGGCAACTGGGATGTTCAACGTCAAAATTATACACACATTAGACTGTGCCAGTTCCAAATGTTCTAGTGGCCGATGTATTTCGGACCGGTATTTTTCACTGACGTATCGTGCCATAAAGCAGGTACCAGCCCCATACCCTGCTCCGTTATGCTTCTTCTTCCCTCTCGCGCTCAACTCGCGATTTTCAGTTTACCAGAACTGGTGAGTAACTCCACAGAGCAGAGTCCTTCTAGAGAAGCTAACAGTTTCTCAGCTAGTCAAGAAATTCCCCGCAATTTATAACTAACTCCACAGAGCAGAGTCCTTCTAGAGAAGCTAAGAGTTTCTCAGCTAGTCAAGAAATTCCCCGCATTTTATGGAACCCGGAGGTTCATTACGGACATTCACATGAGCCCGCCACCTGTCCCTATCCTGAGCCACCTCAATCCAGTCCATGCCCCCGTCCCACTTCTTGAAGATCAATTTTAATATAATCCTCCCATCTATGCCTGAGTCTCCCAAGTGGTCGCCTTGCCTCAGATCTCCCCACCAAAATTCTGTATGCACCTCTCTTTTCCCCATAGGTGCTACATACCCCGCCCATCTCATTCTTCTCGATTTGATTACCCGAATAATATTTGACGATGAGTACAGGTTATTAAGTTCCTCGTTATGTAGTCTTCTCCACTCCCCTGTCGCCTCGTCCCTCTTAGGCCCAAATATCCTCCTTAGTACACTATTCTCGAAAACCCGTTGTCTTTGTTACTCCCTCAGTGTGATAGACCAAGTTTCACACCCATACACCCCGCAATTTATAGAACCCGAAATTTTATTGCTGTATTAAATATACCGCCACTTGTCACATAAACCCAGGCAACGCCCTTCCATCCTATTTCTTTAAGGTGCATCTCAATATTATCTTGCAATCTGCACCTAGTTCTTCCAAGTGTTCTCCTTCCTTCAATTGCTGCTGTGTTCCTAATGCAACGTACTCGATCATAAGTGACCAGAACCTGATGACGCTCGGACAGGTCACTCTGCGATACGAAATGACGTAAGGTCAACGAGAGTATTAAATGACGCCGTAATTATACGTCCCGCGCGCCTCTGGCAGAGCATTGCAAAATTCGAGTAAGTGGAACACACAATAAAATCAAGAAAAACTCAAACAGATTAATACGAAATACAACGTATGTTGTGTCGATACAAAAGCAATAACAAAAAGACGGACGTGTATATAATGTAAACAGCAGTAAGACAATAGTCTGTATCCAGATGGGCAGATTATAGTAATACGTTAGACAGTTAAATATTAATTCTACATTAAAAACGCGTACAAGTACTTTAAAATCATATATGTTATTTTATAATTAAAGACATGTTTTATTATAATCATATAGTATAGGCGCTGATGATGACTTTCTCAAGTCGAAACGCGTCTTTCTAGTTTGTACACAACAAACCTAATTTAAAAAGCTCTATTTCGTGTAAGTAACGTGAACTGTTTTGAGTATTACACACTGTATTGCAATCAAAATGTCTGCAGAAGTGACAAACGTGTTGCCCGGAAACCCATAAAAGATTCGCTTCTTGTTGAGCACCATTCGTTGATGTTGATCATATTGGCGACTCCACGCAATGGAAAATAACAGAAAATCATAAAAATAAAGTATTTATTGCGTTTTAAATTGGCCATGAGGAGACTGGTATGGCGGTTTGATGCATTAACGCTTTAAACACGAAGCGTATCTCTTTTATATAAGGACTCAACGCGTACCGCGCTGTAAACACTCTCCACTTCGGTTATAAAAACCAGTCTCTTAATGTTTTATAAGGCAAAAGTTGCTGTTTGTTCTGAGATCCGTACAAAACACATTAACGCAATGTGGGCACCACGTAGAATTTTTTAAGCCTTTTAAAACGAAGCGCGTCTGTTTTATATAAGGACTCCGTGCGTACCGCGCTGTAAACACTCTCCACTTCGGTTATAAGAACCAATCCCTTAATGCTTTATAAGGCAAAAGTTGCTGTTTGTTCTGAGATCCGTACAAAACACATAAAAGCAATGTGGACACCACGTAGAATTTTTTAATGTTAAACCGGGTGGTACGTAAAGTTACCGCTAGGCTTTAAAAGGTTAAGACGCAATCGGATATTCTCAGCTAAATTGCAACCGTGGCCCAGTGTATGCTGGCCTGTACAGCATTGACCTGTGTCGGCTGCTTTCTTCAGAACGTGTGTTTGGAAGTCAAGCAGCTAACACTTGCTCAACAAGTCAAGAAATTCCTCGAATTTTATGGAATTCGAAGTTTTGTTACAGTGTTCATAACAGGAAGTCTCTGGCGCCCATCCTGAAACAGATAAATGCAGTCCACAACTTTCAGGGTGCAATTCTTTAAGATCCATTTTAGTATCATCCTCCCGTCTGCGCCCATGACGTGATCTCTTCCCTTCAGGTTTTCTTACCAAACGTTACATATGTTAGCTTTTAAAAATGTCCTGCTTATAAATTATCAATTGCTAGGATTTCCCGCCAGTGTGTTACCAGACGACAAATGCCTTTCAGGACAGTTCCCCTTACATTTTAAAGAACGGCATCCAAATACCTCAACACCCTGAAAAAAAACTCTTTGAATTTGTGCAATGCGGTAAGAAAGGAGCATAAGTGAATTTTGTGAATGTGGATGAAACCGCTTTAGCAGAAAAAATGAGTTTCGACAAAAATTCTCTTTGCTGCCGCCTTTTAAAATGGGACATTTCATAGGATGCCAAGGAAAAGGGTCTGTTAGGCTGATGGGAAAATCTAAGAGAAAAGGGTAAATTCTCGGAAAAATTTGCGTCGCCTTCCTTTCAAAAACTTCAGTGTCTTCAACGACAGTGGCAAGAACTGTAAGTTAACAACAGTAACAATTGGTGGCATATTTATGTAAATTTCTATTGGCACATTCGTTTGATCAAAGGTTTTACATTTTGTATGCAGTCCTTGCATAAGCGTTTGTTAACATGTAAGGAAATATTCATTCAGAATTGTACAAAGGTTCACGCCCTATCTTCACAACAGAATTTCACAGGATTCATTCAAAGGAAACCGAAATTTCATTTTCGCTAATGGACTTTAACTCCCAGCAAAAAGTAAACCTGTGGCACACCTTAACATTTGTCCTTGTCGTCACAAATTAGTTCAGGGCCCTACAGCAAGTGGCGCCAGCAGCGCACCCAACAGAGGCACACTTGCCCCTGTTGCTATGAAGAAAGTAGCTGGTATAGTGAGGAGGCTAAGGGCTGGACGACCGAGGAACCGTGATTCGATTCCTAGCAGGACAAGAAATTTATTTCTTATCCAAAACACCTGACCGGTTCTGGGCCCACCCAGGTCGTCTTCCACAGTACGGGATGCAAAAGAAATAATACAACTATCTTGACATTTTATGGCTGTTCCATAAATATAGGGGCATTATCATTACTTTATCTGACAACTGTCGCCAGACATTTTCAGTCAACTCGCTTAATGTATAAAATATCGACGCGTGTCTGCAAGGTGAAAGAAAATACTTCCAGCGCCATCTTTAAATAAGGTTACTAGAAATATAATATAATATTAATACACTGAATTAAACAGCATGGACGCCTAGTCAAGGCAAACTTCAGCAACGGCGGGTCTCGGAGATGCCGCCCAAAATGAAATATTAGTAATGTGAGTTGCCGGATAAAATAATTTTACTCTACAAGAAAGGTGCTGAATTTGTAATCACAAGATGGCTAAATATGTAGAAGGTTTTCGAAGAATTTTGCAACTGTTACTTTTGCAGTATGTATTCTAAATATGTTTTTAGGAAACACCTGCAGCATGATTGTGATACAGAAAGCCTGTTCCTTAAGGAAGGAACAATATTTTCGAAGCAGTCACAAAGTGCCTGTAAAATGTATTTCAAAGAAGACTTCATTTGTTCATTAACAGCAACATGTAATTTCAAAAGCTGGGTCCCTAAAGTAAGTTTAAATAAAAATCTTATTTTCGAACCTGTGTGGCAAGGTGGAAATATCTACATATAGCGCATTTTTTCGTAAGTCGCGAGAAAAATATATGACACCGGGTGACGAAAAACGAGCGTAATTCCAGGCTTTAAATTGATGCCCTTTATAGAAACTACAAGTAAATAAAGCTTCGAAAAAAATTGTGATTTTTAATTTTCAGTAACATAGGAAAGAAAACTTATTATAGACGATTTGACGTCCCAAAATAACGTAACACTTTAATTTTAAACCTTACTAATCAAAACTTTGTAACACAGAACTTGACAGATTTCGGGATTACTCTCTATATTTTCATGTTAGTAAAGAGGTTGTGTAGCCTTTTGCGCATCGCGAAAATCCGAGTTTTATTCCAGGCCAGTCCATCTTGTATCTCTGTGGCTAAGACAGGTTTTCCTTCCAACACTTCGATATTCCCCTGTCAGTATAATTCCACCATTTTTTCATACTCATTCATTTATCTATCATCCAGGCATTATAATATGAACAACTGAGTCATTACATAACACAATTAAAGGTATATCTTCGCTTGCATCCACTCCCATATCACTAGTTGCGATAAATGGCAGTAATATAAATGCACTTACCAAAAATTTACAGGTTAATCCAAAACTGGCGTCGTTTTGAATCTTATTACTTCCCAGAAGCGGCACTCCACAGAACACACACATACACACAAGTCAGTACTTCTTACAACATACTTCCAGCAGATTTCTAAAATAATGTGCTCAAAATTCAATTACTTCCCCCAATTCACAACACAGAAATTTTAAATCAGTCTAGAAGCAAAAGAAATATCCCGTTGGAACATAGCCCCATATTTTGTCACGAAAATGTATGGGGCAAAAAGAAGTGGTTGGATCCAGAACAGACTCGTGTCTGCTGATACAGCATCGGGAGGTCGCAAGGACCGAGAGGATAACACAGATTAGGGAGGGACTGATAGCAAGTGCTGGGAGGGTGGGGAACATTACATGCTATTAGGAGAAGTGATTGCCGATACGAAACAAGTGGCGGATTATAACTACTTTTCTTGTCTCTATATACGTCTTCTGTGTTAAGGAAATTGCTGTTACTGCAGCGATGTGCATGTAGGGATAGTTAATAGGTGCTTACTCTACACAAAAAAAATTTATCCCTGACTGACTGCACAATTGATTTTACTGTTCTTACATGTTTCGGCTGCAAATTGAAGCTATCTTCAGGGAGCTACAAGTGCAGAAGACAAGTACAGCGTGCTATACATGTTGTCAAACATAGATGTGCTGTGAATGTAGTGCACAGCACAGTTCACACCCTGTATACAAATCTGGGAACTACACGCTACCAGATAATCGGATACTATATTTTACGTAATTTTAATAAGATTTTAATAACACTGTGTATGTGTGGAAAGACATAAGCATGTATAAACATTTTACCATTTATATTTGACAAACCCTATAGCACACTGTACATGAACTCAACACTTCCCGTTCCCTAAAGATGGCTGCAGGTTTCATTCGAAACGTGTAACTAACTAACTAACTAACTAACTAACTAACTAACTAACTAACTAACTAACTAACTAACTAACTAACTAACTAACCAACCAACTAACTAACTAACTAACTAACTAACTCCATGGAGCAGAGGCATTCTTGAGAAGCTAACAGTTTGTCAGCTAGTGAAGAAATTCCCCTCTCTTTATGGAACCCGGTGGTTCATAACCGTATTCACGATAACCCGCCACTGTTCCCTATCCTGAGCCAGCTCAATCCAGTCCATGCCCCATCCCACTTCTTGAAGATCCATTTTAATATGATCCTCCCATCTACGCCTGAGTCTCCCAAGTGGTCGCCTTCCCTCAGGTCTCCCCACCAAAATCCTGTATGCACCTCTCTTTTCCCCCATACCTGCTACAGGCCTCTCCCATCTCATTCTTCTCGATTTGATTACCCGAATAATATTTGGTGATGAGCACAGGTCATTAAGTTCCTCGTTATGTAGTCTTCTCTACTCACCTGTCCCCTCGTATCCGAAACATATGGGGGCATTAAAACCAGTCGAGCTATTGCTTGTAAACAAACCTGTGTGTATGAGACAACTGCACAAAAAATGTACAATATTAAACACGTACTATGTCATTCTTCTTATTACATCGTCCTCCCTACTAATTTACAAGAAGATAAACATCTGTTCTTAGCAGAGTAATCCTGGTAGCACTGCTATCATATTGCATCCTCAGAAATTATTTTATCTTATATCCCTAATTTGGTATATATATTCATTATATTAGAAATGTTTTAAATAATATTCAGAGTGATAAATAACAATGTTTAACTAATCTCCTTTCCCACACATAAAAAGTATGGGTTGTTAAGGTCAGCAACCTGTGTACGTTGTGTGCGTATTGTTGTGTGAATTTCAAATTTGATCTAATTTCCCAAATTTAAGCAAACCTGATATGAACTTAATGCCTTTGGAAGACACCAACACGCTGCACGCCTAATTTCCTACAATCAGCCACAAAGACATAAGAGGAGCGCGAAGTTCCAACATGGCACACAGCTGGCGCAGTTTATTTTACGGTGCTGTAACGACACATGTTAACGGCTCTTGGGAGAACATTTATTTTTATTTAGGCTTATTACTGCTTCGATTTCCGGTAGGTGGAAAAGATTTTTCCCTTTTCCAGATTTTCCACAGCATATCTGGAGCCCATACAGTCTCACTTTTAATTGGCACAAAGGGCTCTTCCCCCAGAATTAAAGCGATAGAGGCTTTAACTTGACCAGTTACCTCCATCTAGTGTCAAGTCTAAGAATGAGTGGAGAAATACCTCCCTTTCTCCTACATTCCTTCATGGTGTGCACAAGGCAAATATTACCTTCTAGTTTTGTGGTTTATTTTTCACACTTTCACTACCCAGTTTTCGCGCTGGTAAAGAGCAGGATGATTAATAAAAAATAAATTGTAGAATATATAAAAGGAAGTGGCAGTAGCCTAATCTCAGACTTTTTCAGCACGTCTCTGGACGAAGGGAACAAAAGTACGAAAAGCTACGGTCATAGTAGCCAGCTTTATGGTTGAAATTTGAAAACAGGATTCCCTAAGACGAGGAGGAATTGCTACAGTCGGTGGATAACATTAAAATGGATAAAGAGTAGAAACGGTGTGAATGTGCACATTCAGTGGATTCGGCATAACATAATGTAAACATGTTATTAAATGTGGGTGCTTAAAAGAGGAAAAGTGTCTTGCTAGCTAAGAACTCACTGTCGCCAACTTTCTCTCACCCATGGAATTCATTCATCATAAAGTATATAGTGATAGCAAAATGGCTTGAAAATTTACTATCACCTGCACATTCCGTCCACAGAATATTTAACACGCATTTATGTAATTTGTTATTGGTGGTTTACAACAAACGTGTATTCACTAAGTTGCCATATTCCCCGAATTCTGAAACAGTAGGTATGTAAGTACAGTTTAAAACAAGAGCAGACAAATTCTAAAAGGTTTTGACGATGGTGTATAATATTGTGTGGTGATGGGTTTATGGACTTTATCCATCGTCCGAAGAGTAAAATATTAAAAATATTAAAAAATTAAAATCACAACTTTTCGGAAGCTGGCTCTGCTTCTGTCCTCAGGTGAATGGAGGGGAAGAAGAGAAGAACGCCCACTCTGTCTAAGGGGCCCAACAGAGTAGGTGTTCTTCTCTTCTTCCCCTCCATTCGCCTGAGGACGGAAGCAGAGCCAGCTTCCAAAATATTTAGACTTCAACGTTTTTAATATTTTTAATATTTTGCTCTTCAGACAATGGATAAAGTCCATAAACCCATCACCACACAGGAGCAGATATGTTTAAAATTTTGTTAGGTAAGAAATAATGTAAAAAGAGGGACCCTTTTTATTGTAAAATGCCTATGTACTGATACGGAGTTCCTAAAGCCCCGAACTTAACACCGTCCTTCACTTTCTGATAACAGAAATAGCAGTTCCAAAATCAAATAAAAAAATCTCTCTACTGAACACGTTCCTGAACAATCTACATCCATCTTCCACCATTCAAAACCGCCTCCCTTCTGTCTATCTTAATCTTATGCTTAAGAGTCCCCCCCTCCCCAAAATTTCTTTTCTATAAAAATTCTGTGTGCCCATGTATTCATACCCCTGTCATCTGTCGTACACATGCACGCGTCCTATCCTTGACAATAACATGTGACGTATGTGATTATGTACAAGTCATTAAGTGTCTGGCTGCATAATACGTTGTCTCAGACTTTAGCGGGCCGATTTTTTAACGTATATTTTCCTGAACACTTCCTTCTCAGCGTGGGGCTAGCCACCCCATCCCCTCCTCGTGCCGAGGCTCGCGAAAGGGTAGAGCTATACCTCTACTCCCCCTCTTGAGCCCTCAGGGCCTGTTGTAGGGTGAACCTTTACCTTTCCTTCCTTATAACAACTTATAATGCATGCTCTTCCTTCGACGAAAGATAATGAATTTCACTACAAAACAGGAGGCAAAACGAATCAGCCCAAATATGTATTTCCAACACATTTCTACTGCGTACTCCAGTTTTATCAAATAAGACAATCAAATCTGCAGCCGTTCGATAGCTGGGATTTTGGGTTCAAAATCTTCCGGGGACTCGGATATCTGCCTCTTGTGAGTTTTGTGTGTTGTGTAGGTAAATGCCTCGACGACGGGCCGATCGCTCATCCAAGGGAGTCCTACCGGGTCAGTGAATGTGATCAGGTGTAACAATAACCCTCTACAACTACAATGAGTATGTAGAAGATGCCGGAGTACCAAAGTACGCATTCAAGATCGCAAATATATTTATTTTATCCTACATGTTTTAGCTTTTCGGCCATCTTCAGGGATATAATAATATTTTAATCTTTTCGCTCTTCCATTTCTTAGATCTATCGGTATATATCTTATTTATTTCCTTTACTTATTGCTTTTATTCCAATCAAAATATGTAATAACCTTGGGGATCTTCCCCTAATGTTGTGCTGTAAAGCTAAATATGGCGTAAAAGGCCGAAACATGTAGAAATGATATTATAAACCTATATGTAAATTTGTACGTTGTTGGTTGCATTACTTAATGCATTTACTTAATGCTCTCCATTAGCCAGTAGACAGCAGGAAATTGTTATGCGGATTGAAAGAAACGAAAGCCAGTCGCTAGTCGCTATCTCCGCCACTGCATGCACAGTTCTAAAGTGCAGTCTTCTGAGGCTGTACGAAGGAGGGAGAGCAGGTCTTGAATCTTGACCCCCTGCCTATCCCTATCTACAGTTTTATCTAGCCGATTCCACTTCAGCTCTCACAGCAACACACATTTAAAATCTATCACTGTCGAACGTTACATGAGAGCTCTCCAATTCTGAATACAACGCCCCTTTTATCCAGACTGACTGATTTTCCCAGGTGGATTACAGGTTTTCTTGTGAAATCGCCCTTGTATCGCTGCCTCCTGGTTGCATTGCGTCTTCTTGTCGTGGTCGACCGACATATTTGTATGCCAGTGTACTCTATCCATGAGTATTTGTATGCCAGTGTACTCTATCCATGAAATAACCCGTAGACCGTTTCACAGAAGGCATTTATGCCGACGAAAATATATTTCGGATTGGTTTCAGTGAATTAAGACTTTTCAGCTTAGCGCTTGCGGTCGCAGTAAAAGTCCTGGGATGGTGACGAGATTTCCAGCCGTCGTAGTGATAACGCAAATTATCTGACTGAAAATAATTACAAGACCGAACTTGCGTCCACACAGCTTCCTACTTAACGGGGAAAGGCCTTCTCTCTGGGGGGTAAAGACCCAGGGTGTTAATTTCACCATTAGTGTGGGA
This sequence comes from Coptotermes formosanus, assembly GCA_013340265.1. Lineage (NCBI taxonomy): Eukaryota > Metazoa > Arthropoda > Insecta > Blattodea > Rhinotermitidae > Coptotermes > Coptotermes formosanus. The sequence continues at coordinate 428,262 of BLKM01000476.1, read as the reverse complement.
GAATCTCCGAAGAAAAGTTCGCATGCGGAACATAACCGTATATGCTGGAATAATATTAAAATGAATCTTAGACAATAGGGCATGCAGGAATGACAGGACAATCTGACCCAGGGTCGAGTCCAATGGCCGGATTTTGCGAACGTAACGGATCTTGACCTCCCTAAAAGCATGAAATTAGATGGCCAGATCGGTGGGTAGAAATTTTTCAACAAAAGCCTTGCACGCCTAAGTTACTTGAACCTGCATGGTGCCCGAGACTGTACGGCTTGATCCACGGCCACTTTAAGCAATTATTCTAAATCCAAGGTTCCCTGAAGAAGTCAAAGGTCAGAAATGATACGACAACCATAGAGGCTGACTGTAAGAAATATTTCTGATAACACATCGAGGGCAACAAGAAATGCTGTGTATTGGGAACGTGACTGGAGTCTCTTCATTGAGGTATATCTAATCACATAACTACGCCTAAACCTAACGCCGCGGGACAGACAACACAAAAAGAGTGATCCGAGACGCTAAAAACGCAAGAAATTATTTTCTTCTCAAAAACTTCCAGACCGTCTTCGGGGTTCATCTAACTTCTTATTTCATATGTAACGGGGGGTGATCCCCACAAGGATAAAAGCGGCCGGGAGGCAGAGCTGACAACTCACCTCAAACTATTACCAAAGTACAAGACATGTGAAGCTGCAGACCCGCTCCCGCGTGTCTTTATAGCACGCACAGAGACATCATTCATGAGTGACACTGCGGGGGGGGGGGGGCGCGGGGGGAGTTAAACGTGCCCCCTAGACGCGGCATTTCCAGGAGGCGTATTCTCACCCTACTACAAGAGAAGAAAAGGGAACACATAAAAGATGGTCTTTACGGGTCCCCTTCAAGGGTATCTTATCACTTGAGCCAAGGGTTTAGAAGCACTGAACCCTTCTATAGCTCCTCCACTGAAGAAAAACCTATATAATGGTCCGTTATTTGAACTTCAAGCTGCTGGGTAAGAATAGAGCGATTTTTACATTTTAGTGAAAGTACTGAGAATATATGTCCTTCATGACTATAGTTGTTAATCTAAAGCACCGCTGGTTGATATTTTAACAAGACGTTAAGGAACTATCCATGATTTCAGGCTTTCGCCGAGATGCTGACATCTGCGCTCTTCTGGGACTTTACGCAGAAGAATTCTTGGACTTCTTGGCCCTTGCAGATGGGACCGACAGGTTGTCACGAAACGTAGGTAAGGAATTGCCATTCGACGCTAAGTAATTACCCAGCAAACCGCAGATCTCACATCAACGAATTATTTAAGAAAGGCAAATTGAAGACGTAGATGGGAGGGTAATATTAAAGTGAATGTTAAAAAGATAGTGCGGGAGGATGTGGCATAAATTAATTTTTCTCAGGACAGGGGAAAGTGGTGGGCTGTTGTGAACACGGTAATGAAATTTCGGGTAAAATACAAGTGGGAATGCCTTCACTAGCTGAGGAATTCTTAGCTTCTCAAGGACTCTGCTCCACAGGATGAATAAATAATTTTCTGGTACCAAAATTCCTAGTTTAACAACAAACTCCATCACAGGACATAATATTGATACTTGAAGACACTAATCATAGCACAGAATAAGATATGAAACTGTTATGAATAAAATCTATACTTTTTGTGTGCCTAATACGTAAGTTCAAACAGAGCTAATAACTCATAAGCTTTCAATAATTTTTATAGATGAACTATTGTTTCTGAATGTAATGATCATTTTTGCTGATTGTGAATATTGAGTACAAAAATTATTTCCTCAACGTGTTCACTTCGTATAAGAAATACGGCGCGGAAGGTAACGCCTTACTTTGCGATAAAAACGGAAGCGAGAATTTGTACCTCTCTGCCTGCATCAACAAACCAGTGATCGAATTCTACGCCTCTATCACCAATTTCAGTAGAAAAAGATAAAAACATATTCGCTGCATCTCTTATCATGTTCAAACAGCATTCTTATCCTTTCAGTGATGGCACACTTACTGGTAAAACTAAACTTTGCCAACCGGTTGGCAACGCCTGATGCACGTATGGGCAACAAACTGCTATGTGACTCCACGCAAAAGACTCTTTGGAAAGCTACAATGACTCATTTGACAAACACGTTCCCGAATTTTTACAAAATGTTAACAAATTGTTTACAAAATCCTCCACTGGTACTTATTGCAAGCCAGAGGAATCCAAAGCACACCACCACACCAGAATTATCTAAGCTCAGTATTAATTCTTTAAGAATTAACTGGAATTCCTTTTCCATCCGCTGATTTCCGATATCCGAAACACACCTCGTTGTTTTTAACGTTTTTGGGCTTTGCTCGTTTCTTCTTCTGGTGACAGCAGAATGCCTAGGAAGATGAGTATGGAAACCGTGGTGGAATGACGCTGACATGGGAAACTGAATTACTCTAAGAGAGACCTGTGTGATTCATCTTTTTCCACCACAAATATCACTTGGACTCTCCCAAGACCAAATGCGACCAGCCGGCTGAAGCATGGCACGGCCTGCAAAGGCTAAGTTTAACCCGAATTATATACCCTCTCCGACTGACAACAGCATCGACATAAGACGGCTTGTCTTTAAAAGATCCAGCTGGTAACAATCAGTAGACACACTCCTGTTCGGTTATAACGAGAAAGGCAATATACGTGTGACGTAACAATGTGGACCATTCAAGTAACCGTTATTGCAATGGAAATACAAAAATGTGGTCCCTTTGTATTGTTAAGTTACACATCACAATCAGCTAAGTAAAAATATCGAGTGTTGCACAACAACGGGTTAACGTCCCTGGCAACAAAAACATACCTAGGTCTTCGCAAACTGCCCGACATTTTGTCCGATTTTAAAAAAATTTTGATTTTGTTGGCAGATTTTAATAAAAATCCCCAATGTCGAATTTCACGAAAATTTTTCGAGAGGGGGCCGCGCTGATACATGTAGGCAGGTGGACGGACAGACGGACAAACAGAGAGACAGGTAGACTGGCTGACGTGATGAAATGATAGGTTTTTTCGCGACTTATTCGAAGGCGCCTAAAACCAGTCAATTAATGCTGCTTAGAAAAATGCAATTTACAGACACATGACAAGCTGCTTGTGTCTTTACAATATTGTAGCTCCATGATGGTGGCTAAAATAGGTGGCCGAAACATGTAGCAGCGCAAAAACTAAATTCCCGCAGTAGCTGGAAATAAACTTGTGTGTGCAAATACCGTAGTTGGTTCTGAGAACCTTATAAAACACAAAAAGGCACAGTTTTCCTAACCACTCTAATAATAGACGTTACGCCTTGACACAAGTTGTTATCTAGGCTACAATTGCGTTGAGAAGAACAGAGATAAACTATGGAGCCCAGCCAACATAACCTCAGAATTTATTAATAATAATTTTCGTCACTGTTACGCTACATGTTTCGGTCTTTTCAGACGGAAACATGTAGCGTAAGAGTGACGAGGATTATTATTAATAAATTCTAAGGTTATGTTGGCTGGACCGCATATTTTATCTCTGTTCTTCGTGATTGCAAACACAACGGGATGGATCACGTTAAAACTATGATTGCGTTCCTTGACTTTGAGAAGCTATCTGCTACGGTCTGATCCAGTATCAAAGAACATTTATGGTATTTTAAGAGTCTCGTAATTAATTCTGAGTAATTATGGCAAAACCAAATGGCCAAATCGGTGTAAATAGGAAGACTGCAAAGATGACAAGAAGGAAGGAGTATGATTACAAAGAAAAAGAGTGAGGGTAAACTAAGGAATTGAATATAAGGAACATGAATAGGGTGAAAAATAGAGACAGACAAGAAGAAGGAGGAAAGGACGAGAAGGTAAAAAAGAAGAAGAGGAAAGGTAAAGAGATAATTTACAATAACGACATCGGTTTACACGACACCTCGTCTATAGCGACATATATTCTGTGGTACCAATTAATTCCTCACTGTTGACTATAACATTATATTCCTCGGTTATAACAACACTCGTTTATAACGACACAAAGTATTCAGTCCCTTTCATGACGTGATAACAGGGTTCGTATCTATTTTAGAAAACACAACAGAGTCACATGCCTTAGACTGGGCCCACTGATTCATATGTTGCAAAATACACATACACACATACAGATTAGAGTATGACACTTAAGATGATTCATAGTAATTTATGGCATTTACTTAATAATAAATTGTCTCCAAATTGTACAAACAGTTGTCATTTGCAAGTTAGTTACGTAACACATCAACAGAGCGACGCCGCATCATTCAAAGTAAATAAGAATTACGTTATTCTCTGGGACCCGTTTAGTGGCACTACAGCGCTCGAGGCCTGTGGATGTCGTATTTAAGTTCAAATATCAAGAGTTATAACATATATCTAATTTCTACTTACCAGATTCCAGGTTCCAGCCTCAGGTTCACAGTCTCTGGGTTTTCAAATTTATGACCTGAAAAATAAAAATTTTATATACTGACAGAGAATATTTTAGCTACATACATAACTTCTGTACTGTGTTGCCTAATGAAGCATGCACATTTTTAACATACAAAATATCTGTATTAAATATGAATAGTAATAACCGTCAACAGCCAGCTTTATAGTTACGTTTTTTATTAAAAGATAAGAGCGACTAGTTTTGGTCACACTTGACCATGTTCAGGCTCCATTCAAAAACTTATCATACAAAATCTCTGCATATGTAAAAGGAAGGCCTTCTCTTTAATAAAATTAGTTAATACATATTTGTGGTCTATAAGAATTGGATTGTATATAAAATTGCAATAAATAGAATAAATAAAATTATAATTATTTTTATGTTTGTCATCTCCGTTGGCTTTTATAGCACTTTGAATGAGTAATGTCCGTCTTACAGCCAACCAATTTATTGGATGTAAGACGGACATTACTCATTCAAAACTATAATTGGTTAAAAATTTTTTGATGGAGGATGTCCTTTGTTGTATAAATTCCTAAAATCTTCTTCTTAATGTAATGTCACACGTAAGCGCATATAAAAATATATATCTGTATTATTTTGCCCATATTTTTCGCGCCCTGTGTTGAAGAATGCGTATGCTGTAGAGAATTTGGAATGTCACTCTTTGATCTTCATACATCATCATGTGATTCAACATAATAAAGTCCGAGTGAAAGATTGCAAATGCTGTACACCATTTTATAATGCTGTAAGACCGCACTATAGGTAATGTTCGGTATATCTATTGTCTGTCATGATAAAACACTTCGACACAAAAAGGTATCTTCTGTTTGAAAATCAGGAAGAATGGGTTTAAGTTCATATCAGTTCACTGTAACTCGCTATAAACCATCAGTTTAGAAGAGAAAGATAAATTTTCCACAGTGTACAGGTTTGTTTAATCTGTTACTTTACTGATAACAACGCAACGTCTCGCAGTATAGCGAGTCTGTAACAAAGAATAGCAGCCCACAAGATGAATTTTACAAAATTTGAAACACACAGCATTTTCGCCTACACAGGAAATAAACACTGTGAATACTAATGTAGGCAGAAACATTCTGCTTTAACATGATCGTCTCTTAGAGAAGATCGCTGTGTTTCCGACGTTTCAGAGATCGTTGCTGTGTTCATCTTTAAGACGGATTGTTAAACCCTGCCACCATTCAAGGTCAGGACAAATTTCAGCATTGAACATTTCTGAAAACTTCAAATCCATATCATTTGCTCTGTTTCCAATATATTTGGAAATAGTAACTTTTGGAAGCAAATATATAATATTGAGATTCGGAATGCTTTGACTCCCCTTTCCGTCACGTCTTCATGACCTGGTGCTCAAGTATAGAGATAGCTTTTGATCCCAAATCGCAATCCTCCATTATCTGGTACACATCAAACAATGGATAAAATTTCCAGAAGAGGCTCCAAAGCATCATGACGTCACACTGAAGTTCCACTGGGGTCATGGTCGTCAAGCAGTGATAAAACACGTTTTTACATACTTATTTATTCTCTGGTACACGCAGTAATAAGCTTTGCTACTCTGCTAAAGGACTTGTAATCTATACAGGCAGGATCTTTGTTCTTTGCCCATTTAATGGCCCCATTCATTTGCTGTGACTACATTACAAATTACCTTTATTTCGTAGTACCTTGTCTTGCCCTAAGGGAAGAACATATACCGACAATAGTAACAAGAGATGAGGAACGTAGTTTGGCCTAAGAAACATACATGTAAAGCAAGAGGAAGACGGATAAAGCTGGATAACTGTGGGCTTCGCACTTTGTAGCCTTAACACGATTCGCTTCAGATAATAAAACCAAAGATAAAGACGGAATGATGATGATGATGATGATGATGATTATGATTATGATGATGATGATGGCGGCGACGTTGGTGGTGGTGGTGGTGGTGGTGGTGGTGGTGGTGGTGGTGGTGGTGGTGGTGGTGGTGGTGGTGGTGGTGGTGGTGGTGGTGGTGGTGGTGGTGGTGGTATGCACATCTTGTTCAGAAAACCTAAAGAAAATGGCCCATTAGAAGACCACAGCGTAGATGAAAGTATATCAACCCTAAAATTAGAGGGATAAGACCCGAAGTATGGAATATATTATTACCTGTCTCGGTATATGATCCAGTTGTGGGATTTTTACAAGTAGTTATGCCACCTGTGTAGCTCTGACTTGCAAGATATGATGATCAGTCAAGTTTGCATTAGTTCAAGGAATATCCTGTAGCATATTCATGGGGTAGACGCCGCTGAATGAGACGGGATTGTTATGAAAGGCGAAGAGGGGCGGATGTGTAAAGATGCAATTGTGGCAAATTTTAAACCTTTAAAGCAGGATGGTAAAATCATTCCGTCTGCTGTATAATTTCAGAACCCTTCAATTCGACTAAAGCCTGCGTCTGCGTATTTTGTAGGATTTTCGCAACCAACGCGGGATATTTCCCTAAAGGGCGGTAACTAATCGTTCTTTATTGAGGAGACGGAAGTTTCTGTGAAAGATAAACTGATGTTGTGTGTATAATTTTGGTGAAATTCCATCTTCAGCTATCACCAAATACAAAATAAATACTGCTTCCCCAGGACAAAGATCTACTATCCCTTATGCCCCGACAATTTCTGTCTTAACCCTTTAAAGACGAATCGTATCTGTTTTACATAAGGACTCAGTGCGTACCGCGCTGTAAACACTCTACACTTCGGTTATAAAAAACCAGTCTCTTGATGTTTTATATGGCAAAAGTTGCTGTTTGTTCTGAGATCCGTACAAAACACATAAATGCAATGTGGGCACCACGTAGAATTTTTTAATGTTAAACCTGGTGGTACGTAAAGTTACCGCTAGGCTTTAAAAGGTTAATTCTTCAGTCAGATTGCAGTCTGCGATGGAGTGGTTGGCAAAAATCACAAAAGACTTCGGAACCTCCCAAAAAGTAGTATTGTGAGGCTAAGATATAATGCAGCAAAGATCTGAATCTGAAGTCCTTTGACGCTCTACAAATTGAACCCTGGGAAGGTGACCTCTCCATTGTGTTTCACAACAGTTTTACATTTCAGATGCAGCAGATATCGTCAGTTCTCTCTCTTTCCTTTAGGCATCTCTTGGTGCTAGCTGATGAATATAGAAATGAACTGTAGAACTTGAATCCATAAGCAGCCGTCATATGTGCAGATTGCTTGAAACTTGCGACCCGTTTATTTGATGCGTTTCAATATCCTTTTTGCTACGGGTCCTCAAATTATCCAACAGATGATGGCTAACATTAAGTGGAAAGGCACACTGCAGACTTTAACACTCACAACAGACAGACATTTATGTACCCTGGGGGAATTCGAACTCACAATCCCAGCAAGCGATCTATCGCAGACCCACGCCTTAGACCGTGCAGCCACTTGAATCGAAATTTGTCACTAGTTTCATCAATTTTGTTAGTTTGTTGAAACTTTCGATAATCTAACGCGTTATAGAAAACACGTAAGAAAGAATTCAAAAGACTGACGTAAATATTATCAAATTAGGCCTTGCATAAGAAATTTACAGTAACACGACTTGCCGATCTATGAAGTACGCGTAGGTAGACCCATTGCAAAGTACCATCGTTCCACCGAGCACATCATACTGCAGAACACTGTGCTGTAGCAATTACAGAAACCTTGTTTCCACCCGCATTAAGAAAAGTTAACCATTTAAAGATGAAGCTTCTCTCTTTTATATAAGGACTCAGTGCGTACCGCGCTGTAAACACTCTCCACTTCGGTTATAAAAACCAGTCTCTTAATATTTTATAAGGCAAAAGTTGCTGTTTATTCTGAGATCCGTACAAAGCACATAAACGCAATGTGGGCACCACGTAGAATTTTTTAATATTAAACCTGGTCCTACGTAAAGTTACCGCTAGGCTTTAAAAGGTTAAAGCAATGTTACGGTGTGGACACCATTTGTTTTTTGTTTTTTTTTTTTGCTCCCGACAAATTCTTTACTTTAGAAACAGCGCTAACAATGCAATGATTGCACACAAATCTGCATCACACAGAAATTCCTTTCATTTCGGAACTGTCCAGGTGCCTGCAAAGTGCAACGCCCTGCCTTTCACTTCTAGCAGCGGCCATTGATACCCGCACCCGCCGCCACACCGCCTTAACGCTCTCGGAACATTTTGTTACCTGTTTCAATTCACACATCTAAGCTCTGAGGCCAGTAACGATGGCGATTCCAAATCAACTTGCCTCAGCAGTAAGGACCCTGTTTTGTACAAAGGCGTCACGCTGGTGAGACAGCGAGCAGTGCTACGACATATATGCCTTATTAAACGACACTGTTGCCTGATAAGATACATAGAGTCAGTGATAGATGAACGGGTGAATATGGAGCAAGGGTGCAGCCAAGAGGGGGGCTGCCGGGCTGCAACCCTCCAAGCCCCCAAAACCGAAATTTAAAAAAAACACAGATTTTGTAGATATTAGGATATTGAAATTTTACTTGATTTCCCCTTTAGCCAAAATCAGCCACTGAAGTCGGCTGATGAACCGCACCTTAGAATTTTGAAAAACAAATTAATAAAATTAGAAAAACAAGAAGACAGGACACTGTGATTGAGTCGTGTAGCATGTAGTTACATTCGTACGTATATAAATATAATTGCAAAGAGTATTATGTTTTACTTATGATATGATTTTTATAACAATTTTAAAATCAAACATAAATTAATTATAGCCTCAGGGTCAGCATCCACATCCAGGAAAAATTCTGGCTGCGCCCCTGATAAGGAGCAATGATGGGCTAATACTCTCAGGGAAACCGAAGTACTTGGGAGATGAAACCTGTCCGAGTACCACTTTTGTCCACCACAAAATCCCACTAGAATGTCCCGGGTATGAAACTGGGCGTCTGCGGTGAGATGTTGGCGACTAACCGCCACAACTGCAACACGACCTGTAACCCTATAGAGGCAAGTCCCTCTTGAAAACCTTATTGTTGCTCAGGTGGCCAAGAAATCGCCTCAGTTTGTGGATACCCAAAGTTTCTTATCGCGTTAAAAACAGCCCGCCACTAAAGTGAGGCAGATGACTTGAGCCTGAAAGCATCCTTTTCTCCAGTTGTTTCAATGTTAACCTCTTAAAGCCTAGCGGTAACTTTACATACGACCAGGTTTAACATTAAAAAATTCTACGTGGTGCCCACATTGCGTTTATGTGTTTTGTACGGATCTCAGAACAAACAGCAACTTTTGCCTTATAAAACATTAAGAGATTGGTTTTTATCACCAAAGTGGACAGTGTTTACAGCGCGGTACGCACTCAGCCCTTATATGAAACAGATACGCTTGTCTTTAAAGGGTTAAATTCTCATCACGTCTAAATATTCCAATTTATCTTTCTCCTTGGACTTCGAAGACTGCGTCCCCACAGGCAAGCATTACGCATCCTTTATTTCACTAACCTAGTAATATTTCGACAGGAGCACAAATTATAAAACCCCTTGGTTGTGCAAATTCCTTTATCCTCATTTTTCCTTCTGCGCCCCCCGGCCCAACCTCCAAACTTCTTCCTAACATTACGTTCTAAAACACCCTCGGCGTATGTAATATTTTCACCTTCCGTGCAGCTGTCCGTGACGCAAAACCTTCACTTCCAATTCGTTGCACAATATTTGCTATACACTGCTCCTACATGTTTCGACCACAGGATGTACCCATCTTCAGGGAGTTACAAAGTTTATAGTCTTATACAGCTTATATTGCAAGTAACCACAAGTAAATGGTAAAGATGTACATGCTGATGTCTGTCTGTGTGCGATGTTAACCTCTTAAAGCCTAGCGGTAATTTTACTTACGACCAGGTTTGACATTAAAAAATTCTACGTGGCGCCCACATTGCGTTTATGAGTTTTGTACCGATCTCAGAACAAACAGCAACTTTCGCCTTATAAAACATTAAGAGATTGGTTTTATAACCTAAGTGGAGAGTGTTTACAGCGCGGTACGTACTGAGTCCTTATATAAAACAGATAAGCTTCGTCTTTAAAGGGTTAATATTGTGATGTCAATCTCTAGTTAGACATGATTTTAACGTTACACCAGTAGAGGTGACATAGTCTTCGATTGGGTCGATAGGGCATCAGGCTAGGGCACCCCGTGTGTGCAGTATGAATGCATAGACCATACCCACAAATAAATTTATCACAGATCTGAACATAGACACTGAGAAAGCTATTTGAAGAACTGGTCCTAAAATACAAAATACAAATACTTGCCTTCAAAATGAATCACATAAATTCCAGCATTCACTCAGCGACAGCTGGTTCACTATATTCTTTGTTTGGGGGTTTTGATCCATGAACCTCTTCTGTAACAGATGGCGTTCCACTCGCCTTTATTAATACGAGGAATGTAATAATGCGGTTATTCGTCACTCGTCGTTTGTACATACTGAGAAGAACCACGACAAACACAGTTATGACGTCACAGCACGTCATCAGTCATTTTGATTTCTTGTCGTCTGACAGTAATGGATGTCGGGTGAACCGGGAACATCCTAAGACAATGCGTGACGAAAATTGAGACACAACCATCCGTCGTAATGCCGAGTCACACCCGAACCGCAGAAAGCAGTGCGTGAGCAAATTTGAAAATAGCCAATGTACATCACCTTACCCTGAATCTATACTCTTCCTTTAATATGAGGCAGATATTTTTATACACATACAAAAGAAAGAATAAAATTAATTTTCAATTTCTTCATTCTTTGAAAGTAGACAGAAATGTTAAATATTTTGACCGAACGGTAGCAGTTATGCCCCGAATTTAATATGCCATTAACTTCTTCATGCATGCCCTTCTTCTTTCCTAAATATCTGAAATTTGACGCATTTTTAGGGATTTATCCGTGACACTCATTTTGATTTTGTCACGAGTTCAGATGATGAGACATAAACATGTCTTTGAGTTTACTTGTATAACAATCTTTTTAGCCTCATATATTGCTTTTATCATACCTTAGACCAACAAAATGATCAGGATAATTCTATTTTTACGGTCATGGTACTGGTTTATTGATATGGAAGTCTTTAAGGATTGATTTTTGATAGATGCCTTTACTTTCAAATAATTTCAACACCTTTTCATTAAGATCACCACAAAACGTTAAAAAAAATTTTCCGCCACAATAACACACTAAGTTTTGAAAGGAAAATCGTAAATGGGCCTGAGAGAGAAAAAATACTGCTCTACCTGTAAATCTAAGGACACGAGAACCAGGTTCTGGGAATCGCGATCCTGAATCAAGTACCTCATATTCGCCTCATCCCCCACCGTCACTTGCTGAGAGTAAAATTATGGCCCTCCCTTCTACTCTGTACTATCACATTCATTGCACCTTGGACCAAGTCATCGACTCTGATGACTCTGCTTTCAAAAACGAGAAATGGGTCGGTAGAAGGGACGGAGCTAAAATGTGTTGGCCTTTACTCTTACTGGGGCAGAACATGGATATTGAATGCATAATTATATTTTCAGCTTACTTTTTTTGTGTTTCTGATTCCTTATTAAACTTATTATAGTGGGCAAAAACATAATGTTGAAAATCTAAATATAAAAGTGTTACGGTAGAGGAATCAAGAACAAAACTTAGGCGCCAGGGTTGTAGTATAGGCCTTGTTTGTTGTTTTGCGAAACTTGGTAGTGTTGTTTGAAAGTCACGTAAAACAGTGGACAGGACACCTTAACTGAAAGGAACTTGAAAGGAATTCGCGCCTTAACATGTAATGCAGATTCCCAATACAGTCTTTTGGTTGGAAATGACATAAGCGATGTCCCCTCCAAAGAGTTCATTGCACGCAGTCCATTCAAGGTTGTACGAAAGCTTGCAATCTCAAGACACCCAGTAGCTAAGTTCGAAGAGTTCCTTTGAATTTCCATGCACAATTTTTCACTTTCATTTTGCTTTTGGGGAGGGTCGGCAACCTCTGGTCCTTGACAGTCATACTATCAGGCGTCTTCAAATTCTCGTTCCACAGGCGGTGAATTTCTTACGCTCAAGGTCAAACGGGATCAATACTTCCGTTGTTGCTGCAGTAATTGGCCCGGCAGACGACCCACTCTCTTTTTCATTTGGTGATTTTAGGACAGTCTATCAGCTACTGTGGTTACGACACAACTAAAAATTTGGCTGTTTACCACAAAACCGGTGCGAAACTTGGAACTGTGATGTATAGGAAGCACAAAGTTTAAGGCGTTTAAGGATGAATTGTTGACAATATCGAGAACTAATAAAGACAAAGAAATAGATGGAAGGGATAAATAATCACAATCATAATTTGGCGTTACTGGGATGATTCATTAAAAGGGCTGAAATGGGTGGTAATGTATCACGGCAGAGATACTCGACGGTATATACCACTACGAAAAAGGCGCTTCGAAGCACAGAGATAAGAGACTGCGCCAGATCTTCTGTATGAATGAGACTGTACTCAGGCTGACAAGTTTAGTTGTCTTCGATATTACCAGAACTTTGGTTTGAATCAGACTACCCCAACTGACATGGTTAGGTGTCTTCGACATTGCCAGACCTTTTGCGTGAATGAGACTCTGCCCAAACTGACAAGGTTAGGTGTCTTGGACGAAGCCAGAACTTTTGTTTGAATCAGACTACCCCAACTGACATGGTTAGGTGTCTTCGACATTGTCAGACCTTTTGCTTAAATGAGGTTCTACCCAAACTGACATGGTTAGGTGTCTTCGATATTGCCAGAAATTTGATGAATGAGACTCTACCCAGACTGACGGGGTTAGGTCTCTTCGACATTGCTAGAAATTTGCTTGAAAGTGACTGTAGCCGAACTGGCAGATTTAGGTGTCTTGGACGAAGCCAGAACTTTTGCTTGAATGAGACCTTAACCAGGACTGAAACAACACATCCAACAGCCTTGCGACTTGACAACACCATGCATATATCAACCATTTTCTACCTCTGGTTTTAAACAAATAAATTAAGAACGTAATATCTGAATTGAATGTAAATAGCACATTTCGGAGACTGATACTTTTTTAAACGACAGCAGGATCTCACTAACTTCAAAGTCAGGAGCACCATAGTTTAACACGCAGAAAACTGCCATTCTGTTGTGAATCTACAGTAAGATCGGTTTAACCTTCCGAAAATGACAACACTTGCTGTCCAACAACCTCTCACCTTCTTCCTCGAACCTCAGAATAGAACGTTGTTCTGTGGGCCTGAGGGTTGGTCTCTGCCTAAATATGGTGACAAAGAGAAAAGTGACTGCCTTGCTGGGAATCGAATACCGAGTACCCAGCCAACATGTCGGTATTAATTATCAACGCATTCATTCTGCTTCAACAGTGGCGAAACTGGTTCCCACATTAGATAAGTCCAAGCAGTAACTTAATTGCATCTTACTAAGTCGGGAGTGGCCATGTTTCAAGCTTCGGGCGTCACCAGATTTCCTGAGTGAGTGGTGGAAAGGGGAGTGTTAACTTAGTCTCTATGTTCGGATAGTATAGAAGGATTAATTCCACAAAGTCTTCAGCTTCAGGCGCAGCTAACGTTAGGGAGCCTGGGATGATGGTACAAGTCGGGGAGTGCGTGTTGTGTCCTGGCACCTCGGTGTCTTTCTGGAATCAGAGCGGTGGAGGTGCCAGTGTTCGTCTGCTTACGCAGTAGCTGCAATCATGTGACTAAGGTAGGAGGGCCATAAAGTTTCTGAGAGTTGCGCTGAAGGTTGTAATGCAAAACAATAGGGACTTTGTGGATGCAATCCAGCTATACCTTAAAAGAAGCCATGATTCTCTTTGTGTACTCTCACAGTCCTTTATGAGCAAATATTTTTGCTTCGACATACTGTATCATTAAGCAGTTAAAAGGGCGATTATATGATGAGATTTTATGTACAAATAGATAGTGAAGGGTCCCACGCTAGAAGGGCCAGAACTCAAGCAGAATCTAGTCACATATGACAGGAGATGCAATTCTTGGATCTCAGGAGCCGAAAGGACGTACTAGCAAAGAGTCATAAATATTGGCCAAACCTCAAAAGATGCCTGTGGAAGATTTCTAAATTTTAAATTGCGGCGGGAATTCAAATAGAGTAAAATACTGAAAAAAGACCACCCATGTAAGTAGGCTACAAGTCACAGCTGGCTACACTTTCATGGAAGCAGCAAATTCCTGTAACATTATACATGATAATTACTCCATAAGTTTGCCACCTCCGTATCTTGAATCTTGGCTACACTTCCACATTTAGTGCTATGATATGTGTATAAGTTTAACCTCCCTATTTTGGCCGGGTTAAAGCGCTGTAAATTTTGTGTGTCATATGGTACACGGGCCGAAATCCTCATTCATTAGCAGAACTACTTCTTGTACACTCAATCTCCATTCTTTCTCGAAAAGAATAGATAAAGGAAATTTTCTGGTGGAAACTGAATCATCACTCTACTTGAAGTCCCTAATCATCGACAAGGTAATATACCTGCATTCCAAATCTACAATGTAATGTACCTGCATTCCAAATTGACAAGGTAATATACCTGCATTCCAAATCGACAAGGTAATATACCTGCATTCCAAATCGACAAGGTAATATACTTGCATTCCAAATCGACAAGGTAATATACCTGCATTCCAAATCGACAAGGTAATATACCTGCATTCCAAATCGACAAGGTAATATACCTGCATTCCAAATCGACAAGGTAATGTACCTGCATTCCAAATCGGCAAGGCAATATACCTGCATTCCAAATCGACAAGGTAACATACCTGCATTCCAAATCGACAAGGTAATATACCTGCATTCCAAATCGACAAGGTAATATACCTGCATTCCAAATCGACAAAGTAATATACCTGCATTCCAAATCGACAAGGTAATATACCTGCATTCCAAATCGACAAGGTAATATACCTGCATTCCAAATCGCCAACCTGTCTCTGCACTGTAAACTGCACATTTGTCCAGGTGATACTGCATAGTTCAAATTTCATAGTGTCAGGTTTTTTTCCATAAGATGGCCACCTGTGTAATTTGGGCTGCTTTGAATTGAACCATGTTTGGGCGATATAGTCCTCACTCTACTTTTATTTGAGGGTATCGCAGTGGCCAGATCTAAAATATTTTCCGTGTAGGCGCTAGCAAATATTTGCATATGTTTGGGCGGTGTCGGACACAATGCAAGTATTAAGACCGGTATAATTCAGGTCACGAAGTGTGATGGGCTAATAGCATAAATAGTGCGAATGATGGCTCATCCAAAATAGTAGCCACTTACTGTCACATAAATTGTAAATAATAGTCGAGTCTTCAATAGTATGTGAATTGTGTAACATAAATTGCAAATAGCTGCTGACAGAAGAGATACTGTAGAATAATAGTAGAATATTGACACAGGAATTGTAAATATTGATTAAGTTTGCTACTCAAATATCCGCGGTCTTAAATACAAATAAGAACTGGCAGTTGATAGAATCATGTTTGAAATAAAGCTCCATTTTAAAACTGTGTTATCAATAACGAACACTTAATAGTTGGAAGATAATAGCGGCACCTCAGGTCTTATCTACTAGAGCAGCCATTATGTAATGAAGCTCTCAGCTTTTTACTCCTGAATTTACAGGGGCACCCACTGTGGACATAAATCCGAATTTTTGCGCCTCCAGCGGACAAAATTTTCTGTTAATTAAACAGATTTGCCATCAGAGAATAAGAAACGCCGTTATTTACTAAGGAGTGGAGAGAACCACAGTGCAGAATAGCAGGTGTCGCGCAGTTAAGACTTGAAAGAGGAAGGTTCTCGTTCCGAACTCAAGCCAACTCACCAGCTACGCTGACTGAAATGTTCCATTATTTTTGTCAGTCTCTTTAGAAAAAAAGAATCCGAGATGGTACCAGGAGTAAGCCGCGACTGTTTCCTTCCGAATCACTTCCACTTCACCACTCACCAGTCATCTTATCATCCATAACTTACTGTAGGGCCTGCGGCGACCCCCACGGACAGGACTGGCAGACGTTTTGTGATGATTCTTTCCGTAATTACAAATGCTGTGACAGTCTTAGACAGCTTTTGATGGCATTTTACTTTATGTTGCATAAATTTCCCAAAGAGTCTTCCATTAATCAGTGGTTCTGATACCATCCACACCACTGGTTAACCATTCCCATAATAAGAGCATAGCAGTGACCATTCTAGTCTGTTTCATTTCACGTCCGAACAGATAAAATTAGTGCAAGGTGCGTCTTTTTCTACATTCCGACGAGAAACCCTTTTCAACAGAGGATTTTTTGAACAATTTTTAGGGCGAGGGATTTTCAGCCCTTCACCCAACATCCAAGCTGGATTACCCGGCCCCTGTCGGCTCTCCCCGACGGCTTCCCAATACAATCTCCGCTAACGTTTATGTCTGGTGGCAGTCTCCACCATCTACAACCTGGCGATTCGCCATGTCACGGAGACAGGGAAAGGTTTTCAAAAACGAAAAATTACAGTTGTTTATAATTACTCGCACCATGTAGACATTGCGCCTGAAAGTTTTGGATGCATTTATGTACTTTATACATATGTAACTAAGCAAAATGTAAATACATTTACTTTAAAAATTCAAGGCTTTTGAGACGTTACTTCGCGTTATCTGCCAAATAGCCACCGACATTTTGAGGAAGTTCTTTCCGTGGCACTAAAAGCTATATCCGTCTAAACTCTGCAATTAATACACCGACGTCATAAACTGTTTTTTAAACCGATCAAGGGTTTAGCTGTTATGCAATGCATAGTACAGCCGCGTCACCATTACAAAGCCATAAGTACTAAAGGAAGACGTGGTATGCCCATCAAAGACGAAACATTTAAGAATATGTACCAGTCCACAGGACGAAACAACACAGTCCCCATCAACACCGTTCTGCCTCGCGTGAACGAACTTTGCCGTAAACTATAGTCATATTTGAGTGTATTCAACCCTTTAAAGACGAAGCGTATCTGTTTTATATGAGGACTCAGTGCGTACCGCGCTGTAAACACTCTCCACTTCGGTTATAAAAACCAGTCTCTTAATGTTTTATAAGGCAAAAGTTGCTGTTTGTTCTGAGATCCGTACAAAACACATAAACGCAATGTGGGCACCACGTAGAATTTTTTAATGTTAAACCTGGTAGTACGTAAAGTTACCGCTAGGCTTTAAAAGATTAAGTGTGAATATATAGCAAATTTTATAACAGAGCAACCTTATCACCTCGTCACTTACCAAACGACTGATAATTTCTGACCTTCAAGAGATAGCCGATCATACAAGTTTTTACTTACGACATGGTCCAGTCTTACGTTGCTGAAAATTGTTTCGTATTGAACGTAATCACAAGCATTGTGACAGATGGCACAAGCACGCAAAATACAGTGGAACTCGGTTATAACGTCATGACAGGCACTGGATATTTTGTGTTGTTATAAACTAGTAACGGTTAACAGTGAGGATTTAATTGGTACCACACAGTATCTGACGCTTTAGACAAGGTGACGTAAGAACCGATGTCGTTATAACCGGGTTCGAATATATTATATTCTAATAATTTCCTTCTCGGCTTAAGACACAGCTGTCTTACTGTCTCGTCTTTTATGAAACAACGTCTATTTCTTCCGCAGCAAAAGGCTTGGCAGTGAGAGGTTTAAATGTTGTGCAAAATTATCAAGGTTTCATGTATTTTATGGTTGTTAAAATTGGTCTCTTGCTCTCAGCGCATATACAACACAGCCTAGGGAAAATATATTTGAATCTAAGAGAGATGGTTTAAAGAAAAATAAAGAGAACGTCCTAATTTATATAGCTTACATGTATGACACTTTTACGTGCAGCTGGTGGGGTACACAGTTTTGATTAAAAGGAAGAGTTTTATAAACAATTACGACAATAAGCCTATTGGAAAACAGGTACTTAGAAAGCTGAAGTGAGGCTGAGGGAGTAACAGGCAGTTCATAAACGGTGCCTTAGGCAAGGTTTAGAGTGAGAAACGTATGTCTTAGAAGATAAAACTGGTGCAGGATTGCGTCAGATGCCGAGCGTTTGTATTAGCATTGTTGAAACTTTGGCTAATCCCAGAGGGATAGGGGAGTACTAAATCTACTGCGAGAAATGAAGAAGGCTTCAAGTGTGGATATGAATTAAAAAACTTCTTAATTCTTCTTCCTTTCTTTCCTTTCTGAGCTTCTAAAGTAAAATGTTTCATTTCTCTGTTTTTCTTTTCTTCTTTCTCTTATTCTCACTTTCTTGCAAGATTTTTCCTCTTTATTTTCGAGTGTGTTTGCCTATCCATTTACTTTTTTATTTATTTTCTTTCAAATGACGTAATACAAAGCTGAAGTCGCGGTGTTTAATTACTGAAGACGCCACGCATTTTAACATAACTTCAAGGTGATTGGCTAGCTTCATAGCCCATTCCTTTCACAATGAAGGCAAATCCTCCCGGTTCCCTCTAAATAGAGGGCATGATGGGACCCCGGGGAATAGGGTCTAGGCTGAGGGGAAGAAAAATCGCTGACCTTGTCTGTAATCGAATCCCGGTCACCCAGTACGTAACATACTGAGCTACCACTTTTCCTTCCGTCTCTGTGCACTTTCTCCGCAATTGTAGGTAATGCAGATAACTGCAATTCCCGCCACAGTCACCAATTTGCATAGGCCTACTCAAGTCAGTTCCTAAGGGTCAACGCTCCCTGTAGTTAGGGAGGGAGAGTTCACGCGAGACGCCTGGACTGCAGGCAACACTGAAACACTACCAAGACCGGACCGGTCCAGCCGGTGTTTGTATTTATGGGCGTACGGCCCTCTTCCGCTGTGCCCCCGGCTGAGAAACTTGCATCTACCTTCCCACGAATAGTACAGTCTTAGTGCTGACACTTGTTTTGTACACGGGGAGGTCCCAGGTGCGAAACCTGGAACTGCGGCAGAATATCCTAAATGGATTCTCTCATAATGTTCACAGCCCCTTAAGGAAAATTCCATGCTGTTACGTTAAACAGATTGCGAGTCCTTCCGGCCTCCTTTACCGCATAACCACAAGATCAAAATACCTAACTTGCAGAATATAAAACTATTATTATCACATTATTTTAATATATATTATATTTATTATATATTATTACTTGTGTAAGGTATATTTTATTTGTATGGGTATATTGTATTTGTGTGGGTGTATTGTAATTGAGTGGGTGTATTGTAGTTATGTAGGTATACTGTATTAAACTTTTAAAGCCTATCGGTAACTTTACATACCACCGGGTTTAAAATTAAAAAATTCTATGTGGTGCCCACATTGCGTTTATGTGTTTTGTACGGATCCCAGAACAAACAGCAACTTTTGCCTTATAAAACATTAAGAGACTGGTTTCTGTAACCGAAGTGGAGAGTGTATATGGTGTGGGTGAACTGCCAATACGTGTACTGTAATTTGTGCTGTTCCCTTTATGTATGTGTTATTGTACTGTGGTGTCTGTACTGGTGTAAGACTGCTGCCACCGGGTGAAAACCCAATTGCAGTAAGGAACAATAATATATATAATACATTATCTAGTAATATATTGTATTATCACATTATTATTATTATTATTAAAATATGATTAAGAATAAGTAAGTTGCAGAGTTAAGAAAGCACCAACGAATAACAGAAAATGTTTTGGTCCAATTTCATATTTATATAAAAATGGAAGCCCGAGGAACAAATTATTTAAAGCCATTAAGAAATGTCTGGCTAAGACTAAAGCACGGGGACGGACAGTAACAAAAACCAGCAAATTTCTTTCGGACCGGAAGGTAAAGTTACTGTCCAAACTTCTCCCCTATCATTGAGTTCCAAACATTGACTTGAAAAGAAGTGTATGATGTATCTACACTACTCAGTCCGTATTCGGTCTCAAGTTAAGGCGGGACTGATACTGCAGAAGGGGCGGAGTCATCCGTCGCTATACGACATTGGAGCTACGAAAGGGTTCTGCGTTTAAACAGACACCCTGTACAATACCTGCTACTGTTAAAATTCCAGGTTTCATTTTGCGCGTTATAATCCTAGCTCTGTAGACAGGACAAGAGGAAATATTAGAGTTTAACATAAAGAAAGGACTTCAAAAACGTAATTTTCTCCTAAACCAACTGTCTGCATACCTCAGTAGGCATAGCGACACGAGACAGCCTGTAAGGCTCGCGGTTCGAACGCTGCTAAGAGCAAGAGATTGTATTTTCTTTACATCCGTCCATGCCAACCCCGGGAACGAACCTGCCCAGTGGACAAATGGTACCGGGACTCATTCCCGGGGATAAAGCGGCCGAGAAGTGGGTTTGAACACCAACATACATACAGCGCCGAGATTCAGTATATTTTACATTTGTCGCTGCTGCTCCGAACTCCTTAAAATGTTTCGAAATTTCAGAGTATTTCTTAGTTGCCCTTATAGGCCATTCTGTCTCTGAACCGTTTTTGGTGACGACATAAAAGCCTGTGCCTAATTTCATTCCACAGTTTTTAACAGCAACCTTGTTATGGTCAGGATATACTAACAACTGAGAAACTTCACTCACTAAATGCTTCATTTTCTAATGTTACGTTATATTTCAAAATGAACAGAGGGTTATTAACCCTTTAAAGACGAAGCGTATCTGTTTTATGTAAGGACTCAGTGCCTACCGCGCTGTAAACACTCTTCACTTCCGTTATAAAAACCAATCTCTTAATATTTTATAAGGCAAAAGTTGCTGCTTGTTCTGAGATCCGTACAAAACACATAAACGCAATGTGGGCACCACGTAGAATTTTTTAATGTTAAACCTGTTGGTATGTAAAGTTACCGCTAGGCTTTAAAAGGTTAACTTACACGCATATTTTCTATAGGTTTAAAACTTGACTCCTTTCATTTGGCCGTAGCTGCGTGCCACAAACCTGAGGGCTCACAGCAAATAACCAGACCGGCCTAAATGTTCTTACACTTGTTCCGACACTTTGTCATTGCCAGGGTTGAAGTCTGAGGTACCCCGTGACTCACAGTGTCACAACCAGCCCCAACCTAGTGACGACACTCACCACAAAGCCAAGAGCAAGAAAAATTAGGGTCCATCGTCCAAACGGCCTACACACTGGTCGATGGTACTTGTTTTGAGCCCAGGTTAGTCGGTAGCGTTCGGAGTAAAATCGTGAAATTTCGTGTACAGAAAGAGTTAAGAATGACAGTAAGACATGTCAAGTGATACCTAACCCAAGGGGGCACAAATCTTACAAAAATTCTAGGAGCCACCTCAAAATTCTAGACGTCAGGAGAGTGACATGAAAAAATTTCCGTACTGCGGATCCACAAATATTAAGCGCTGTAGTAAAAAATTTTGTGAATACGGCGACCCCCCAACGTACCTACAATATTTATTTACACTTTGAAAGGAACGTTAAGGGAATTCATTAGGAAAGAAGTATTTTATTTGCTGGGTTACATGCACTACGTTGGTAACTGATAATACCATTCATGGGTCAACTGCAGTTTAAAGGTCAGAGGTCTCCCATGCCTTGCCAAAGTGCAGACCCGATATCATTAGTACAATTTCATATTTGTGTGTATGTGTTTGTAACAGACACGTCGCGCTGAGCGTGCTTAGTACATTCCCATGCAAAGTTATGAAACCATTTTATGAAATATTACAGTTAGCTTAGCCATGCCAAAAAAAAATCACACGCCAGTGATCAGATTTTTCTGGTCAGATCTAAAAATGTTCTACAGTACTGGAGAATTTGGAAAACATAACTGCCGAAATTTCTGTGGGTTATATATACACACACACACGGGCCCCCCCCCCCCCCAAGCGCGAACTCACTTCTTGGAGAAAGAAATCAATCAGAAACAAGGTATGCATTAAAAACAGAAAACTTGTATTAGAAAAAATTTACAAAATGTAATTATCTTGCATAAAAGGGGATATTTTTTAAGGTTAAATTTTTCAATTTTGTGAAAACATAGCAGGAAGTACATGGCAAATCTTCACTAAATCAGCGTTTTTTTGGTACAGTAGAAAATAAATTTATGAGACATCTTAATATTTTGTTACTATAATTAGATTTGTTATAATTACGAGGCATTTGATGCACCAACACTGCCTAATCATAACGAATAACAGACAATAGGAAGAACTCATGAGAAAATGCTTACTTCAGCAGAAATACGTTTCATGCTGGGGACAGCTAGCTGCATTAGGGGAGTAACAGGAAAGAAGAAATTATAACAGAATATAGATCAACGAACCAGAAATTATTCAAAAACGAAAATGAAGAAACTGGAAACAAGAAACTGGCAAGATAAAGTGGCTGGAATTTGAAGAATCTTAAAATATCAACCAAAAGGAGAAAGAATCTGGAAAGACATCTCAACAAATGAAAGACTCCTGTTTTATAATAACCGTTACATATGCAAAGCCGATCCCAGTGGCCGCACCGTCTAAGGCGTAGGTCTGCGGCCGAGCGCTTGCTGGGATCGTGGGTTCGAATCCCACCGGGGGCATGGATATTTGTCTTGTACAGTGTTTGTGTTGTCAGGTAGAGGTCTCTGCGAAGGGCCGATCCCTCGTCCAGAGGACTTCTACCGACTGTGGCGTGTGTCTGAGTGTGATCAAGTGAAAAATTAAAACCCTCCACACCTGCTGTGAACAAGTAGGTAGAAGAGGGAGGGACTACGAAACATATGCAAAAGATGATTGCGGTCGTATCGTAGGCCTACGCAGCAATATAGACATAAGGAACACAAGATAAATGATAGTAACTGGAAGTTGTCTTATGTCGCTAGTATGCAAAGACAAACACCGTGCTTCAACGACCACACAGGACATCGAACTGCCGAATTGTGACCTGTCACCTGCCTATTTCTCCCAGTCACCTCGTCTCAGTCAAGTACCTCATACTCCTATTTATATAGTTCTTTTGTTTACGCACCTGTAGAGTTTAACTTGCTGCATACCGCTTTGTGTTACCAACATAAGAATAAATTATAGAACTAAACCAGCAATAAAGCACAAACTTACACGCGGAGGAGAAAAATACAACACAATTCCCCGCGGCATAAGAAAATAGAAGAATCAAAACATCATAACACCTGGGTACTCCATTAATTAGATAGGATACGAAGTAGCAGTTAATTACAGCTCGTTCTACGGTATTCAGGTCTAAGAATCGGAAGAAGAAATGTTGTTTTTAAAGATATGTCTAAGAATTTTGAAAGCATATTTTTAAAAAGAATTTTTTTTATAAATTCTTTGCCATTTTAAATTAAGTATATATTGTTTTAATCCCGTATCATTAGTGTACAGGGGCAAGATTATTGTGATAGTTAAAATTTAGCGTAAACCCAGCAGTACAATTTTGTGTGACTTAATATTTTAAAGCCTAGCTGTAACATTACGTACCACCAGGTTTAACATTAAAAAATTCTACGTGGTGCCCACATTGCCTTTCTGTGTTTTGTACGGGTCTCAGAACAAACAGCAACTTTTGCCTTATAAAACATTAAGAGATTGGTTTTTGTAACCGAAGTGGAGAGTGTTTACAGCGCGGTACGCACTGAGTCGTTGTATAAAGCAGATAAGCTTCGTCTTTAAAGGGTTAAACATTTAAAAATAATGGAGTTACATTCAAGGTCTATATAACCGTGAAGATGAATTTCCGGCGGGTAACTTCAAGACGGCCTAATAGGCCTGAAAGTTACAGTCAACATACAAATCTCGTAAAGAATTTCTTAAATAAAATGAATGTGCTGAAAAACAGTTTTATCTATTTTAGTCTCAAAGCTCTATATTTTCCCCCTTTTTGGAAAGTGTTATATTATATTCGGTCGCCATTCCTTAGGCCACACCCAGTCGTAGCGCAGTTAACAAAATGGAGTCTTTCATAACTAAGGAAGCGTTTGCTGCTGACACACATTAGCTTGCTATTGTCCTGCTGTTTTTGATTACACTGCAAGAAAGATGGTTTTGATCTACAGTGTCATGACGGAAATAACGTAAACAAAATTCCACACAACTCGGAAAAGAAGTGATGAGCTCGGCTTCTTTTTGCCGTACTGTAGGCAGATGGCGTGACTTACAAGAAGAGAAAAACATGAGGTCACGGCAGAACCAAGATTCAGCCCCATAACGCATAATCTTTTAACTCTACCTACGCATTCTTATCGTTATTGTTACCGTAGTCCATTCTACTGATAAATTATCAATCATGCTCAGATTTTGTATACGTTGAATTTGTTGGGATAATCTCAAAGATTTGCACCTTGACAATGTTATAATTACTGATCGAACAGGCATGACGATGCTAATGGTACTTTCTTGCAATTTTGCTAAAGCGCTACAAAATGTGCTAAAAATAGGGACACAATAGCCTAGGTTGGGAATTATATTTCTTTTGTACAGATTTATGTCCCTTTATTATCAGTAAATTGTTATTGCACATTATGTACAGGAAAATGTAGATAAAATTGTACACGTAAATATACGTATACTTATTCATTCTTCATTCTGTATATCAAATTTCATGCAGCCATCGTGCAGAACAAGTTGTGACCCAAGCTGCCCGCAACAAACAGAAGGTAGAGTGGGCCTGCATTATAGCCTATTGCCGATACCGAACTGCATATCCTCTCGAAAGGACTACACCAAATTGCTATACAGTGATACTAAATTAACCCTTTAAAGGCAAAACGTAAGGTGTTTAACATAAGGACTCAGCGCGTACCGCGCAGTAAACACCTTCCACCTCGGTTATAAAAAACAACCAATTGCTGATGTTTACGGTAAAAGTCGCTCTTTGTTCTGGGATCCGTACAAAACACATAAACGCAATGTGGGCACCACGTAGAATTTTTTAATGTTAAACCTGGTGGTACGTAAAGTTACCTCTAGGCGTTAGAAGGTTAACAGAGACTTAAAAATATTTCACGCCTAAATATTTAAACCTCCTCTGGAAATAACTGGAACTGGGAGACCGGAAATTCGCATGTAACATTGGATGAAGTAGTTCTTAAGAAAGGGTCACGTGGAAGACCAAGAAGGAGACGGAGATTAGAAATTAACGAGGAATTTTCTTAAAATGGATCGTAGAAAAGTCTCAGAATTACACCAGATTTCAAATACCTAATCACTCGTTTCCTCCATAAGACATTTACTAACAGTTTCCATATATTACTTTATTCACCAAAAATATTAACACACACGCTGTAGAATCTGATATAATAATGAGTTAAATAAAGCTTAAGGAAACGCGAATTAAACTAGTAAGTTGTCAGTTATTAGAAAGAGTGTGTTTTGAAGAAACGTGAACCTAGAACTGCATAATATCAAACCAGACACAGAGACAGCTTCCCCCGGAATATTGGTAACAACCTACCAGAATCCTCGACGCCAGAACCCCAGAAGCCGACAGCCCAAATTGTCATCACCACGAAATCCCCAAGTATCACACACACGACACACTGCAGAAGCCGATGGACGATTGCACTTTTCTTTCAGAGCATGACATTAAATTTCACATAAAGTCTGAATATATAAATGTCCTGGTTCTAAGAGCCCATAACTTGCACAGGGTCATACCCTTTTTCTGTTATGGTCACACTAATGTCCCGAACGCGACTGTAAAATCTCTCTCTAGTGCTGCCTTATTCTGATGTCTGCATTTAACACGCTCCGCGATAAACACTTCGTTTATTGAGAGATTTGATGTTCTCACAGCGGTGTAGCTCCGGATTCAAGTCTACTGAGATATTATGCCGTATAGACTGGTAAGTACTCCCATTGTGTGCTACGCGATCCTGAAGAAGGCACTACAGTACCAGTCGAAACGGTGTAACGTCCCAGAACACCTGAAGCCTGGTATTTTTCTTAACTCCTACTGCAGAGGTTTTTAATGTGCAGATGCCGTGTTACAGACAGTTTGTGTTCTCTTTGTACTCGAGCCAAGTGTTACAATCGAAACTACTAGGGAATGTACATCGATCATAGAGCTGTTGCTAGGAACGTAGAGGGGCAATAATTACACAGTGTCTCTATTTTTCCGCCCTTTAAAAAAGGAACGTATTCTAAGGGCAGAGAAAATTAACCGATCAAGTGGTTAATCAGAAATCCCAGCGGCCGCGAAGTCTAAGGCGTGGGTCTGCGGCCGTTCGCTTGCTGGAATTGTGGGTTCGAATCCAACCGGCGGGCACGGATGTTTGTCTGCCTATTGTGAGTGTTGTGTGTTGTCAGGTAGAGGTCTGTGCGACGGATTGATCACTCGTCCAAAGGAGTCTTACTAAGTGCGGTATGCCTGAGTGTTATCTCGAAACCTCAACAGTGAGAAGGCCTAGGCTTAATAGGACTGTCAAGCCATGAGATAAAAGTGATTAATCTTTACTGCGTTAAAATCTGTAAAGTCACGCCTCAATAAAAATTACAGGGTCCGCATTTCAAAACCGTTAGCTTAATGCCGTGTAGGTTTCAGAATTCGACATTACAGGTACTTATTGCTAGTGTTACTGCTACTGCTAGGCCTAATAATAATAATAATAATAATAATAATAATAATAATAATAATAATAGTCCGGGATAATGAAAAAGGAACATGTATGCTAATTGATGTAGCAATCCCCGGAGGCAGAAATGTGATAAAGAAAGACGCCGAGAAGATTCTAAAATATAAAAACTTCATAATAGAAATACAGCGCATGTGGAATGTAAAAACAAAGGTGACGCCAGTAATAATAGGGGCAACTGGAACCATTTCAAAATCCTTCAGAAAATATTTAGCAGCGTACGAGGAAAGCACGATATCAAGGAACTACAGAAAACAGCTGTATTGGGCACAGCACACACACTGCGGGAAGTGCTAATGTAGAAGCACAAAAGAGTTTAATATTGCAGACAGCGCTATATGCACCATTAACAGTACGCGCGGAATAGCTGTGACACTGTACACCCTAGAAACATGGTTTGTTTCAGGTATATAAGTGTGAATACTCTGCATAAAGGGGATGATGTAATAATAATAATAATAATAATAACAATAATAATGTTGAAATATCACTATCACTACTACTACTACTACTACTACTACTACTACTACTACTAGCACCACCGCCACCGTTCTCACTACCGCGGATGCTGCTGCAAGAAACAAACGAAGCGCGAAAGTTACAATAAAATCAAGTAACGAACTTATTTCACGCTCTCGTGATGGAATTTCTACTTTTTTAAAAAATGCTGGACCCGCGCTAAGAAAAGCTTCATACTCTCGAAAGGTCTATTACGACACAAAACTTCAAGGCCTTTCATTAAATTTTGCTGGTAACCTCAGAAGCGCATAACTTTTCCCAAAAAAAAAAAAATAATACTTAGCAGCAACCTCAAAATTCTAGGCTCCAGATGGGTTGTGTGGTGCAAAATTTGATACTGAGGACCCACACACATTAGGCACCGCCATACACAACGTAACTGTCACGGTGACCTCGTTACCGGAATTTTTGCATTCCGTATATTAACACAGCGTAATGTCAAAAGATATTCGTCTGATAAAATTAATACACTGTACACTCTACACCTAGTTGTAATTCCCTTGCTCTAAAATTTGTAAGGATGACAGGTGTAGTGAATTCTCCGCTGCCTTTAACCTGCAAGCACATTGGATATCAAAACCTGTGGAAGGAAAGCCCAGGCATATAAACAGCAATCCTACTTACCATCTGCTATGAGCCTCTGCACAATATTCACCATATCCTTGATCTCCTTCACGTAGAATTCAGATTCTGTGTCAGGCGTCATGCCCAGGTCTGTGATATTAGAGTTAAGGAACAAAACCATATAACAAGTCTTCAAAAGAAGTCCTTCGTACCCAGTTGCTTCCACTAAGTAAACAGGTTTTTAATTTACTTAAAGACGTTATATGTCTACAGAATTTCAACGCCCTCGAATGACAGGAAGACGAGAGGTAGGGGCGTAGGGAAAGGATCTGGTCTGCAAGGCGGTGATCACGGCCTCTTTTAACCATTTAAAGACGAAGCGTGTCTGTTTTATATAAGGACTCAGTGCGTACCGCGCTGTAAACACTCTCCACTTCGGTTATAAAAACCGGTCTCTTAATGTTTTATAAGGCAAAAGTTGCTGTTTGTTCTGGGATCCGTACAAAACACATAAACGCAATGTGGGCACCACGTAGAATTTTTTAATGTTAAACCTGGTGGTATGTAAAGTTACCGCTGCGCTTTAAAAGGTTAAGATATTCGCCTGAATCTGCGAAATGATCCCTTTCTTTGCAGTTTCTATACCGCTAAAGTTTCGAATTTATTTATTTTGCTTGAATTAGTATACGAAATAATATTTTATCTGTCCGTCTTCTACCTGAAGGCTTAAAAATTTGGGAAAAAAACAGGCATTAAGGACTACGCTTTTACCCGTTTTGTATGGACGTCAATCTGGGTCTCTCACCCTCGGAGAAAAACACAGAATGAGGGCCTTTATAGAAGAAAGTTCTCAAGAGAATATTCGGATCTAAGGCAGGGGAAATACGGAGAAGATAAAGAATATTGCATATTGAGGAGCTTCTTAGGTTGAGTGATCAAAATGAGAAAAATAAAATAATCGGGACATGTAGCAGGAATCAGGGAGAAGAGCGTGCAGTATTTTACGTCGTAGAACAAAAACAATGGAAGTATAATATTAACCTTTTAAAGCCTAGCGGTAACTTTACATACGACCAGGTTTAATATTAAAAAATTCTACGTGGTGCCCACATTGCGTTTATGTGTTTTGTACGGATCTCAGAACAAACAGCAACTTTTGCCTTATAAAACATTAAGAGACTGGTTTTTATAACCGAAGTGGAGAGTGTTTACAGCGCGGTACTCTCTGAGTCCTTATATAAAACAGATACGCTTCGTCTTTAAAGGGTTAATAGTATAACTTTAGATGCAGAACGGAGCCTGTGACCTTCGGTGCCCCCTGATGATGGCGCTTGAACACCGAAACATGTAGCGATACAAATATATAATTGTAAACAGTGTACGTATTTGTTGGTTTATCTTAACAGTGTAAAAATATGCATGGTGTACAACATACAAAATTTGTATAATATTAAATTGTAACTCAGCCGAAGAAGGGGTAGAAATGCAGGCTAAATTTTTAAAGTTCAGTTGACGTTTATGATCCCAGCTGGCATATAAGAATAAGATACAAATGTACTCCTCTTCAAAGAGGTACTGAGTCACAGCCAACTTCCCTTTTCTTTTATTATTGAGCCACCAAGCCAAAATGTTGGTAGCTCAATAATAAAAGAATAAAAAGGAAGCTGGCTGTGACTGAGTACCTCTTTGAAGAGGAGTACATTTGTATTTTATTATCAGAAAGTTCAGTGCTGAACTTTTACAAACACTGCAACGAATGTTCTGAGCCCCACAAAATGCAGATAATTTATTAGCCAGCTGAGAGGCTATCATCTTCTTAGATACCCAGTTCTGTTGAATTAATCGTTAGTTATTAATACGGCATATAGAGCGCAGCACTACAGATATATGTGGCAGTTATCACAATTTGTTGTTGTGCTTTGTAGCTACTAAAATACACAGCTTCACAGAGAACACATGGGGCACTTAACTACGGAAGTATTTGTAACAGACAAATATTTTGCTCTTCCAAATGCGTAAGGGGTTTTTTTTTTGGTTGTTATGAGCTGAAGACAGACGTTTTTTCGCAGTACGGAATTCGACTTCTGTTATTGTGACTGATGTCAGATATATTCTCCATTAAACTCTTCCAAAGCTTCCACTTGGATTAAAAACAAAGAACCGGCAGGTACCTACAGAATACGAGTGCAGTGAGAGGAAGGGATATGGATAGAACCGCCTCTGATTTGTGTAAAATGGCGCTCATAGGTAAGTTTATTAGCGGTGTTGAACCTTCGATTTATGCTACTAGAACCTTAGTCAGGGTATGTGTGAAACATGTCGTGTTTGGAATAAGAAAGGGGAAATGTCGTATAATTTTTTGGAAGCAAAATATTTGGAAGTGAAGGGGGATGAATTGATCAGTTTAAGACATAACGCGAAATGTTCTTGATTAGTGCAGCTCACTACTACAGCTGGGATAAGGAGGTCCTGGACATCGCAGTGAACTGAAAACTTACGACAGGGAAGATGCTGAAGGCATGCAGAATTTTAGTGAGAAAGTATATTGGAAAACTGCTGTTATAATACCGAAATTATGGGTGTTTAATATTCACACAGACTGTTAAAGAGGGGGAGTAGCCTGAGACTTGCTTAGGTTTATGATCAGTTACAAATTTTTTGGTAGGTCTATGGCGGTACCCTTTCGCTTCAAGCACGTGTTCCAAAGAACTTATGTGTGGGCTACTTGTCGGCCACGATCTACACGATAAGCGGCGGGCCAACACAAAGTGACAAACATCGTTGGTCAATTAAAGTAATATTCCTGTATTTCTTGTTAATTCTGGTGGTTTAATATCTTAATTTATCATTACTTGAATTTCTAAATTACGTGATCCTCTTTTGTCCCTTTTGTCAAGAAGAGAGAATATACAGCTCTGAAAAATTAAATGAGGTAATGTGTATGGAAAGACGTGAACAGCAGCAGCCTTTACCATTTCAAGGGCTACTGTACCATCCGAATGGCTGAATCAAATAAACAAAGAATCCTGACAGGACAGCCAATTTTTGGGACGAAATTCCAAATTCAGGCCCCCCAGTCATTCTAACGTCTACACTGGGCGCCACTTAATTCCTCACAAAAAGTGTGTGTGCGCCCACAAACTACTATCGGGTCTCACAACAAAACTAAACCTGTTGTAATGTAACGTCTTGAACACTGTACAATCCAACTTTCCTACCCTTACCTTACAATAAGTTCGAGAGATGCAAGACACAAATACTCGTGTTGTCAACTTCGTAGGGTGTCACGTCGCTGTTGCACTTCCGCTGGGCCCTGTTACATTCCGTCTATGCTTCGTTTCTAACAGTAAACACAGTATGTCTACGCCACGTTTGAAATTATTGAAAACACTTTGAGTATCACTTTATATCCACTTCGTAACAGATGTCCCTTCAATGCAACCATTCGCTGCAGTACCCAGAATATCTGCGGGCACACGTTCTTCTTCTCTCACA
This sequence comes from Coptotermes formosanus, assembly GCA_013340265.1. Classification (NCBI taxonomy): domain Eukaryota; kingdom Metazoa; phylum Arthropoda; class Insecta; order Blattodea; family Rhinotermitidae; genus Coptotermes; species Coptotermes formosanus. The sequence goes on along the minus strand of BLKM01000476.1, from coordinate 396,592 downwards.
GCACCAGTCTCCGCAAAACGAGCGAACAAATCCCCCACGCCGGCAAAATATGGCTATGGATCAGGGACCATGAAACGATGCTTGACACAAACCGTAATACACGAGTTAATCTATACACGTTGGCAAACCTGAATAGTGAACTTTGAAGTCAATCTCACAATGGCAGAAACTAATGTTTGCTTGCAACATAGCAACATAGCTCAGCGCTAGGGGATGGACAAGGAAGAAAAAAAAAGAGGGAGTTATAGGACTTAGTAGGGGAAGTGGAGAAACACGTGGAGAGTGGGGAGGGTATATAATGTCCAGTTAAACTTAACTTGAGAATGAAAGAGTGTATCACCTGTTGTAGGAGAATAAACGTGACTTCAAAGTACCTCAACAACGGAAATAAATGAACCTGTTCCTGCAAGTACGCTACGCGTGAGTTTCAAAGCCAAGCTCAGCATTATATTAAGAAGGAATGTGCTTACATTTCGTCTGCTTTATACCGACGTCTCTCTTGTACCAGCTAAGTTAGGGGTAGTCACCAAAAGGAAGGTATTTAGAGGAGGGGAAGGGGGCGCATTAGGAGCTGCAACCCTTAACGGTAAAGTAAAGTGTTTATGTCTAATCACGACTCGCTACATGTGTTGGGACGCAGATGCGCATGTCCAAAGACTTTAGACCTTGGTAAGACACTTGGTGAAGGTCAGCAGTGAATTGGACTGGGCACAGTGGCAGCAAAGTAGAAAGTCCCTGCCATGGCGACAAAAGATAGAAGCCCCTTTGATAAGAGTGGAGTGGGGGGATGGATCAGTCTTGCGCGTTTAAGGTGTTGTGTATTTAGGATCCGAGAAATCACTCATTCATATGTCAATTTATATATATATATATTCATTCATATATTAAGATTCTGTTTCTAATAGATAACAGTTTCTGAAATTCCTGGTTCTACAGAAAAATGGTTCGGCCAACTTTTATGACAAAATAAGAGTTTGTCACTTAACGTTCCAAACCAAATCAAATTACAGTCTTTGTTAAATATTTTTATAAACATCCTCCGTTCCGAAGTAAAATTCTAGATAAGTTACCAGTAACGTTTAATAATTTTCGCTTCTCCTGAACCGTTCAGGCCGGCTGAAGCCGACGCTACTTCCTACTCAGTGGGTACCCGGGTTCCCTTCCGAAGGTAAAGCGGCCGGGTCGTGAAGTTACCCGCTCGCTCACCTCAGTCTAGTGCCGAAGTTACGAATGAGAGGAGCTATACGCCAACTCCCCTACATGTATTCATGGAGTGGAAAAGGAATACTACCTACATTATCTAGGTCGTGCCATGTCTTTCTTTTCTCCAATAGACCCACCCTGTATACGAGTTTCAAAAAAATTTAAAACCAATTTCTAATTTCATGTGTGTCGGCAAGTAAGTGCGCCCCATGTGGGAAAAGGAACTGTCCAGAAATTTTGACTTTCTCTGACTTCGGATGGTTTTGTACCCAATTTACTTCGTGGGCATAAATGAAACATCAGACTTGCCTTCGATTCTTTCGATATGTTTTGTTGGAACTCAGTATAGAGAGTGGCGAAAAATCATTCCACACTAGACAACGTTGTTAAAAGATTGTGAAGTGGCCTTTGCCCTACCCTGTATAACACGGTTATATAGCGCTCATGAAACGGTAATTTGTCTTAACCCACACAAAGTGCCGAAATGAGATTCTTGCGTCTCTAGACAGATAGGTTACAAACATACCTTCTGTCAAAATGTTGGGTCCACAACAAAAAAATGGCTTGTCCTTATATTTTCGTAAAAATATAACATGTTTACGTTTTGGCATATTAAAAATACGTCAATTTTTTTCTGCCTCCTGTAAAACTGTGTATCGTTGAGTTACGACAAATTGCTATTTTCGTGAGCGGTGTATTTAGTTATTTTGCGTTCACTTTGATTTATTTTCAGGGATGCGTTAAGGCCTAACTGAAATTTAACGTGACTGTACAAGTTTTGATAGAAAGGTAAATACGGAAATTGTCCTACACAAATGTTATAAACTGCGGCTTACATTTAATTTAATTCATCTTAATATTCATATTTCTTATAAACCAAAATACGTTCCTACCTACGAATTTGCTTTATAACAAATACAGGGTGGTACAAAAGTCACTTTACACTCGGTGTTAACACGTTTCTTCCAGTGAAAATTGAATTTCGCGCCATACTGTATACTGCATAATAATGGCAGGACCTCATAAATGACGCACGTCACGCCCTTGAATAAAGAGTAGTATATTTGGAGAAAATCGCCGTCATAAAACCAGGTATGATATGTATGTGCCATCGATAACTCCGAGCACTCTTCTGCTACTCTGTTGGATTTGGAAGCCTTGTAGGCTTTATGCTGCGACAGCAGATATCATCACGCAAATAAGGGCAGTTTTTTAATGCCAAAACTAAGGCACATTGAAAATCACGACATACGAAATAATAACAGGCCTATTAACCTATTTTCTATAGGCAAACTCTTTACTGTAAGGCGATAATATGAATTACAATTTTAGAAAAACACTCGGCTAAATATTTGGAGGTAAGGACTTTAAATGTTTAATATGTTACATAACAAGGTGTTCGTAGTGTAGGCTATACGCCTACAGCCAACCCTAGAAGTTTATGATGGGCTGAACATGCAGCTAGCATGAAAAGGAATACGACTGCTCAAGACGCGTCTTCGCGAAGTAGGTGAAAGGTGGAAAGAATTATAGCATTCAAAGTTCAGTCCAGGCTACCTGCTTGGCATCGGTGCTTGCAGTGACCACAGTTAGTATAAATACATCGGTTGTTCTGCGGCATTCGAGATGTAACACAGGAAAGCGTTAAAGGTGTCTGAGAGGTTGGTTGATTCTAACCGATCTACACGGAGTCATATCCCAGAAGGCTGGAATCTACATCACCATCTCTCTGGCAATCCCAAACCTCGCGTAAGCCCGATGTTTGCAGGACGGCAGCTAGAGTGTCCGCTCACTGTACAGTAAGTGGGCTCAACTGAAATATCGAACCACGTACAGTTCAATATCATGGCAAGTGGCGGACAGTGGTATTGCAGTCCCGCCAGGATTTGATATATCTCTGCGCCTGCGCATGACGTGTAAGAGAGGGAGCAGGCGGAAGAATGTAGCGCTGTTGTCAGATATTCATATAATCATCAGACGGTCACACATGATCCATCAGGCTAGGCCGTGAACACTTGAAAGGGGAATAGTACTAGCTGAGGTAAATCGCACAAGCAGCAGAACGCCTGACCAACACTTGACAGTCTGTCAACGCTCCTTCAATGTGACTGGCCAAAAGAATTGATACGAAAGAGCTGAAAAAGATAACGTTATCCCTGTCCACGATATGAACGCGTATAGTACGTGGGAGTAGAGATACGGCTTCACTTATTCTTAACCTCGTCATCAGATGGAGATGAGTGGCCAACTTCACGCGCCGGTACTCATTGAATGGGTGGACCCCCACAGCCGGTCTGGACATTTGAGAGAAAATATTACTCCCTTGCCTATGCCAGGATTCGAACCCCGGACTGTGCAGCCCGTAGCCTGATTTATATACAGACTACGCTCCCCCGTATACCCAATCTGCTGACGCGATAGTAATCAAATCGCGGCGAGTTAGAATGCAGTTGAATTTCTTGTTCTGCTTCCGGAGTATCAAACAGTCTGTCCATTCGCTGAATTCTACACTCCTCGCTACTGAAAGGCAAGTTAACTTCACACAGAGCGCATACCTGCACCTCAGATTACACGTTTGTTCATACGGTTCTTTTATGCTCTCTCTGACAGCATAAGTGCTTCAAGGAGAGTTTAATATTTCAGTTTCTATCATAGGCTTCCTACAAACGTACTGTGTTCAGTTTTGCTCAATGTTAGACCCGTTTGTTTACTTGTTAGACTGGGAAGTTTTTTGTTGCTTAATTTCTTTCGATCTTCTGTAGAATTTTCCTTTCCAATTCTATTATCAGTATTCGCTTTCACATAAAATTTCAGGACGCTTAGTAAGAAAAAAATTATAAACAAAGCAGAAATGTAAATTTGTCCACGTCAACGTCATGAAGGCGTATAGAGGCAGCACAGGTATAGCTCCATGTATTCTTAATATAGGCACTAGATAGAGGTGAGTGGTCGACATCACGCCCCTACCGCGTTACCCCCGGAAACAACCCCGGTGCCCGTTGAGTAGGAAGGTGGATGTGCACCACAGCCGGTCTGGACGTTTCGGAGAAGATAAAAATATCTGCTGCTGCCGAAACTTGAACCCCGAACCTTACAGCTCCTAGCCTAGTCATTGTGCCGACTGAGCTATCTCGGCTCCATAAATTTTAAACGCAGAATTATTAACATCCACTATTTTCTTTCCATTCTTGTTTTCTGCATCCATTTAGCCTCCTGTTACCGTTCTTGACAAACATCCTCATATTTCAAATACGCGCTAGACCAGACAAGATGCCCGATAAAGGATACAGTTCGGTCATTCGAGTTTCCGTTTTAGACAGTTTGCTGTCACATAAAATTACAGCTGTCTTGATGTCCTCAAACTGCAATAAAACACATTGAACACGAGACTGAGTTCCGAACGGTTACGGCGCTACCGCTAAATTAACGTGCTCTGTAAAAACAACTTTTATGAACCAAAATTCTTCTTCGCAAATCAATAGTCCTGCCGGTATGAAATTCAGAGTTTTATTAAAACGAGAGAAACAAGGTGCCATTGTTCCACTACCCAAAAAGTGAAAAGTTTTTCCTGTCCACGCGATGAAGGCATGGCAGGGAAGCATAGGCACGGCTACAGGCTGACCATCCCCGTATTCGAAATTCATGGGCCGGAAGTGTCTCGGATTTCGGATTTTTTCGGATTTGGAACACTTTCATATTATAACGAGATAGCCTGGGGATGGGAAAGAAACTTAAATGCGAAATCCGTTTACGTTTCATGCACAGCTTATGAATATGTAGGTTTTATTTAGGGCATAAAAACAAACTGATCATTGAATTTATTTACGGGTAGCAATATCTGTACAGCATTGTGTTCATGTCGGCGTGCAAAAAAGTTTTAGGATTTTGAACGTTTTCGGATTTCGGAATTTCGGATAAGGGATATTCAACCAGTATAGTCATTTTTAACCTTCGGCTCTAGATAGATGTGAGTATCCAAAACGAAATGGAAACAACACACCCCCTTCGCATCAATTTAAAATTGATTATAATATTATCCCCCCTCCAGGGTCTGTTTTCTTCAGGCCTGCTAAGCTGCATAATTAAAGAACTTGCAGCAAATAGCAACTGAAGCCACAAGATGACAACAGCGATGGAAGTTGCAACAGTTTCGTATTAGGTGAAAATTAGATTAGACATATGCCGTTAAAATGAAACGTCACGTGTCAAAGAAACTGTTATGTCACATAAAACTCGTAACGAAGACACAAGAAGATATACGTAAAGAACTAAACACTTATCCCATGAGTTAAAGCAGCGACTTCAGACTACGGCTCAGAACACCGGTCAAAGTATTAATACCGATATTTCCGTATTTTTAATTTATGAAACCGGGGTAACGGTATGAATACCGGTATTGCAAAATCAAACAATGCGCTACATTTCCATAAAAAAGCACTCGGTTGATTGTTGCGTCTTATCTTGGTGATGCACGAAATCTGTCATAACTCGCCGTCACACATTGTTGTTATAACACTAACTCGCTAACAGAAAAATATTTTTAGATTCTTATAATACAACAATCTCTGAAATTATTCATTCACATGCAATATTTGCTTTTTCTCTTGTGGATAAGTATGTAGTCAACCACATCTGAGTTTCACAACTTTTTCAGTTTTCCGTTACATTTGTATTAAAGGGATCCTTATACAGGCCTAAGACCTCGGCGCTAGAAGACGGTGGGTTGACTAGCACCACGCTCCGGCTGCTTTACCCCTGGGAAAGAGCCGGTGCCAGTTATACAGGAGGCTGGGTGGGCCCCAGGGCCGGTCTGGACGGGTACGGAAAATCTCGCCCCGATCGCGATTCTATTCCCGGACCGCCCAACCCGTAGCGAGTCGGTAATATTTGTGTTGTGGGTAACAAACCCTCAGTTGCAAATTCAGTAACATTAATGATTTATTGATGTCGATTCTATAACCTTTATGTGAATAAATCGTTAAAAATTATTTTTAGAGTAGTACCGAAAAACCGGTATTTTTATATCAATACCTGTACTTGACTACCGGGAAAAATGACCGGGATCCCGGTATTGTAAGTCCTACTTCAGACAAATATGCTGACACAAGTTCACTGTACTCTACCATGTGGCCAAATGAACCTAAAAGTGACGTGAATTTCCTTATCGCGTCTTTGGCACAGCGTCTGCTAAAACGGGGGGCCCCCCCCCCGTGCTCTACGCCACTCTTGCGGTCCGTGTCGCCCTTTACTGCCTTGCTGTGTTCGTACGTGTCCACCACGTGGATGAGATAACACGCGCATGCCCGAAGCTGATTCCAACTGAGCGGCCAGTAGCTTTGTACTGTACGTAGCATAACAGGTGGCAAGGTCATCTAGACGTCACGCGTTACCAAGACACCCGGCTTCAAATAAACTGTCCAGATAAACAGCAATCCGTCCTGTGCAACCAGAGGACAGTGCTTCACTGCCACGTCGAAGCTGCGACGTTGGAAATTTCCTTCAACACATAAAACAGCAGCGGGGGAAGTGGAAGATATTCAAGCAGAAAGTGTGCTGATTATTTAACAAAAAAGTGTAGCTTACAAAGCGAGACTTGAGGTTCTCACAGCAGCACTGCTGAAGACTCGAGTCTTTTGGGACGTTACGCTGTATCGATTGGTACTCGACTATTTTGGCCCTAACAGTAAGACACGACGATCTTTCGAAAAAATCGATTAAATATTGACCCATCAATACAGAATCATATACCAAAATAGAAGAGACTGTAGTCCGTAACATTATTCATAAGACGTATTCAGAAATACTTCAATATCCCTTACTATAGCCAAAACGTATGTATTTCTTTCACAACCCTAAAATGCTATAGTAACTATGACCTCGCAACAAACGTATGGGGAACTTTTTTCGTCAGTATCACATACACCACCTGGGAAGGCCGTGCCATGGCTCAGGTGGTTAGCCGCCGGCCTCCCACCGCGGAGGCCCAGGTTCTATCCCGGGTGTATCCATATGGGATTTGTGGTGGACAAAGTGGCACTGGGACAGGTTTTTCCCCCGAGTACTTCGGTTTTCCCCTGTCAGTTTCATTGCTCCATTACTAGGAAAAGGACAAAAAATAATAATCATCATCGTCATCTTCATCACAGGGTTGCACAAGAAGCCTTCAGGCTGCGGTGCGTCCGTAGCGTCTGCTGCGGGGCCCTTCACCACTAAAAAAAACAGGGATATCCACTGCGATGGATAACAGGTCCCTAACACGCTGAACTCGTGGGTTTTATTCCGAATCCAGAGACGCTTGCTGGTGCTCGCTTTTCTGTATATATCTGGGTTACCTTGCTACAAACCCCTCAGATAGGAAGGCTATGTGCTCCTAGAGCCATAGCCTTTAGCGTAACCAGTCCCGGTCGCGCATCAGGACTATAAACAATTAGTGTAAGCGAATCCCCGTTATAGAGTAAGGTGTCTGTTTCAGATCCCAGCGATGCGTTAAAACGCAGGAATGGCTACTCAGACAAAGGGACGCCCTTAGTTAGCTCTTTGGTTGGTTGGGTGGACAAAGTTACTCCGTAGCTAAGCCTCCCGCAGCGAGTGGAAGAGTGTATTGGATCAGAATTTATCCTGAATCTGAACATGGTAATGCATACACTTCGTTATAAAAACGAGACAGGCAAACAAATGTAAACAGAAAAGGAAGAAGGCAGGTAACGCGGTGGAAGTGTGAAACAGGAGACAGTACAAAAATAGTGAGAAGAGGATGAACAAAGACAACAAATAAACAACCGAGGATGAAAGATGTGGACAAAGCTGTAGTGAGATTAACGAACATAAACACGAGGAAGCAGTAGAAGTTTTGGAGAAATAAAGACAAAAATCAGAGAAATAAGTAACAGAAGTCAACTAAATATAAAGAAGAAGAACAGACAGAAGAAAAGGTAGCGTTTATGGAAGAGGAAACAGAGAAAATGAACAAGTGTTCGAAATCAGGTGCATTCGTCCGTCAAAGTAACCTGCCTTCACCGGTTCACACAGCACTCGCTAACCCAACAACCTGTCAGTTAACCGAAATCAACTCCGAAACTCACCTCTCTGTACCGAGTTACGTCATGTCTTAACGCAAATTTCATCTGCCGAAGGAAGGGGTAACGTCGAGTCGTTAATGGATTGTTTGATATACGTGTGTGCGTGTGTATGTGTGTAGGCTATACACAGTCGTACTCACTTATATAACGTCAAGAACGGGACTGAATATTTTGTGTCGTTATAAACGAGTGTTTTTGTAACCGAGTAACTATAACGTTATTGTTAACAGTGAGAAATTAATTGGTGCCACAGAGTATCTGACTTTACAGACGAGATGTCGTATAAACAGATGTCGTTGTAAAGGGGTTCGACTGTGTGTGTGTGTGTGTGTGTGCATGTATATACACACACACACACACAACTCCATTCAGCGGAGACCTTGAAAAGCTAACAAGCCCTCAGCTATTCAAGAAATTCCCCGGATTTTGTGGAACCAGAAGTTTCATTACCGCATTCACAAGAGCCAGCCACCTGTCCCTATCCTGAGCCAGTTCAATCCAGCCCATGCCCCCTCATCCCAATTCGTGAAGAGCAATATATATATATATATATATATATATATATATAAGCGCTATGCAGGAAGCCAAAACCCACAAGGGCTGTAGTGATGATGATGACGATGATGATGATGATGGTGATGATAGTTGTTATAAAATGACGTGGTAATAATGGCGCTTTATTAGGAAAACTCGGTTTGTGACAGCAGGTGTATAATTTTGTGGGGAAGAAACGTGACTGAATGAAGCACGAGAAGAATAAGCAGTTCGGATTCCCCGCACACCACGTAGGTGAAGTGCTTGTCCACTACATGAAGGCGTATAGGGGGTGCACACGAATAACGCCACTCATTCGTAACGTTAGATGAGAGGACCACAGAGCCGGTATGGACGTTTTTGGAGATGAGGAAAAACTATTGCCGAAACCGGGATTTGAGCCCCAGACCTTCCAGGCCGTAGCGTAGTCGCTAAAGCGCCTACGCTATCCAGGATATTTTTACCCGTACAAATTAACCCTTTAAAGACGGAACATGTCTGTTTTATATAAGGACTCAGTGCGTACCGCGCTGTAAACACTCTCCACTTCGGTTATAAAAACCAATCTCTTAATGTTTTATAAGGCAAAAGTTGCTGTTTGTTCTGAGATCAATACAAAACACATAAACGCAATGTGGGCACCACGTAGAATTTTTTAATGTTAAACCTGGTGGTATGTANTTAACCCTTTAAAGACGAAGCGTATCTGTTTTACATAAGGACTCAGTGCGTACCGCGCTGTAAACACTCTCCACTTCGGTTATAAAAACCAATCTCTTAATGTTTTATAAGGCAAAAGTTGCTGTTTGTTCTGAGATCCGTACAAAACACATAAACGCAATGTGGGCACCACGTAGAATTTTTTAATGTTAAACCTGGTCGTATGTAAAGTTACCGCTAGGCTTTAAGAGGGTAACCCCATCACGTGACTTCTTGGCGGAACTGTTTGTACTTTACTGCTGGCGTAGCGCACTGACGATTCGGAATGACTGCACCTGTGGGTATTAATATCGTTCGTACACAACGCCCTGTGTCAAGTGACAATGATTCGGCAGTTATTGTCCTAGGACCATACTACAATTTATGAGGTCACCATGGTCTGCAGAACTTGCCTTCACTTGTTACTCAAGCCAAAATACATAAAACTTTCCCGTAGGTTCAACACCGCCAGTCCAACGGCCCAGTGCGTTGTTTTTGGAGGCGTGAACTCTCTGTGGTCCGCCCGGACCACAGAGAGTTCACGCTTCCAGTACACATTACACAGTACACAGTCAACAGCACATTCTCACTCAACTATAAAGTGCAACTCTAGTGTAACGATAACAAAAAAATTCTCCCTGAAGATGACCCAGCAGGGTCGAAACATGTAGGAGTGTGTTACAATTGATGATAAAACTCTCTTTGTGCATTTGTTGGTGATTAGTGTTTTCATATAATATGGTGTACGGACATGGAACACATTAAACACATCCTGTTGATAACTGGCTTTATGCTCAGCGTGTTCCCTGGGTCTGATGAACACCCGCAAGTTTTTGAATGTCCGGTTGCTGTGTGGTCAGTGATAAGCGAAAATCAGCTCTTTTCATCACATCCAGGCGGTTGCGTACTTTTGGCAACAAATAAGTGACTCAACTGAAATTAGATTCAGCCAGATAAGATGTGGGGAAAGCAATAAAATACAACTTTGCCTTCTGTGTTGCGGGGGGTGCAGGGGAGAAGAGAAATTTTGATTTAGTTCTAAATTTGAAATATTTTATTCAGGCAGCGAGGTTACTGTGGCCCCCTAATATCTCATCATTCTTCTGTGGCCCCTTAGAAGCTTAGTGTGATCCCCTCGGGGACCATTTTGACCACGTTGGGAATAACTGGTATAAACGTGAATTTACCCAAACGCATATACCTGGAATATATACCTGGAAGTGCCCACCAAATTAACTCATAAGGTAAAGGTAAAGCAGTCCCATTATAGGCCTGGACAGGCCCACAGGGTTCCAGGAGGTCGAGACTCCCAGATTTCTAGACAATCGACACACGAAGGTGGTAAGATTGTCAGCCGTACGCACCGGCCGCCTTTACCCCCCAGGAAATATTCATTCATTCATGCTACAGGCTAAGTCGACCCCAGGGCCATAGTGCGACGGACAGGAATGAAAAAATCCACTGACACCACCCGGAATCGAACCCGCGACCTGCCGGTTTGTAGCGCAGTGCCTCAACCAACCGCAGCCCATTGAAATTAATTAATTTAGGCACAAATACTTTCTTGTCACATTCCATCCAAATTCTAGCAATTCGTATCCGAGTATGAAGCGTAAAAACACATGTCACAAATAGTGTTAGGGTTTCCTCCGTCAAGAGGCTACTACCGCCGGTGACAGGACATTGAAAAGTATCAAGATGGTGGATAAGTTGGTAGTTGGTTCGAAGATCGAATCGAAAGATTGTCTCGAAATTTCGGTAACCAGTTAGCAACCTACTCCTCCTGACATCCCAGAAGAGCGAATGCCTCAACTGCACAGCGACCGAAGCCTGAAATCTCGTACCAAGAAGATGTTAATAACGACACGTACTGGATATATCGTACTCTGAATTCAGTCTCCACGTGTTACAGTCATGGTCACAGTCGTTTGCAAAACAGGCAGTGATCAGGACGCGTGATTTTCGGATTTTGAGCAGCACACCAAGTTGTAACTCTCGTTGACAGATGGCAGCATTAACCAGTGCCGCGAACTCTAGGCAGTGACATCATGAACCAACTCCCAAGACCGCAAGACCTGTCGAGAGCATAATTGGCACAAGGCACAGAATTTGTACAACCAATATGGCCTTGGAATAAAATTAGCTCTCGCAATAGCGTAATGGATTCAAATTCCACATGGTGTTTGGACACAGGTAGTCTATCTGTACTTAAACAAATACTTCTTTACGCGTAGGCAATGCCTTTTTTACAGCTCCTTTTACCGGATTTAAAGTGTTTATCTGTGAGATGCGCAAAAACACATAACTCGAATGCAGTAAATACAGGATATGCGGTTTAGAGCAAAACCTGTTCGTAGCTATATAGTGAGAGGTGATGTCGCCAGCTTTGCAACGTCCTGTTGCGCGAGTCCCACGTTAAGTTGCTACATAGCGTACGATGACGCGTCTGCTTTGCAGTATACAGTTTAGCGTTAAACGGGGACATAGAGGCGCGTGCACCTAACCGTTGTTGTAGTGGAAAAGCGATAAGTATTAAACATTCTGAGTGTGTTTGTGGCCTTAGTTATCCAGCATGCAAAGCGATTGCGTTGTATTATATTGTCATCCGTGGCCTGTCTGACTCTACCATATTTTTCCACATTATCTCATAGACGTCATGGTTTTCGAAAAAAAAATGGCTGAATATAAAATGCGTATTTTGATTTTCGATACAAATTTTGTCTGAAACATTTTTCATTCTGAGAAGAATTCAGCGAGATATTATCACATCTGTACCTATGTATTAATGTAAAGTACCCGTTATTCTTGTCAGATTTTAATAAAACCTATATTTTCTCGACAGATTTTAGGAAAATCCTCAAATATCAAATTTAATGAAAATCCGTCCATTGGGAGCCGAGTTGTTCCATGAGGACGGACAGACAGACGAACATACTGAAGCTAGTATTCGTTTTTTCGAAATTTTGCGAAAGCGCCTAAAAGGAGTCTGTATAAAAAATAAATAAACAATTAAATAAATATATTCTTTCCGATTTTTACTGTTCTTATAAGTGGCCTGATGATGTCTCATTTTCGGAGGCGAAACCAGTCGCTAAGGTAACGTTTACAAACTAGCTTTATTGTGTGTGAATGATAGTTAAATAAACATATGTTTTATGATCTGATACACCAACGGGGTTGTCTTATGTCAAGATTAAATTTAAAGCAATCCCATTACAGACCTAGAAAGGCCTTTAGGCCTCCAGGAGGTTCAGGCTCCCAGATTTCTAGACAGTCGGCACATGAAGGTGGTAAGGTTGTCAGCCCTACCTACCGGCCGCCTTTATCCCCCAGGAAATATTGCTGGTACTCATTTCTGTTAGAGGCTGAATCGACCCCAGGGCCATAGTGCGACGGAAAGGATTATGTCAATGAAAAATCGAACCCGCGACCTTCCGGTTTGTAGTGCAGTGCCTCAACCAACTGCGCCACCGCGGCCCCCCTATATCAAGATTATCAAAAAATACAGGAGGACCGAAGGGTAATAGTCAGATCAGTTACGAATCAGCTGCAAAAGGGCACGGGCCTAAGCTTGAAAAAAAAATAATTCTTATATGCAAGAACCACGCCATGAAAATGTATGGCGAGAGGTGATATTCAACTCCTCACTTTCATAAACTCAACATTATATAAGTATGGAATTTTCAACTTCACGCCGCTGAAAGGCAAGGGAAGGTGCCGCCGGTAACAATTACGATTATCCCGGTATATAGCGTGGGCGCTGGTTTGGACAAATTTGTCACAAAGGGGGGAAAAAAGAGGTCCGTTTCTTTTTCTCCGATTTTCGCCACATCAGCGTAGAGTGCAGTGGCCGAGCGACCACAAGCCCTGCGGGGAAGCAGCACAGTGCTGGTCGCTCAACCAGCCATCTGTCATATGCGCTCGGAAATCTGCATGCAAACTACGTCATAAGAACCATCAGTCTGCAGTGGCAATAGGCCCACTGCAGTAAAACCGTGCAACTGCTGCTGAAGAATGTAGCCAACGTTGCACTGCCTAGGCTAACGTATCGCAACCGCCATGTTTGTATTCTTAAAGAATCGCCTTAGCATAATTTGTATGCTTTTCGAAATATTAGGGAGCACGGGTTGGCTCAGTTCTTTGAGGCACTGCGTTACAAGCCAATTCAATTCGCGATGGGTTATTAGGATTTTTCATTGACTTAATCCTTTCGGACACATTAGCCTCTTACAGATAGAAGTACCAGGGATATATACTTGAGGGTAAGGGCGGCCGGTGCTTACGCCTGACAACCTTGCAATCTTCATGTGCTCATTTTCTATAAATTAGGGAAGACTCAACCTCCTGGAGTACTAACGGCCTGTCCAGGCCTCTATAGGTATTGTTTTATATTTGCGTCGAAATTTTTTTATTGCAATATATCCAGGAATAATGAGATGAGCGGGGCATGTAGCACTATGGGGGAAAAGAGAGGTGCATACAGGATTTTGGTGGGGAGATCTAAGGGAAGGCGACAGCTTGGGAGACCCAGGCGTAGATGGGAGGATAATATTAAAATGGATCTTCAAGGAGTGGGATGGGGCATGGACTGGATTGAGCTGGCTCAGGATAGGGACAGGTGGCGGGCTCTTGTGAATGCGGTAATGAACCTCCAGGTTCCATAAAATGCGGTTAATTTCTTGACTAGTTGAGAAACTGTTAGCTTCTCAAGCAGGTCTCTGCTCTATGGAGTTAGTTAACATATCTAGGAGGATCAGCAGGTGCGACTCCTTTCAACTGTCCTTCCTCAGAATCTAATCCGTCGCCGGTTATGAAACGCGAGGTATCTTTTCCCTTCATGAGCAAACAGATTTCAATAACCTAATTAAGTAACTCCATGGAGCAGAGGCCCTTTTGGGAAGCTATCAGTGCCCTACCGATTCAACAAATTTCACACATTTTGTGGAAACTGGAAATCTATTAGCGCATTCACAACTTCTCACCACTTCACCTCAATCTAAGTAGACAAACTCAGTCCACGTCCTCCTATAACCTAGCAACTTTAACCCTCAGTCAGTTTGTCCAAACTATATTGGCAAGCGAACACAGCCGTTGCTGTGAGCTGGTTCGCAGGCCGCATATTAAAAAATCACAGCTCATGGTATACCTAATCGCCTCTATTATTGCGTAATTTTTATAGCATGCATAGGGTACACATAAGTTATAAATTTGCCTGCAGGCCACGTAACACAACCTGACGAGCCGCGGGTTGGGCACCTCTGACCAAAGTGTTCCGCGTAAATCACGAAGTTTCTGTACGGAGCACCTGGTAACCTACTTTGTGCACACAGACCTACTTCGTCCGTCTTAGATACAAATAGGCAAATTTATCCTCTTTTCTTTTTACCAGGTATTGGTAATTTACGTACTTTCCTCAAAAGCTATACCAGAGTTCTGATCCATACAAAATAACCAAACAGGCAAATCAACAAATAAAATGCGGAGCTTAAGAAGCAAACTGTTGATGTGAAAAGTCTAAGAAACGTCACGTACTTATGCAGCAAATACTATAAAACATCAGCATTTTGTTCAACAGACAGAAGAGGTCATTAAGCAACATAAGCAGGAAGCTGAGGCAGAAAGTGAATGAACTACCGGTGCTGCTGTTCTTATGTTAAACATGTCATGCAATCTTTACATTTCTTTCGAAATCGACAACTATTAATACGATGTATATCAGATATGTAAAAGATAAGGATTTTCCACGTGCACATCTCTTCAGGTCTTAAGTTCACTCGCTGCAAATAACATATATTTTTTTCAGAAGAAAATAACACTACAGGTTTCACATTAAACAGTTTTACCAACCACGTGTTCCTTGTATATTTTAAATCTTTATCTATCGAAATATGACTTAAAAAATGCAGACTTTAACCTTTCAAAGCCTAGCGGTAACTTGACACACCACCAGGTTTAACATTAAAAAATCCTACGTGGTGCCCACATTGCGTTTATGTGTTTTGTACGGATCTCAGAACAAACAGCAACTTTTGCCTTATAAAACATTAAGAGACTGGTTTTTATAACCGAAGTGGAGAGTGTCTACAGTGCGGTACATGCTGAGTCCCTATATAAGACAGATACGCTTCGTCTTTAAAGAGTTAAAAGCGCCTACTATATTATAATAAGACTTGATCGATTACCTTATTGAAAAAAAAAAGAATAATTTTGTTTAAACTCCGTATGGAGCGCGAAGTCATAATGGGAAAAGATACTGACCTAAAATAACGGGATCCAATAGTTTACCCCTTTAAAGACTGCGACAGACATATTCACTTGAAGGGAACAGAGCGTTACTTTGCCAAGAACGTCCTAGGATTCGCCATTTGTCCTTCTGATAGGAATTGTAAGGAAAGTGAAGATGAAAACTTTAGTGATGGTTCTGTTCGAATAAACCCAAGCGTCACTTTGAAGCCCACGTGAGTTCTCTCATCGAATGTAATAGTGAAAATGATGACTGTTACAGAAGCTGCTTATCTCGGCTCTTAAAGTGTTGGGCGTGGAGACTCCAACGCTCGGTAAAGACACGAACTAAGTGGTATCGGTGAAAGGATGATAATCCTAACACAAGGATAGGAAAATAAGACAACTTCAGTGTCAACACAAAGACGAAGGGACAGTAACACGACTTCGTGATTGTGTGTTCATTTCGCACACTCTGTGTACAAAAGATAACAAGAAGTTTGATCAGAACGTACACAGACTATTTCCTACTGCGCAGTTGTACAGATTTTATTAACCCGGCGTTGCTGTCCTTGTCGTTTTATTTTATCTGTTTTCATTGTTGCGCATAACTTACTGCTTCAGCACAGATCCATTTTGCTTTAAAATCGTCGGATAAACACCAAAATTCGCATTACCGATACATTTGTTATTGCTAACGAAACACAATATTTTGTGCGAATACACACATCGGTTTACGATCCAGTTCCGTGTAAAATTTGAAACTCGTAGCTGCAAATTCTAATTAAAAGAGAAAGCTTACGGTCTTTATGTCTTCACGCTATAACTTCAGAGAATGTAAAACTTCACACTAGCTGCATTATTTCCAAAATCTATTAACATTCTTCACTTCTGGACTCTGAAGTTTGCGTCTACAGTCCCGCCCCCCCAATCTCCAATTCGCGTGCCTCTCATGTTATTATTGTTACTGAGCGTAAAAATAAAAAATATGATGTTCAAATTTTATTCAAAGGAAAAACTTCCACACCAAGTATGGTGAAAATCGGTCTCTTCTTTCGTAAGTACTTTTCAAAGGTAAAAAGGCTTTAGCCACCTAATCCCACAACTCGATTTCAAGCATGGAATTCCGTTACCACTTCGAAGAATAAATTTTATGTAATACACTGTGTATATTTACAAGCCTAGTTACCACTTCACAACGAACACTCACATTCCCTATTAGAAAGTCGAACCGGTTAATTTTGCACAGTGAAATAATCGCTGCTTGTCTTGAGAATACTAAGAAACGCACGAAGAAAATATATAGACAAAATGCTGGGATTTTATTGTTAACGCAGGCAATATGTCCTGTAAATAGGTCATTTATGGTTTTGCGTCTCAGTCACATGGTCAAAATGGACAATGCAAACCTTATTGCTAATTTCACAGTTGACCGAGAGCATCCTGCAATCAAAGCAAAGGTCTTGGTGTTACATAAATATTACATCCCGTATGGAGGACCTTCAACCTCGAAATTGCCTTTAAATTTACCTTTACGTCTTAAAATTTCGGTTGAATTTGTTTAGCATGTTGACAGTCGCCACAACCAACTGTGCATATTCTAATGTCACAATTCTAGGAAATCAGAAACCTTGAGTTTTATATTCACAATATTTAAGGAGAACTTCTCTCCGAACGGAGCCTCGGGACATGCCTTCAACTGCCACGTACACTCACCTGCGTTCAAAATAACGGGTACTGTCCTATACTACACCACAATAACTGGCGTGTCCCAACATCTCCCTTTCACATTCCTCATCAAGAAAAACAAGAGAATCAGAAAACAAATATCTATTCTTTCTATCCTTAGTGGTTCCAACAAGAGGAAAAGCTACACATCCTTGGAGTTTAGAGTCTTCTGTGACATAACGCCATGTTGATTGGTAATTTATCGTAAAATTTCAGAGGAGATCCTCTATTCATCTTCACTGTAGCCCAAGAAGAATAATTTCATTGAAGGCTTATGCTTCTTATATTTTTCCTTTTTCGACTACACTGAAGATGGAGGCAGAGGACCGCCGTCTTCAGGACAATCTCTGTGAAAGCCTCAGATTAGACAATACATAATTCTGTTCACAATATGTTTGAAGGACTGCTGTCAGTACCCAGAACCAACACGCTGATCTGCAGGTTGTGTAATAACGCTTTGGGAAACAGCGCATAAAGCAAACGTGTAATGAGAAGGTTCGCTATCTCTCTGTAAAGGTAATGTCAAATACTACTAAACCAATCACGAAGAATATGTATTGGGGACTACACTAAAATTTGTCAGGAAAATCTGTTTTCCTATTGGTCTAATATATTTCTACTACACACGAAAATCAAACACATCGCTGCATAGCTTTCCTTTTTATAAATGTCCCGTCGTATAAATATCAAATTACAGATTACTGGTAATGAAAACGTTTGTTTATGCATTATTCGATGTGTGTAACTAAGTACATGTAGCACGGTTCTTCTCGAGAAGCTAGTGGTTCATCAACTAATCAAAAAATTCGTCGCATTGTATGGAACGAGAAAGTTATTACTGCTTTCACAGCAGGCCGCCACTAGTCCCTATTCTGAGCTAGATTAACCCAGTCCCGGCCCCTACTCTACTGCTTAAAGATCAATTTCAATAATAACTCTTCCGTCTACGTCTAGGTCTTCCTAACCTTCTTTTCTCTGAAATTTCCCCACGAAAACCGTCTATTCACCTCTTCTGTCCCGCCTATTTTCACGCATGCACGCCTAATGGAAAACCAGAATAATTTCTGATCCTGCTCAGCGTGATCATCTATGCAACAATCTGCATACAGGAAATGAGACCAAAGAAGTGTCACAGAAAATCACTTATCACACATTCGTATTACAAAAAGCCTATACATTCTTTCTTTTGTCTTTTATTGTGCCGTTCATAGCATGTTTGCGGGACGACAGTCATCAAATACTAAGCCAAACTCTATTAATAAGCAGTGTATCTTTTTATGTTATCCAGCATGAAATTTGAAAGAAAAAAACATGTTTACGTGAAAACCGACAAAAATAAGCTGAAAAAATCTCTGTGTTTATTGTGTATGGGCTACTCTCATATTTGGAAAGTTTCATATTTCCCGACGGTTTAGTTGCCGGTGTTTCAGATGTTTTCAAATTTGATATGAACACGGAGACCCCCAACAACATACCCAGGTCTGCTAGCCTCCCATATAGAATATGACCTCATGAACCCAGTGCGATTGTTTTCTTCTTGTTTACATTTAGGAGGACTCTGTCATCTCCAAATAGCGATTAAGACCGGAAAAAGCTACTTTACGCTAAACTTCGAAACACCCAGCTTACGACGCAGTGGTGTGACGGTCCTATTTCCAGCAGCCGATAGACAATGACATTGTAACACGGTAATAGAATACACAGCACGTACTGAACGTTCCGCACAGGCAAGCCAAGACGTGACGTCTTTAGGGTAGAGATACATCGCCTTCCAATTATTTCACAAAGTTCGTGAAAAAAAATCTGTGCTTCGCTCCTTCTTCCGACAGGAAACAAACCAAACCTCGAAATTCAACCCCACAATGTAACCCCATATATGCTCAAATAAAGCATTATATTTAATATAATTAAAATCTGTCCTACCCATGTTAGGCAAAGGATACATGCTACCATGTCTCTGATGCTTTGTGGTTCTTCAGGCATACTGTAAAACGCCCGGAACTCCTTTCGAAGATCGTGGAAGTAAGCGTAGTAGTTGGGCAGATCCAAATTCTTGGAGCACGTCTCCGGGTGGAGACACTGCCGGAGTGGAAGCTGTCCGTCTGTGACGAAACGGAGTGAGTGAGAAGAGGGGCCGATGTGAAATGTCTGTCGTGCGTAGTTTTCGAACTGCAAAGGAAACAAAACAGGTCATTGATCCTCAACTGTTATTTAAGAAAGAGTTTATGTTACAGATAGACCTACTCGCAAACCACTAAGGTCAGGGCAGATTCGGCTAATACGCCACTATTTTACAAATTAAAAACCTTCTCATTCTGACTCTGAGAAATATTGAAATGTATTAACATAAATTTAATAACATAGTAAAAATAAGAACATTTTTAATAGACGCTGCTAGTCATAACATACTGAACCATTTCTTTTTAACAGAATACCTGTACAAACAAACAGTACGGATCATTGACAAATATCCAATCAGAATGACAATTTGTAACAGACAAACCAGATTTTTAAAATACTTTAATTTATAAGATAATTACAGAGATAAAATTTGTATTTTAGTCTAATATGCAGTAAAAATGTGTGTAACATACATTAACATAATCCTCAACATGGCTTATATAGCGACAAAACATCTTGGTAAGTCATAAACATATTTAACTGATAAAAGTTTTTGGCCTGACTGCTTTAATTTCTTTGTGTAACTTACACCGATAAAAACAGATTGTGTTAACAACCTCCACTTAAAACTCCAGTTAAAGTTCAGACACAACCAGCATTGGACACCACCATCCAATTCTGATCAAGAAGTACAATGCGTAAGCCGCGAGTCTCAGGACCGCAGTTTCATTTGCGGCAGGGGTATAGATTCCTCTACCACCGCGTCCAGATTGATTCTGGGACACACCCAGTCTCTTTCCTAACCTAGGGGTTTAGAGATCCTTTTTCTAGGGGTGTAAAACTTACCGCTTACTCTCCAAAGCACAATTCTTCGCATTCTTTCAGTGAAATTAACAGCAGGATGCAATTTTTGATGTTTACACAGCAGTGTAATCAGGAACTCTGGTCTTCTGGGATGTGACTTTCAGTCGGTGGATAAGTGATTCCCGACGTTTCGAAGGAAAGTTCGGAACCACTTACCCATAAATTCAGCGTCACATCCCAGAAGACCAGAATCCTTGTATCATGATATTCAGTGCAGGCCCAAAAAATCTAACAAATGCCAATAATGAGACCCAAATGGCGATACTATTCCAAGAACATTTCAGTTCAGAAACCATCAGGACGCTAAAGTGAATGATGCAGGACAAGGATAAGTACGCGTCTCTTCCAGGAAATGCAGGTAGCTGTCTGCGCTGGGAAGTGAGGGAATCACTTAGGGTTACTCAACAATTATACGTACTGTGAATTACCAGTAATAGTGTTGTTACGTGAGTGAAGACCGAGATCCGATTACAAACTGAAATGTACAGAAATAAGAAAGTAACAGACTTCGCAGACCTGATTTTGTACCCATAAGGAAGCCCGTCCTTTCGTTACGGGTCCCTTGTTGACCAGTAGTGAGCGTAGGCGGGCGTCAAGGAAATACACGTGTTTCCTGCGTGTGTTATCAAAAGATTTTGAATATCTAATTGTACGTGACATTTACGTATTGAAAACACAAAAGTGTGATTGCAGGGCATGTCGTAGTACATAGATTAAGAAACTATTTTCTGTAGTTTGTTGTTATAAAATAAAATTTTCCCAAATAAAGTAAACAATAAACCGAAACAGCCGGCGAATTTTGGTAAAAATCTAACATAAACGCTGCACTGAACCTGTCAGTCGAATTCTGTTTAGTCCGTGTATCACATCATATTTCACTACCCAAATAACTCAATGGAGAAAGAGTCCTTCTTGAGAAGTTAACAGGGCCTCAGTTTGTCAAGAAACTCCACGCATTTCATATTAGTCGAAGGTTCATTACCGCATTCACAAATTCCCTCCACCTGTCCCTATTCTGAGCCAGATCAATCCAGTTCCTGCCTCCTCTCACATCTTGAAGATCCACTTTAATATTATCCTCCCATCTGCGGCGAAGTCTTCAAACTAGTCTCTTTCCCTCAGCATTTTCCTCCAAAATCCTGTATGCACCTCTCTTCTCCCCCATACGTGCTACATTTCCCGCCCACGACATCCTCCTTGATTTGATCACCTGAACCATATTTGGTGAGGAGCAGAGATCATAAATCTCCCCATTATCAGTCTTTCCAACTTCCCTGTTACCTCGTCCCTCTTAGACCGACACAAACCTCAAGCCAAGTCACTTTTCATACAGCCAATAAATCCTACAAAACGTAGGTGCATAATCTTAATTTGGGTCATCCCGGTGTGTTATTCTAAATACAGCGATAAATACAGCCAGACACACCACAGTATATATATATATATTTTTTTTTTGCACACTATGTCATGTACTCTAAGGTTGTGCCAATATACTACATGTTTCGGCTCGGTCGAGCCATCATCAGGTACGTGTATAAATGTTAAAACTCAAATCCTTAATCACATAACATAAAATAGCGTAAAAATGGTACAAAAGCGTTAGTGAAACTTCACCAGTTCACTGTTTTTGACTCTAAACCCTTCCAAGGAAAACAGGTGTCACTTAACCCTAAGCTAATATAGTGATTAATCCAGCATCCATCCATATGTCGGGGTATTTTATACTATTATCCTATTTTTACGCTATTTTATGTTATGTGATTAAGGATCTCTGTTTTTAACATTTATACATGTAACTGATGATGGCTCGGCCGAGCCGAAACATGTAGTATATTGGCACAACCTTAGAGTAAATGACGTACTGTGTAAATATATATATACATATATATATATATATATATATACTGTGATGTGTCTGATTGTGTTTATTTATCACTGTATGTAGGTGCATAACAAAATATTAATCTCAAGATATATTGCAACTATTAAATACATTTTTATTTCAATGCAGAGTTTACATCTAAGGAAACACGCGGGAAGAATTTGTGTTACTCACGTAGTAATGAGATGAGATTTCCAACAACAGATTTGTGTTTCTAACGAATATAAAGACCAGTGCGGTAGGAAACTTAGTGACAAACGCGCTTGACAGCGTTTCTACCTCGTTCCACTTGCTGAGAAACATCATTACAATTATTACATAGAGCGCAGCGATAGAACAGCTTGTAAGATGGTTAGTAAACGTAAACACGGAAACTCAAACAACCACAAAATTAAAAGAGGTAACCCGTGTTTCCGTATCACGGCTTATTGCTTGACTACTCGCGTGGTACTTCAGTTAAGGACCATGGAAAAACCACAAAGAACTGCTTCACTGAATGAAATGCGTGTCTGCGTGATAAAGAGTTGACTATTACTCCTACTTCATGACTGGCAAAGTAGAAGGTTGGGTCCTTTGGGGTTACTCTAGGTCAGTCATTCTCAAGTTTGGTATGCTTTAAAGAAATGTTTCTGAAGGTGACAGATATTTCCTGAAGTAGAGGCATGCTGTATATATGGTATTACATAGAATTTGAGACGCCTTCTAATATAAAATGCATCCCACTCTTAAAAACTGGTATTCAGGGAAAAAAGATTTGCAAGGAAGTATATTTCGCTGTTTCGTAAAATGTACTGCTATTTTAGCGAGACCACTTGCTCTTCAAGGAGGTTTTCGAGAATTTCGAAGGGTAAAAAATAACTAACTCCATGGAGCAGAGGCCTTCTTGAGAAGCTAACAGTTTCTCAGCTAGTCAAGAAATTTCCAGCTTCTTATGGAACCCGGAGGTTCCATGCCCCGTCCCACTTCTTGAAGATCAATTTTAATATTATTCTCCCATCTACGTCTGGGTCTCCTAAGTGATCGCCTTCCCTCAGGTCTCCCCAACAAAATCCTGTATTCATCTCTCTTTTCCCTCATACCTGCTACATGCCCCGACCATATCATTCTTAGGGTAAAAAATACTACCTCTAATTTAAGACGCACCCTATTTTTCAGTTCAGAAAAATATAAAAAAGGCATGTCTTAATTTCGAAATAATATGCTATAGACACATGCATATGCCTATTGAATTGCACGTTTCTTTCCTGTACCTGACAATATTATCTGCTGCAGAATATCACGCTTTCCGAAATGTTGTTGCGAAAAAACGGTTTTGACTCTCAGACCACAACTTGTGAATGAATCTGAGTATAACGTATGTACAGGTTACACGTTTCGGCATTACTGCGAGATAACCAGACTTCCACAACGAACGTACAAACGGAGTTCAGAAACACATCCATATCTAAATAAGCATTTCGTGTCTCATATGTAGCGACATTTAAAATTTTAAATCCTTTTAGATTATTATGCAGCAAAATAAAAACAAGCAAATCTTTTGTCGAGCAAGACAAAGCGATGAGATAAGGTAAAATAGAAGAATAATATGAAATGAATATTGTTCTTTGGTTATATGCCACTACTCATAATTCCACGTTACAGAATATTTCTTAAAAATGTGGCAGTTTCTTAGATAGTTAAGACATTCCTTGCTTTTATACAAAGCAAAGTTTTGCCATTGTTTTCAAAAATGTCCTTGACTGGGACAAAACTGTTTAAATAACTAAGACCATGGAACGGAGTCGTTTGTGGGACGACGACCTTCGATTATTTGGTCAAGAAATTTTCTACCTTCCATGAAATAGGATATTTATTACTGCCTTTACAACATTCTGTCAATGGACTGAATGCCAAGTTACTTTAATCTGTTCCTCATCCCTACGCCCAATCCGATTTGACATCTAGATCTAGGTCTACGAAGTTTCCTGTCTTCGTTTCAGGTTTTAAACTAAAATTTTTTACGCATTTTTCTTCTGTCCCATGCATGCTGCATATGTAATTTATCTCAAACGTCTTGATGTCTAAAGCCTAGTAACATGTGCTACTGGATCCTATCCTGAGGCATTTCAAACAATTCCAAACGTTCCACCTTCTTTTACTCGCGTTTAACCTTTTAAAGCCTAGCGGTAACTTTACGTACCACCAGGTTTAATATTAAAAAATTCTACGTGATGCCCACATTGCGTTTATGTGTTTTGTACGGATCTCAGAACAAACAGCAACTTTTGCCTTATAAAACACTGAGAGACTGGTTTTTATAACCGAAGTGGGGAGTGTTTACAACCCGGTAGGCACTGAGTCCTTATATAAAACCGATAGGCTTCGTCTTTAAAGGGTTAATGCCTATGCTGAGTCATACCAGTCTAATTTACAATCTCACATCCCATTTCTCTACGATCCATGTTAATATTATCTTCCAATTTGTGCCCCTTTGTCCCAAGTGGTTTTTTCCTTCCAGGTTGACCTCACCAAACCATCTCATCAGCAAAGACGTGAAGTCCGTATTTTCTTTTGAAGGCTTATAGCGGAATTAACATTTCCTGATTGTTTCCTCATGTCGCTGATTGGATAGACGCAAACATTTTATGGTTCCCAAGTGACAGCTTCCTTATGGGGATGCTGCAGGGTAAAGACGCAGTGCAATTAGAAGCAGGAAGACGCGATGGAACAGCAGATAATGATGAAGAGGAGGACAACGACCGCCGAAGAGTTGCTTGCCCTCATGCCGAGTGCAGGGTCGTGACGAAGGAGCGTGAGCGGACTGACAGGAGGTACCGGCTGCCCCACAACTGACTGCACATATGTGGGAGAGAACCGAGAGGTAAAGGGATGAACAGCAGTCATTGCTTGACTGTGTGGGGGGATTGATATGCACTACCGGGAGCACCGCAACTCGCTTCATATGTGTAGGACCTGGCTGACAGCAGGTACCGGGTACCCTGCAGATTGCTTTACGTGCGTATAAGCCGGGTGGAATTCGTTAACCCTCCGATCAACCATTAATTTCTTGAACCTTCTAATCAGCTAATATTAATTTGTGTTTGATGGAGTTATTGCAGCTGTAGGAATTGTGTGGTGTTGAATCAAATGACGGGGGCAGCGGAGGAGCAGTTGGTTGAAGCACTGCGCTAGAAACCGGAGGGTCGCGGGTTCTATTCCCGATGGTGTCATTGGAATTTTTAATTGCACTATGGGCCTGGGGTCGACTCAGCCTGTAACATAAACGAGTACCAGGAATATTTCCTGGGGGGTAAAGGCAGCCGGTGCTTAGGGCTGACAACCTTACCACTTTCTAGTGCCGATTGTCAAGAAATGTGGGGGCCTCAACCTCCTGGAACCCAAACGGCATGTCCAGGCCTGTAACGTGCTTTACTTTACCTTTGAATCAGATGACGTGATGATGAATTTAAGGACGCTTTCGATTGCTGAGATTATGTAAGGTCGGTGGTAGATGAATGAATGGATACGGAGCATTGTTGAAATGATAATGGCAAGGAAATCTTGTCCCGGCTCCAATTTTTCCACCACAAATCCCACATGGTATGAATAAACAAACCTATATCAGTCTCACAACAATTAACCTTATTAAAAATAGAATCTGCCTGTCTAATTGAGGAACATGTTTCGACCTAAATTAGGTCATCTTCAGGCTCTTGAAAATTTCTATTTTTAATAAAGATAGTTGTGTTGGGACCGATACTTTTGTTATTTATATCACTGATAAACAAAGAGATATCACACGTAAAAATCTCACATGGACTGGCCAGGAATTGAACCGGGGGCTCCAAGTTGAGGGGCCGACGACTGAGAGCCTGAGCTGCGGCACTGTCAAATTTAAAGAATGTAATCATTTAGAAAGAAGTCACAGTTGACTCTTGTACAGTAACATTACTTCATCTGAATGCAGACAATGAATAAAACCCAGAGATTGACTGTCATTACTGCCACGTAGCGGCTGGCGATAAAGCAACATTTACTGCTTTGATTTCAGTACAAAATTAAACCATATTTGAGTCAGTGTGGAAGCATCCACAGCGCTGTGAATTCCGTTCTTCAGCTTTAAGAACCTGCGTCAGTGGATTCTCTGATCACATCAGAACGGAACAACAAACACATTTTATTGACACTTACTGTGCTGCCTTTGAGATGTGCAATGGAAATATCGAAAACTCTCTATGATGAACACGCAATTATAACATCAAGTGCAATGATCATGAAAATTTCTTGTTAAATACCAAGTAATAATTCAATGCTAGTGTCTGCGATGGAATTGCGTCCTCTTCCAACAGAACCCATCTATATTTCAGTAACAACACTATGCAGTAGGAATACACGCTGGTTTAACTCTTTAAAGACGAAGCCTATCTGTTTTATATAAGGACTCAGGGCGTACCGCGCTATAAACACTCTCCACTTCGGTTATAAAAACCAGTCTCTTAATGTTTTATAAGGCAAAAGTTGCTGTTTGTTCTGAGATCCGTACAAAACACACAAACGCAATGTGGGCACCACGTAGAATTTTTTAATGTTAAACCTGGTGGTACGTAAAGTTATCGCTAGGCTTTAAAAGGTTAAGCACGATGCCACGAAAACTCATGCAGAAGTGACAAGAAATTCCTGCATTTTTAACGTCGGAAACAGAGCTTAGTAAATAACCAGCTTCACGCTTCAGTTGCTTTCTTTCTGACGAAGAAATCCCAGACGGCCGTGTGGTTGAACGAGTCTAGAAGCGAATGCTTGACAATTTCCGGGAATCGAAAGGGAGCCGTCTAGTCCGCATGCAATCACCATACTGGCTGAACTCGCTCGTCTCCGTCAAATCTGATTTTCATGTACGAAACTAATTTTCTTACAAGGGAATATTTGTTTTATAAATTTGGTACTTTGCAGTTGGCGTTAACGTAAGGTAGGAATTTTTTCCCCTCGAGTATTAAGAAAAATCTGTTATACAAATGTTCATTAAAACCCATTACGCGATTTTGGATTCGAAGTAACAGAATTCTTCTTCTGTTTTAAATAAAACAACATTTCTTCAGTAATCAAAAATACAAACTTCTAGGGTTGAAAACCATGTCAGGTGTTTTAAATTCAAAGACGTTTCAGAGACTGTATCCATTTCCATCATCAGGCTTCTGATCTTTGTTTCGATACACCTCACGGGGCCGTCAGCCGGAGAGGATTTAATCGTGTTCTTTCGCAATGTATATCTCAACACGTATAAAATAAAGATGAAATTCTGAAGAAGTCAAAAACCCTTCCGTCAGGCACATCCTGAAACATGTAAAGATAAAAGTCGTCTTTCTTTTCTGTTTCCATAAATAACGAAAGCCTGCAAGTCACTGAACTCAGAGAGTGCCACTGTCGGGATGATGGAACTTTTTATGCACTTGTCAGCGTTGGCACGATCTGGGTTACATTTTGGGCAAGAATTTTTATAGGATACGCAAAGTGAGTAAGTTTCGCAGTATTAACTAAACTAAAATTCTTCTGTATACCATGTGATAACGATTTGTAGTCGACGCCAATCGCCATAGGCCGCTATGTTCGTAAACAGCACGTGGCCTACTGTCATAACAGCCTATTAATAATTCATTGTTCTGAAGTCAGTGATTTCATCTGGTTCTGTTAGAGCCACGCAAAGTATTTCCCAATATCTGTACAGAACATCAAGACGTAAGTGCATTTTATAACACCCAGCTCCACAAACTTAAGTCTTCACCTATCGTCATATGTGAAGAATAAATTTTAATTTACCACGAAATTAATTTTGGTAACACTGAAAAAATTGCGGACGCAAGTTATAACAAAGTTCCCTCATACATGCCTAGTTGTTTTTCATTGTTATTTCATAACACTCTTAAACCTTTAAAGACGAAGCGTAAACTCTTTTATTTAAAGATCCATTTCGTACCGCGCAGTAAACACTTGGTTATACACACCGATCAGTTTATGTTATAGAGGGAAAAAAGTCGCTGCTTGTTGTGTGATTAATAAAAGCACATAACTATAGTGTGTCTGCAGCCTGTACAAATGTTTAATGTTAAGAGTGTTTGTGCATGAAGTAACCAGTAGGCTTTAAAGGGTTAATATGGTGTTTCTTTCATCAAATATGCAAAAAACTTTCTTTTCTGGAAATACTTTTGGATGCATTGGCCCTGAAACCTAGTCAAATCTATAAAGAAATGGCAGTTTAATGTAGTAAAATGTTTAAGGTAGAGGAAAGCTACAAATGTTTAGAAAAATTGAAAGTGGAAGGTCGATTACCGCCCTCTAATGTAACAATTTGTAAGCGTGCTATTTAAGGAAGCTCTTAATTCCTACAAATATATAGCATCTCTGATTAGATAAAGCACTGTGTCTGGAGAAATAGTGGAATGATACTGACAGGGACAACGAAGTACCTTGAGGAAATCCTGTCCCAGTTCCACTTTATGCACAACAAATATTAGACAGAAGAGCCTAGAGTTGAGCCCGGGCCTCGGGGGTTTTCTGTAAACATTTCTCAATCTAATAACATAAACGTATCCAGGACAACAGGAAAATTGGCGTTGCTGAAGTTACTTCTCAAATAAACGTTAAAAGTGGTAGGAAGCTGTGCAAAAATGACACAAAGCCTAACGGAAGGTACTTAACCTGCTGAAACCACAACCGTGTGAACCGCTGAACCGCACGCATTGAAATGCAGGGAAGTACATACAAGAATAAGCCACGTGTGTCGAAAGGCTGTACGATCATTCTCTCTAAACGTAAAATGAAATTACGCTGTATGCTTTGGAGCCGAGACAGCTCAGTCTATACACAGACTAGGCCACTGGCTGGGCGTCCGTGGAATCCTGGTTCGATACCCAGAAGGAGTAGGAAAGTTATCTTTTCTGCAAAATATCAAGAGCCGCTCTGCGTCATACTTAGTGAGAACGGAGGAAAAGACGCTGGGGCATAAAGTAGACTTCTCATGTTCAAAAACACTAATCACCAACAAAATGCACAAAGAGAGTTTTATCATCGATTGTAACACACTTCTACATGTTTCGACCCTGCTGGGTCATCTTCAGGGAGAACTTTTCGTTATCGTTACGCTAAGGTTGCATTTTATAGTTGAGTGAGAATGTGCTCTTGACTCTGTACTTAAGGCGTGAACTCTCTGCGGTCCCGGCTTGCAGTGCAGTGCAAGCCGGGACCGCAGAGAGTTCACGCCTCCCAAAACAAGGCAGTACACAGTCAACAGCACATTCTCACTCAACTATAAAGTGCAACTTTAATATAACGATAACAAAAAGGTTCTCCCTGAAGATGACCCAGCAGGGTCGAAATATGTAGGAGTGTGTTACAATCGATGATAAAACTCTCTTTGTGCATTTGTTGGTGATTAGTCTTTTTGTATAATACAGTCCACGGCCATGGAACACATTAAATTCTCATGCTAATTTTGAGCCGAGGCTAAAAATAAGTTGATTCATATTTGCACTTTCCCATATACATTCATGACCTTCTCAAACATAAATGCTATATAATTTGTTTTACTTGACTTAGCAAATTATATTCCCCACACTAGGCCTAATGGATATTTATCTCAGCAGCGACACCCAACAGTTAACACTTCACACACTCTACCAACTGTTACATCTCAAACTTCACATTTAGCATCCTTTTCAGTTTCAGTTCGAAGACCTCATTTTGCAAGTCAAAGGATCACGTGTTTCTATCCTCCGTACGTGAAGATTAACTTAAAATAAATCGTAAATTTCAACGTTTGTGTTCAAGTCATACGGTAATCACAATTGGAAGTAGACCTGCTATCTCTTTCTGCGTCTAGTAATTGTCGTTTTTCCCGCACGGTACCACTTTTTGGGGTGCTCCTTTTCCTTTCAGAAAGAACGTACAGAGTCTAAATAAGGGGTAGAGCACCTAGGCAGCTGCCCAGGGTGTCAGCGTATAGGGGGTGCCAAAAGTCACTGAAATTATCGGAAATATTGTGTTAATAAATAAATTCAACTTTCCAAAAGCGTAAGAAATTCCCGCGCTCTCAAAAAGTCTCGCCAGCCGTGTCCTACACCGAAAGGTCTAAAAATGTCATTTTTAAAGGGGTGCCAAATTGTTAGCTTTTCAGGGGCACCCACGTATCTTCGGACGGAACTGCGAACAGATTTATTGTTATTATTCTTATTAAACACAGTCGACTTTCTTATTATTTATAATGGCAAAGACGCTTGATTTCCCTAAGTAAGAACCCCTTGCCTATTAAATAGCTGTCATAATTACTGGCAGTTTGTTTGTTTGTTTGTTTGTTTGTTTGTTTGTTTGTTTGTTTGTTTGTGGCTCAACAGCCCAATAGTGGGCTCAGGCCTCCTCATTTTTGAGGTCCCATGATCACATTCATTTAGACACAACACAGTCTGTAGGACTCCTCTGGACGAGGGATCAGCCCGTCGCAGAGACCTCTACCCGACAACGCAAACACTCACAAGAGACAAACATCCATGCCTCCGGTGGGATTCGAACCCACGATCCTAGCAAGCGCTCGGCCGCAGACCTACGCCTTAGACGGCGCGGCCACTGGGATCGGCAATTACTGGCAGTAGGTACCAATAAAGCAAGGCACCAGTGCTTAGTTTCGAAATGCAACAGTGTTAAAGAAGGCAGTTTTTTCCTCCTCCATCTTCGTTTAAAGTCGTAAGCCTTCCTTGTCATTTGTCAGGCAATAATTATTTTACTAAACAACATGGAAACATGACAAGCATTGACAAGTATTTGCTCATGATGATTGCACGACTGCCACAAGAAGAGGCATTTGGCACGGTACGAAAAGTGGACAGCTGAATTCAAGAGGAACTGACAGCTGTAACAAAGAAACGCCTTCTTAGAAGTTTACGGTTCTTGAGCATATAAATAAATTCATCACTTTCGTGGAAGCTGAAATTTCGTACAAACTTAATAAAAGTCATATATAACAATTTCGGACCATTCTGTTTTTGTGGTGTCCATTTTAGCCTTTTAAAGCCTAGCGGTGACTTTACATACTACCCGGTTTAACACAAAAAAATTCTACGTGGTGCCCACATTGCGTTTATATGTTTCGTACGAATCTCAGAACAAACAGCAACTTTTGCCTTATAAAACATCAAGAAACTGGTTTTTATAACCGAAGTGGAGAGTGTTTACAGCGCGGTACGCGCTGAGTCCTTATATAAAACAGACATGCTTCGTCTTTAAAGGGCTAATATCACTTTCCCCTGCACGCATAGCTCACCAAATTCGTCTCTTTTCTTGATGTTCTCCGACAAAAAATTATGTCTTTTAATACCTTCCTAATATGTTCTCCGAGTTCCGTCTACTGCTGTGGTGCCCAGCCTTTCTAGCAAAGGACCACAGCCCTTATTGTGGGTTGGTTCGCGGTTTGCACGTGTGAAAATCACAATAAGCAATATAACTAACCACCTAAATTTTTGTGAAGTTTACATACGCACCGGCCGCTTTTACCTCCCAGTAAATATTCCTGGTACTCATTTCTGTTAGAGGCTGAGTCAACCCCAGGGCCATAGTGCGACCCACAGGATCATGCCAATGAAAAAATCCACTGACAGCGTCAGGAATCGAAACCGCGACCTGCCGGTTTGTAGCGCAGTGCCTCAACCAACTGCGCCACCGCCCCCCCCCCCCCCCGCCCGCTGCAGAGATGAAAGAAACTACAAATATCGCTGAAGGGAGCGATGTTTCTTTACTGACTTCCTGTTTCCTCTGCTGTAAGAATGCCAGAAACATTGCGTGAACTGCAAAGTGCATTTTGCAAGACAGGCAGCCAACAGGCGAACATTTCATGGATACCTCGATGGCTTGTGTTTACCTTAGTTGCATAGACATCGCAGGCATGAGAAGCAGACACCCACCGCAACGGTACTGGTCAAATATAAGGACTGTGTTGAAACTACTGGGTGCGCCAGCCGGAAGCCACCTCACGCTGCAAGCGCGGTCAGCACGTTACCGTGTCCACCTCACGGCCACAATGTATTCTCTTTCAGCAGGCTTCACAATATGAAATAAAAGCAGAATGGGAAGGTACCTGCTTTTATACCTATCAGAAGATTAACTCCACCGGGCATAGTCCTTCTTGAAAAGCTACCCATTCTTCGGATGTTCAAAAAATCCCCATATTTTATGGAACCAGAAAGTTCATTATCTTATTCACAAAAGCCTGTCTCTTGCCCCTATCCTGGCCAGACAAATGTATTGTTTCTTGATATTTGGCTAATTGTACAATGTGCGAGTTGAGTTAACTGACGACGTTTCGGAATTTCCTGTGGTCTCCATCTTCACTGGTCAAACGAATAAGAGTAAGTATTTTTTCATTTGGTTATTCTTATACATTTGATCAATTAAGATGGAACCCACAGGGAGTTCCGAAACGTCGTCAGTTAACTCAACTCTCACACCGTGCAATTACCCAAAAACGAAGAAACAATACTCAACTTAAGTTGAAAGCTTTAAATCAGACAAATCTCGTTTACGTTCTCCCATCCTATTTCATACAGATCCATTTTAATATTATGCTCGAATCTATGCCTAGGTTTTCAAGTGCTCTCCTTCTTTCGCATTTTCCTACGAAAACCTTGGATGTGTCTCTCTTCTCACCAACACGTGCCACATGTCCCACCCATCTTGTACTTCGTGATCTGATAACTCTAATAATATTTGGTCAGCAGCACAGATCTACAAGACCCTCATTATCCAGTTTTCTCTACCTTCCTGTTACTTCCTTCCTGTTTGCTCCACATACTTCCTCAGCAGCCTAATCTCGATTATCCACAGCCCAGATTCTTTCCTTAACATTTTAAAGCCTAGCGGTGACTTTACATACCACCAAGTTTAATATTAAAAAATTCTACGTGGTGCCCACATTGCGTTTATGTGTTTTGTACGGATCTCAGAACAAACAGCAACTTTTGCCTTATAAAACATTAAGAGATTGGTTTTTATAACCGAAGTGGAGAGTGTATACAGCGCGGTACGCACTGAGTCCTTATATAAAACAGATACGCTTCGTCTTTAAAGGGTTAATGTGACATTAATTTTCACACCCATATAAAACAGTAAAATTACAATTCCCTATGTTTTAATGATGCAGGCGACCTTGTACTGCGGCTAAGAAAGAAACGGTACTACAGGGCATGACTGATGAGCTAACTGAAGTTTGAAGACGCTGTGGAATCGAAATGAATGTGGTGAAAAATAAGGTAATGACAACATCAAGGCAACCGTCCCCAGTGCAGAATATGGTACATCAAAAACAACCGCAGAATGTGGAATGTTTGAAATATTTGGGTAGCACAACAACAAATGATGCAAGATGTACATATGAATTTAATTCCGGGATTGCCATGGCAAAATAAGCATTCAACAAGAAGACCCTCTTCACCAGCAAATTGAAATTATACTTAAGAAAAAAACTAGTAAAGTGTTACCTTTGGAATAGAGCTTTGTGTGGTGCTGAAATTTGGACACTTCGGAAAGTAGATCAGAAATACATTGAAAGTTTAAAATATGGTGCTGGATGATGGAGTATATCAGTTGGACCGAAAGTGTGAAACATGAAGAAGTATTACATAGAGTCAAGGAGGAAAGGAATATCATAGGTAAATTCAAAGAAGAAAGGCTAACTGGGTTAGTCATACCTTGCGTAGCAACTGTCTTCCAAAACACGTTATTGGAGGAAAGACAGGACAGATAGAAGAGAGGGGTGAACGAGGAATAAGATGTAAACAGCTACTGGATGACCTTAAGGGAAAAAGAAGACACTGGAAATTGAAAGAGTAAAGTCTAGCCCACACTTTGTGGAGAACTGTCTTTAGAAGGGGCTATGGACCAATTGCAAGAGAGACTACTTAATGATGAATATTTAAATGTTCATGCCAACACGTTGTGTGTACAATATTAAAAAATAAGCCAACAAGGTCTATGTGGAATCAATTTCTTTCCTAAGTTCTAATTAAATCTTTAACGTACTATCCATCAACGTATAATTCCGGGTACTAATTCTGCCTTCACATTACTGTAATCATTCATCCGATAAGGCCTGTTTACTGTTACGGACACCCGACTGTTCGTCACAGTAAAATCAAAATTCCCCCACTGAAGTCTACTTTGAGTAGCCCAAATGAAATATATTTTTCCGTAACGTATTTCAGTAAGACAGTTTCTGTGTTCTCCTCTTGGCTACAGCCCTTTCACGGAAAATGAAGACGAAATAAATTCCGTCTAACACAACCTCAAGTTTTATTTTCTTTATAGAAAGCACATCGTTGTGAGTATATTATAAATG
Organism: Coptotermes formosanus; assembly: GCA_013340265.1. NCBI lineage: Eukaryota > Metazoa > Arthropoda > Insecta > Blattodea > Rhinotermitidae > Coptotermes > Coptotermes formosanus. The sequence continues at coordinate 361,908 of BLKM01000476.1, read as the reverse complement.
TAAACATAGTTAGATGCCGCCCTCACAACTTGTTTATTGGTTCAAAAATTAAAACTGGCTACATGTTTCAACCATCCAGGTGGTTGCCATCGGGCCTTATTACAAATGTAATAGGAAGAAATTTTACCATTGAGATCTCACTTGGCATTACACGTCAGAGTAATTTTTGTGCGTACAATTTAGAGTGCATAAACCTAGAATTTTATTAATGATAAAACTTTGTCAGTGATACACCACATGTTTCGGCCCGAAAGGACCATCTTCAGGTGTAATTATACACAGATAAGAGTACCGGGCTTGAGGTTGCATTAGGTTGTGTTATAATAAATTTATTTCATGTTGATTTTTCTTGACTCCTAACACAACGGAGTGGATCACATTAAAATTACAGCCCTTTCTCTTCATCTCACCCTCAGGTGAAGATAGCTAAGTACCCTCTCCCTCGTAACGTCCTTTCTGTGTTAGTCTTCCCTGCAATAGGCTAGTTGGTGACGAGAAAAAGTGAAATTCATCACTAGACAATTATTTTTATACCAGCATTGCACCATTTCTTGGATACAAACTTTCTCTTCAACTCCCTTGTTTTCAAACCCCTCTCTGAATACTGAGTAACAGATTAAGTTCTGGAATAGAAATGCCAAACATCAGTTTAAATTCTAAGGATAATTGGCACAGCAAATAGCAAGGGGTGGAAGAGAGTTTTTATTTCCCTAGGGGAGACAGTATTCTCTTCACCACTATGTCAGACCGGCTCTTATTTCCGCCCAGTTTCACAGGGGGAGCACTCTCACGGCTGGTCAGTCATCTGCGTCAAGTTTGAACAACACAAGAAGCTTTGCTTCAACTTACTTAGACGTCTCCATGGCCACGCATATAAGCACGGTGCTCATCGGCCTGAATAATGCTTATAGTCCGAAAAATAAACATGTTCCCTTGGAACAACAACAACAACAACAACAACAACAACAACAACAAAGTGCACAATATTGCATTATAAAATATATTGTGCACTTTGATGATTGTTGAATCAAAAATTGTTATTCAACGCAAGGAAAATAATACCAAAAAATGTTGTTTTATATCCAGTCAACAGGGACACTGTATGTGTTCGTCCCCTAGACGCAAATCCAACACAGTATTGTAACATACAGGTTTTTGAAAGTATTTGTGCATGAGTAATATTAGCACCATTTAACATAACTTATTTCACGGTTATAAAAATACTCAAAACAATGCACTAATTTTGGAAGCAAATCGTTTCCTTCTTCAGGTAAAATTACTAATCCTAAAACACAACTGCCCAAGTTATAACACGCACGTCAACATAAATCACATGCGAGAGACAAAGAAAAGAGTCTAAAAATATAAATTCCAAATACGCAAAGCTTAAAATTTTTTTACACAATAGTGATAAAATATAAAAACTTAAAATAAGTACGCAAGACAATACATAATATAGTAAAATATAAAACACAGATTCAGTAAAAAAGAAATAGTCAAATATAAATCAACCAAAACACTCTGTTGATTGAAGTAAAACCAGCACACGAAAACACACAACGTGAGAAAAACAAAAGACCTAACCTAATCACATTTGAGTTCCTTCCCTGTCAAAGGGAACCAAATAACAGATATCTTCAAACTGAACTGACTTATGTTGCTGTGAGTGTAAGTTACGTTTTAGGGTCAGTGGTTTCACCTGAAGAAGGAAGCAGTTAGTTTCCGAAACGTAGTGTACTTCTGAGTATTTTTATGACAGTGGAAGAAGATCTTTTAAATGTTGCTGCTATTATCTTCGCCTCTTCCCAGTGAAGGGAATAATATTTGGAACGATAATTAGCTGAAAACTAGTCAGTCTGATGAACGAGGCAAAGCATGTGATCGACAGCTGGGATTCCTGTGAAGAGTACTCTAAAGGACTGGATAGGGAAAATATTTACTTGACGTCTGTAAAAGTAGAATGGTGTCAAGTGTGTCTAATTTAAGTGAAAGGAAGATTATGGAAGATTATGGAAGATTATGGAAGAAGTGTTTGGACATAAGAGAGGCTGCGCCTTAGCCAGTAGCGTCACAAATTATAACCTTGTTAAAACATTATTAGGGGAACTGAAATGAAAATAATATCAGTGGGTGTAGAGGAAATGCGTAATAGGAATATGAATAAGTTTGGGTCGAACCCTTACGCTCCGGATGCACGTAGGCCTTTTCTTTTTTTTCTTTTTGCCGGCCCTTTGTGCCCCCTTCCTAGGCCCGAATCATGACAGCCCTGTCCTTCTAAAGAAGTTCCACATCGCCCCCAACTCAGACCTCTAATGTCCTTAGGGTCCATAAAAAAGTATCTCAGACAAATATGCCTGAGTGTCGCAAAGGCTTCAAATTCACACAGACACATGGGCTGAGGTTTCCTCCCCAGCCCCGTTACATATCTCTCAAAGTCCCCAGAAAAGAACACCCCCCTTCCAGGATCCCCTTACAGAGCCCCTACATAGCGAAAGATGTTCCATCTCTAGTGCCCTCTCTACATATCTCTCAAAGTCCCCAGAAAAGAACCCTCCCTCCAGGATCCCCTTACAGAGCCCCTACATAGAGAAAGATGTTCCATCTCCAGAGTCCTTGCGTAATATGAAATATTTGTATAAAATATCAGTCGGGAGAACCTCAAGACCAGAAGCAGAAGTAGGCGGAACGTTCTATAAAAATTGGTTTTAGAGAAACAGGATGTGAGGGAGTGACCAGAATTGGACTGAATCAGGATCCGGTCACATGGAAAGCTTTTGTTAGAGCAGTCTTGGGTTTCCATTAAAGCGGACAGTTACAGTACCACGCAACCTAGTTCTGCATGTTTCTTCCTGCTACCAAGCCACAAACCTTATTTACGTTGAACGGTCATTCGGTCGCTTTAATCCTTTCAAGACGAAACGCATTCTGTCTAATATAAAGACTCAGGGCGTACCGCGCAGTAAACACTCTCCACCTCAGTTTTAAAAAACCAATCATTTGATGACGTGTCAGGTAAAAGTTGCAGACTGTTCCCAGATAAGTACAAAACACGCAAACGCAATGTGAGCACCATGGAGAACTGATTACAGTTAGGCTTGGTAGTACATAAAGTTACCGCTAGGCTTTAAAAATTTTAAGATGCCGTATTGAATAGAGGGATTTTGCACCGACGAATGTAATAGGGAATAAAATTATTCGATTGCCGACGAATATATTGCGATCTATTATAGGAAAACATTCCCTCATTTTCTTGACGGACTGAGACAAACCTGATAAACTTTCGTCGGAAGAAACAGAAAAGAGCAGTAAAATTTCTGTGTATCTCTTGGCGGTACAGATATAGGTGTCAGTATTTTTTAATTCCTCTATAAAATCTGCATCACTTTTATTAAAAAGGAAACCACTTTTTCTCCTCCATCCTTTTTTTAAAAATTCTAAGCCTTGTTGAAAGACGTCAATTACTTTCGTCATGTCCGTCTATCCGTCAGCAACTCTCAGCGTCTGAACTAAAATTGATGAAAATTCGCTCATTTATTTCTATGCCCGTTTTACTTAGTGGCTTTTGAACTACCCCGCATCTTTTCTAAAATTGTGACCTTTTCATAAAATCAGTGGAATGGAAATTTATTAAAGAAGTTTTACCAAGTGTCTTTTTCTCAAGTAGATAATTTTCCATCAAATTCTCACTTTCTTCCAGCTCTTTTCGCCTTAAAATTTTACCATCTGCTAATGCTAATTTTACAGTATCTCTCATATTACAATCTGAATGCAAAAAAAAATTCTACCCATAAAACAGGTTTCCACTTAATATAATTTGCGTCCCATGCAGACCTACTGCTTCCTGTTTCCAGCGTTACTTTATGTCCTTCCCGCCGTCAAATAAACATATAATGAAGGACAGCATTGTAATCAAATTAGACAATAAATGAAAGTTAGAAGTTACTTATTAAAGTAAACTACATAAGTTGAGGTTTTACCATTTCACAACCTACAATCAGACCTTCAATGGAACCGCTACCGTTTTTGCTGTTATAGGGGCTGAAGCTTGACCCCCTACACTGATAAAAGCACCATATGTGGTTGAAGGTGTTTCAAAACGAAGAACGGAATAGACAGGGTCTAAGCAATTTGTAGACTTAACTAACAGAGTGGCGTTGTTTACAAACAGGAATAAAAGGGAGTCAGGGAATACCGTAGCAGAGAAAATATTTTGTCCTGTCCGAAGTGGGAAGATTCCTCCGTCGTCCAGGCCGTACATGCTGTTCGCTGTACCGGCTACCTTATGCCGACCCCATTGTCACACAGAATAAAGAGGTTGGCAGGCTCATTACTTTAATTAGCAAGTGGAAAAATAAAAGTCTTTCTCTAAAAGTGAGTGGAGGCATCATTCCACAAATGGGTGAGATGGGGAATAGACATAAAATTTTTGTTAGAGACAAAATTACGTTACAAAAGGTGTCATTAATGTCTCCAAATCTCTTTATAACCAATTTAAATACAGTATTTAAGTTTTAGATCCCAGCAATTACGATGCGTTCCAACAGGTTTAATATTTGGAGATTATACGTTCTGCCCACACAGTGTATTTACGTGTTTTGTACGGATCTCAGAACAAACAGCGATTATTTCCCTATACAGCATTAACTGGGCTTTTTTAATAACAGAGACGGAGTGTTTACCGCGCGGTACGAGTTGGGTCTTTAAATTCAATTCAGATTAATCCGCAAAAACACATTTTGAGACTATTTCAGATGGACTGTTTTCGCGTCCGGTTTCATGTAGAATGGGATTTTTGGAATTGGACTTTGTGACACACTGGCCTCAAAGGATTAACACTTGTTCACGTAGCAGATGTGCGTGTATATTTAGCACTACATTACCTTGCGTTGGGGACACTTTAGGTAACGTCGTCGGCAGAATCTCTTAAAGTAGTATTCCCCCCCCCCCCCGGGCCAAAAGAAAATCCTTCGCCATGCACCCACATGCAGACTTCGCTCTTGGTTACTGCATCACGGAATTCAGGCACGCGTTACACTGCGTGAGACCATGCTGCCAGTACCAACTGGCACAACAAAGATGTTCTGACTCTGGGAAATTATGTACCAACACATCGTCTGGGTCTACCCACGTGTTATTTTCCACTTCTTAGCCACCAATCGCATCGACAGAGTATTACACACGTGTATTTAATTAACTCAGGATTGGTGTTTATATGAAAATAATTTTCTTCCGAATGATCCACGATTTCCGAAAGAATACTGTTTTTGCTCGATGGTTAACAGACTTCTCCAGCTTGTCCTTCTGGTAACAGAAGTCTAGATCAAAATGAGTATGGAAGGTTGGTGAAATGGTACACAAATCTACAGTTCTTACCTCACGTAAAGCGCTGTGCTTGTCTGTCAGCAAGATCAACTTATTAACGCTATTGAGGTAAGTACCCGGTGTCTATACTAAGAATCATACGAAAAATATAAATACACAGTGGCACACGTAGATTTTCTGAATGTTACAAAAAGTTGTATTACAATCACTAGCGGGCCATAAAAGGTTAAAGACAGCGTATGCTTAAAGCTACACATGCTCCGCCCAGTTGCCTTACACATACAAGTTATATTTCCAGCTACTCCCTGATGATGGTTAAAATACGTAGTCGAAACATGTAGGACCATAAAAATTGTTTTTGTGCAGTGGTTGGAAATAAAGCTTTTATGTTAAAGGTGGCAGTTAATTTAAATTATGCACAAAAATTTATTTCCTACCTCACCGGAAAAAAAACACTCCAATAAGCATGTGTATTAAGGTTGTTTAGAAAAATTACGCCAAGAAATGCAAGAAAAATAGCGGCAGGAAATCGTGCATACTTCACAAATAAAATGATGTTCACTAGTAAGCAGATTTCAAGAAAGGTCAAATTAAAGCTCTATAGAACAATAATCAGACCAGTAGTTACACATGCATGTGAAACTTGGACACTTAAAGAAAAAACTGAACAAAAACTGATGGTGTTCGAAAGGAAAATATTAAGGAAAATATTTGGATCAATTAAAGTCAGCGAAGCTAGGTGGAGAATTAGAACAAATGATGAACTGGATATTCTTATTAACCGTGCTAATATAGTGAGATACGTCAAAGCCCAAAGAATCAGTTGGATAGGCCATATTGAAAGAATCCCTGATGACAGGACGGTGAAAAAAATAACACATCGGAAACCTGTAGCTCCAAGACACATTGGAAGACGAAAACTAAGGTGGCAGGAAGACGTCAGAAACGACTTAAAAGCGATGAAGTTCCAAAACTGGAAGAAATTCGCACATGATAGAAATAAATGGAAAGGGGTAATTGAACAGGCCAAAACTCACGTAGAGTTGTGGAACCTTTAGAAGAGGAAGGAGAAGAAGGAGGAGGAGGAGGAGGAGGAGGAGGAGGAGGAGGAGAAGAAGAAGAAGAAGAAGAAGAAGAAGAAGAAGAAGAAGAAGAAGAAGAAGAAGAAGAAGAATTAGCTTGTTTATCGTGAGAGTCCTAAGAAACACAAAAATATAAGCTGTGGAAAAAATAGCGGAGTTTCTGAGTGCAAAACCTCTTGGTATTTATAAAAACCACGAAGTTCAGAAGAGCTAAGTACGTGACAAAATATAACGCGTTGTTATAATGCAATATTGTGCTTCGGGTAATGTGCTTTTGAAGTTAGACGGGGAAAATAACTTAGTGTGACAAATGAGTGTGTGTGTGTGTGTGTGTGTGTGTGTGTGTGTGTGTGTATAGGCCGAAGGACATAGTAACAATCCTTGCAGCAAAATAGCAGTGCTTATCGGAAATGTAGTGGTGGCGTACGGAACTGCATGTTAACACCACAGACTGCGATAACATCTTCAGAGAATTAATGCTTCTTCACATCTTTCTGTTCCTAATGTAACTTAGTGTTCTATTTGTGTACTCAACGTCAGCCACCCGCAGAGAATATTTCCATTGCCTGAAGGTCGTCAAATATAGCCCAGAATATATGCAACGTTGTCATGTTGGTAACATTTGACAAAATATTACCTTGAAATTTGTACATATGTTTATGATGTATGACCATATGGAAAGCAGTATTAGGAACCTAACTACAAGAGTCCAATGCTTATATATATATATATATATATATATATATATATATATATATACACATACATACATACATACATACACACCAAACGGACGGTGAAAATAAATTTCTACGAATTTTAAATTCCACAAGAGAATTACCGTAAGAAGAGTTTCACGTCTACGTATGGTCAATACCGTCAGTAGTGTGTCGGCACAGGCTCCACAGACCACCCTGTTTCCCTTCCAGTGGGTGTCAAAGGAGGGTATCTTTCCTCAGGGACAGAGCGGCAATAGCCTGAAACTGACCACTCACAACCATCTAGAGCCGAATTTTAAAATGGAAGGAACCATTTATCCGTGCCAAGGCATCCTGCGTGGTCAGTGACCACAAGATGAAGTTCCCAGCACAGACATGCTAAACAGTCCTTCCACACGGAGCCATCTGCCTCAACACTGCAAGATTTCGGACTTCCGCCGCGGAGCGGTTGACGTCAGCGCTCTTCTGGGATTTTGCGCGGCGAAGGACGATAACTAATCAAATCGAGATGAATGAGATGGACAACGCAAGTAGCACGTATGTGGGAAAAGAGAGGTGCATACAGGATTTTGGTGGGGAGATCTAAGGGAAGGCGACGACTTGGGAGACCCAGGCGCAGATGGGATGATAATATTAAAATGGATATTCAAGGCGTGGGATGGGGAGCATGGACTCGATTGAGCTGGCTTAGGATAGGGACAGGTGGCGGGCTCTTGTGTATGCGGTAATGAACCTCCGGGTTCGATAAAATGCGGGAAATTTGACTAGCTGAGGAACTGTTAGCTTCTCAAGAACGCCTCTGCTCCATGGAGTTAGTTAGTTAGTTAGTTAGTTAGTTAGTTAGTTAGTTAGTTAGTCAGTCAGTCAGTCAGTCAGTCAGTCAGTCAGTCAGTGTGTCAGTGAGTCAGTCATTCAGTCAGTCAGTTAGTTAGTCGGTCAGTTAGTTAGTTAGTTAGTTAGTTAGTCAGTCTGTCAGTCAGTCATTCAGTTAGTTAGTTAGTTAGTACTTAGTTAGTTAGTTAGTTAGTTAGTTAGAAGGACGGTAGCTGGTTACTGTCGTTCCTGGACAACATATCAGTCCCGTCTTCAAGGGTCAAGCAGTTCAGAAACATTTCAACTGCTTGACACTTGCAGACGGGGACGATATATTGTTCCCAAAACGTCAGGAAAGAACAACCAATCTACAACACTCAACATACCAGAAGAACAAAAACGCCAACTGCAGCAATTATTTCCTATTCTGCAGACTGTAATGCTTTATTCTTTATTTGGCGTGGATTTTCCGCAGGGAAGTTCACTAACCAGACGTCTGTTCATCAAGATGCTGCACAAGTATAGCAAGACTGCCCCGTCTTTGTGGCTTTATACCACCAGTAATTAATACGCGCGCCAAACACAATCCCCTGTTTTACCTGTTTCTAGGCAAGTGTAATAACCTGTGCTGCAGAGTTACAACTCTTCTTACCAGCTACGCCTCTATATCACTCAATATGAACTGGTTAATTCAATCTGCAATTATTTGACGACTGTCTTTCAACTTAAGAGTGCAGCAATGTATGAGTGCAGCAATGATCATGAATGATTACTCGACAGGGATTTAGAAGTCTTTCTTCGTCGCCAACTTGAAGGTAAGAATACTCTTCCGTATTCGCCAGGTGGGAATAAATCTTAGGTTATTTCAAGGGCATTCACTCCGCAAGTTACACAGTTTACAATGATATGGCAAAATGACAAAGAATAGTGAATAGGTTAATATTTGTAAGGAGGGATATCTATTGTGGGTGAAGTGAAATGCCCAAACCCGGGATGTGGGACTTTGTCGACTCACGGTTACTATGTGTGGCGCCCCTTGCTGGATTGAGGTTGATTTACTTTGACTTCTGCTGAATTAATGTGCCTCCTCAAGCACTGCAGCTGGAGGTCACAAAGGTATAGTACCTCGCATCATAGGCGTAACTTGGGGGGTGGGCAAAGGGGGAAAATCCCCCCCCCCCCAATATACATCCAACCTATGAATCTTTTGATTTTTGAATTGAGTAACGGCAAATAAAAAATATACAGAATAAAAGAAAATGAAAAATTTTCGTTTTATGGGAACAACTTTCCCTCTTTAAAATTTGACTCCTTTGTAAAATAAAGTACCAAGTACCCAGTGTCAGGTATGCCCCCCCCCCCCCACCACCCCGGTGGGGTTAGCCAAGTTACGCTTATGCCTCTCATAAAGACTTCGTGCGCCAATTCTTCCAACTGATCCAACACTAGTTTTGTATAAGGTCTTCCAATTATCGCGCTTCTATTCTTTAGAAAGATAAGCAGGCGTAATGCTAGCCCAAAAACGTCCTATCCAAAAAGACACAAAACGGAAGCACAAATATATCACTTCCGCATTGTCGTCTTCAAAACGAACTGATTTTTCACAAGAATGTTGGTATTTTTAGATACTCTAAAATTTCCAGATAATTTTCCTTTTGGTCCTTTACGGCCCAAAATAACTCAGACATGACATGAATTTAACACGTAAACCCACCGGTGAAGCGACTGGGGCGTGGCATTAACACCCCCCCCCCCTCCGCCGCAATCGATATCCGAGGTTAAATAAAGGGTAGAGCTGTACCTCTACTCTCCCTCTGTGTCTTCATGGCAGATTGTAGGGTGAAATTTATCTTTATCTGTATCAGAAAGTTCGTTCATGCGTCTTCGGAATACACCTGATAATCGGTTAGTCCTTCCACATAAAAGACACGGAGCGTGTGGCCGTAAACATCCGACAAGTCCTTTGATATGAATGGATCATTATGACTCTAGCGAAATACTTGCTCTCATGCCACGCGTGTTGCCGGTCTAAGCATCTGCTGCCACCTATCCATGTGCACGTTTATCACGTTCATGCAGTTTCCATTTCATCTTATCTTTCTGTGTTTAACCTTTTAAAGCCTAGCGGTAACTTTACGTACCACCAGGTTTAACATTAAAAAAATTCTACGTGGTGCCCACATTGCTTTTATGTGTTTTGTACGGATCTCAGAACAAACGGCAACTTTTGCCTTATAAAACATTAAGAGACTGGTTTTTATAACCGAAGTGGAGAGTGTTTACAGCGCGGTACGCACTGAATCCTTATATAAAACAGGTACGCTTCGTCTTTAAAGGGTTAATTCAACCTGCATAAGTACCCTATACATTCAGGAGATACGCTTGGATTTCAGCATTTCTTTAAAACGTTAGCAAATCCGTTGACTAGCGTCACATGGTTACGACTGTGATGTAACAAACTCTATACGACTTCTCTCGCGCCCCCCCCCCCCCCACACCCACACACTTCCCTTCCATGCAGTTTTCTTATGGAATAAACAGCGCTGTCAATTTGCATTTAAGTGCTGAAATACTTGTTTCATGAGAAATCGCGGATCACAATGGCCACCAGTTAGGACGTCAGTATGAACTTCCTGTTTTAATGTTTTATTCCAGCTGGAAGCGCCCGATGAGAAATCAGTCCGGCTCACGGCGTTGTAAAGATATTGTCAACAAATAGCCAGCCACGTGACATCATATGACGGGCCGGCATAATATTCAGACCGTATTTCGTGGCCTCTTTCTTCCGTCGTTGTTTTATTCCCACAGAAAACTAAGCGTTGATCTCATGTATCGTCATCACTTTGTGTTATGTTGCATTATATGCTTGATGCTCAAATATTTCTTCAACCTCAGATCTCGTATTACAGAAAACAGCATCCATGTCGCAATATTTCTTCGGCCTCAGAGAGTACTTTGCAGAGAACATGGCAACTATGTTGTGACCCACTCACACCAACAGCACTATGTATAGGGGAATAAAAACACCGTTTATGCGACAGTCACTTTCTTATACACAACACAGGGAAAATATTTACATTCTTAACTTGGGTCATCCCGGTGTGTTACTTCTGTTACAGTAACAATAAACATAGTCTGACACACCACAGCGTATACGTATTCTACACACTACACCATTCTACTCTAAGGTTGTGCCAATATACTACATGTTTCGGCTCGGCCGAGATATCATTAGGCACATGCATAAATGTTAAAAACACAGATCCATAATCAAATAATATAACAATAGTATAAATATAGTATAAAAGCATTAGTGAAAACTTCATTGATTCATTGCTTTTTTAGACTGTGAAACCACTCAGAGAAAACCTTGGAGTAAAATGGCGTAATGTGCAGAATAATATATACTGTTGTGTGTCAGACTGTTATTGCTGTAAAATATTTACATTCTTAAAAGACAGTGGGAGAAACACAAAGGGATTTTTTTCACTGGAATTCGGGTTTTGGAGTCCCTAGTACATTATTCGTTTTTGCGTTTCCTACATCTACAACTGAGTAAGGGAAAGACAAGTGGGGGTGATTAAAAATTTATTTTTAGTTGAAGCGTACTGTAGATTAAAATTACAGCATTCGCTGTTATAAGGACTGGGAAAAACCGTGAACTTGGCTGCACAACGTACAAGCTGTGCAATGCCTGTGCATAAGTCACAGTTGCCTCACACATTATGAACCTGATACGAGTGTGAAGCATGGCGATTAAATCTCACTTGACCACTTATTTGGCACACTAGGATTCCTCACTATCGCATTTATTTGTCACAGATAAAGAGCCTTGGTACAGACCTCATCATAAACCCTCGCGTTACTTCCATATAAATACACCTGTTTCAGCAAACATTCCCCTTATAATTTCATAAGCACATTTTCATGACCAATACTTTCTCTTAGACTCTCTATTTGACAATTACTTCCTCAAATATATTTATGGCTAAAAAGGGGCGACTGGTTGATCCTCAAGTCAATTAATAGTGTTGTTTCTCCTGCTGAGCCCTTTTAGGTTACAATGAATAAGAAAGATGATCATGAATATTTTTCCGGTAAAGGATTAGAAAGAACGTGACCGTTGATTGCTTAAAGCAATATCTGCTAACTCTCCCAGCATTTGTGTGAAGGGACCAACTAAAATTGTGCTACCCATCAAGTTAAGTGAGACCTCTTCTATATTCGAAACTGGTGGCTGTAGCATTACTGCTACACTAAATTGTACAATCCGAGGCAATTTCCACATCATGCTTGGAGATAACATTTCTTTAACTGAAGCAGTTGTATCGCAGAAAACATTCTGTGAGCCAAGCATTCATATTAATAGTTATTAATAATTTATCTTTATTGCATTCTTCTATGTAAAATATATAAATATTTAAGGCCCGTGATTTTTGCACGCTTTCGAAAAGCAAATATGCAGGTTTTATTTTATTTACGGAAACGATGCTAGCTCCAACATGTCCTTTCTTCCCTATCTCCACAGCAAACTTGACAGAGTTTTCCGAAGTAAATGTTTTTTCTAGCCTGTTTTAATCAAGGCGGAAAATTATTTCTAAACTCCTAACCAACACTTCTCCATTCGTATGAAAAATTAACTAACTAAATATACAGAAGGAAGAAAGGTACGTCCTACGAAAGGAAACCAGGGAGGCTAAATTGATTTGTCACATATTGCGCAGGAAATGCTTTCTAAAACACGTTATCGGTGGAAAGATAGAAGGGAGGAGAAGACGAGGAAGAAGACGTAAGCTGCTACTGTATGACCTTAAGGGAAAAAGAAGTTACTGGAATTCGAAAGAGAAAGCACTAGATCCACTTACTGTAAAACTCGCTTTAGAAGAGGCTCTGGGCCTGTCGCAAGGTAGGCTAGGCGCTGTTGGATTCATCCACTCTTTTATTTTTAAGGATTGGATGGCTTTAGATCCATAAGGAACGTTTCCAGATATAGTAGAAAAATGACGAAGGTTGCGACAGGAATGTCCCCCCCCCCCGGCTCCAAGCATAAGCGTGCCAGGAATAGCCGCACATTTACCGTTCCTGATATCACTGTTAGATTAGACGTGGAGCTCTTTACAATCACGTTCCGTTACCTTGAGTTCCTGATAACACCGCCAATGTTTATCGACTTCTGAACCAACAAACCCAGTGACACAAAATGAATTCATCTTTTCGAGATGCAAAAATTTTCTTACAACGGTAGAGGATAGGGCGACATGTCAACAGAGAAGAAGTTCTCAACATTTCGGAGCAGATTACTGCCTTCATCTTCAGGGTGTAATCAGCCTCAGTTGTTTAAAATGTAATGGTGGAGCCACGTCGTCAAAAATCAAAAGACTTAACTCTTCGTTGTACAATATGTCTTTGATTTAGAACACGGATTTTCTTACCTGTTATAGGTTATCCATGACACTGTAGCAAGTGCTGCTATTATGCACCGTCGAATAAGGTATTCGTCAGTAGCGAACAATGAGTAATGTGGGAGGAAGTTTGTTGTGGCCCGTTTACGTCAACATTTGCTGTAGCTATTATTAAACTTGTTTAGCTGTTTGTATCCCATTTTAAGGTTACATACTCATTATCATCCTTCGTGTGGCTTGTACATCAAAACTTTCGGGTTATAAACTGGAGAAGTATTCGGGCTAGGCCTAAGGGCGAAAGTATCTTTGATGATAATATTTTACTTTGATTTTAAATTAAATGCACAAAGTGTCGGTCTTATCTCTTCATATCTGTTTTCATCCACTCTACGCCGTCATTGGTATCTCTGCTCCTGCAGTTTGCTGAAACAGACGCTGTTTCAGCGAACTGAAACTGGACGTTCATCTCGAGGGCGATAAAATGATATATCAACAGGTAGGAAGTAGCAGTGCTTGAACTCCAGCTTAAGGTTCGGCATTTCGTTCTCGTTTAAGAAAGCTTCGGGTGTTTTGAAAGAAATATTCTGATACCTTTAGTAGACACAATTAAAGGGACATGATAACAACATAACCGGGAGAATGTCACAAAGGTTATGTTACGTATCATACCTTGTCTTGCATTGTGGTTCGAGTGCACCTTCATTCACAGTAGCTTTTGCAATGCAATACATACAAGCACGTCACTGTGCCAGCAACACAGTAGCCTTCCCTCATTTTTGTTTTCCTTCCTTTTGAAACAAGAATGTACACAGTACCAACGTAATCGTTTTCACATCTTAAATTTCATCGTACAAATGCTAGAAATCTTAAGATATACGTGGCAGGTTCCAAAACGTCTGTATTTACTTATTGGTCTACATGTCTCACAACCAAAGGCCGTCATATTCGTAGTTAATATCAAAATATAGAAAGCTAGATGCATGCTACACATGTAATTTTCGAAATGTCGTTTAACCTTTTAAAGCCTAGCGGTAACTTTACATACCACCAGGTTTAACATTAAAAAATTCTACGTGGTGCCCACATTGCGTTTATGTGTTTTGTACGGATCTCAGAACAAACAGCAACTTTTGCCTTATAAAACATTGAGAGACTGGTTTTTATAACCGAAGTGGAGAGTGTTTACAGCGCGGTACGCACTGAGTCCTTATATAAAACAGATACGCTTCGCCTTTAAAGGGTTAAAGCAGTTTTCTAAAGGTAAAGCAATCCCTGCAGAGGCCTGGACAAGTCCTGAGGGTTAGAGGAGGTTGAGGATCCCAGAATTTCCAGACAATCAGCACATAAAAGTGGCAAGATTATCACCCCTAAACACCGGCCGGATTTACCCTCCCAACGGACAATCCTGGTGTCAATTTCCATTAGAAGCCGAGCCGACCCCAGGGCCATAATGCGGCCGTAAGAATTATGCGAAAGAAAGAGTCCGGTGACACTATAGGGAATCGAACCCGCGTTTGTGGCGCAGTGCCTCAACCAAATTCTCCACCGCTTACCTTAAAGCAGTTTTCTTTTATCTATGTGAATTGCATAATTAAACGCTTGTACCGACCATAAACTTCTTGTCTTAGTTTCTGATCGATGTCCGTCTTGCTCCCTATCCTGTAGGTTCTTAATTCTGAGTATTTCCAAACTATCCGCACGGAAATTTTCCCAGTTTTCCTCAATCTCAAGGAAACACTGAGCCAGAACCTTCAGTGACGCTAAGACCGCTTCTTACAACGTCAGTTCAAATTCATCATTCAGTACCGCCACATCATTCGACGCTTTATAGCCGGAACCACAGCGTATTTACATAAACTACAAAGCAATACAATTCTGATAACGATGGCAGATTTGAAGGCGGAATCAATATATTTATTTCAACAACAGCTAGCCCAGCACTTCCTTCTAATTCATTTAATAACTGACAAGCAAGTCCGATAAAACGTCTTATAAAACACGTTAGATTTATGTTGTGACGCTTGACTGTGTGAACATAAGTTTGAGTGCACAAAATAGCATTTGAACCCATGGATTTTCATGAAACTTGGTAAGTATATTTTGACGTTGAAGGTCACCACACCACTGTTCTTATTTTCCTGAAGTCTATAACACCAAGATGGAAAACGAGTGAAATTCAGAAGAATAACGAAAATAATGCCTATTCCTAACTGCACCTGCAGTTAAATGGTGGTAACGTAATATGATTGTTTAACCTTTTAAAGCCTAGGGTTAACATTACATGCGACCAGGTTCAACACTAAAAAATTCTACATGGTGCCCACATTGCGTTTATGTGTTTTGTACGGATCTCAGAACAAACAGCAACTTTTGCCTTATAAAACATTAAGAGATTGGTTTTTATAACCGAAGTTGACAGTGTTTACAGCGCGGTAGGCACTGAGACCGCCTTTAAAGGGTTAAACTATTTGTGAAGTTCATAAAAATAACACAGCAACCAATTCATTTCTGTATTAATTTTCCCATTTCATGGTGATAAGGGATTCTCATACAGACAGATTATGTACCTAAAAACAAATATTCTTTGAGATGTTATTCTACATAATAACAAATATAAAAATGACCACTGTGCGACACTCTGAGATTATATCAGGCAGATATAAAGTACGGTACCCTGAACCCGTATTAGAAGAAAGTACGCACGTAAATGTGTCACCAATAGCAGTGGTAATAGTCACACCACATACAGCGAAGCGTTTGAAGGAAAGAAGGTTTCTCCCGTTCTTCCCACCATTTGTTCATCCTTCAATGAAGAACGCTGCATCTGTAAACGCTTGCTGTAATGTATGGCTGCGTAACTTATGTACCTCGAAACGTCAGGGGCGTTAAGTACTGTATTGTATTACTTGAATTTAGTCCTTATCTGAAGGCCCCTGTCTGCGTGACGTCATGCTCACACCTATCTACCTGTCTGACAAGATACGTGGCAGCTTATGGGCCAAAACAAGTGTGTGTTGCGCGTCATAATTTATAGCAGCTAAGCACCGAACAATTGCTGATAACTTGAAGCGGTAACGACCTTGTTTCAAAAGGAAAGGCTAAAAAGTTCGGAAGCAAAAGGAAAATTGTGAGTTAGAGGAAAGCGGCCGTGACGTATTTGAAGGCAGTGTCCTTACATCTTCATGCAACGACTGAATAAAACCACAGAAATGTCATCAAAATAGCCAGTCTCCGAGTTTTACGTCATAGCCTTACACAATATCGGCTGAAAGCCTCACGCTAGCTGCTGAAAGATGGCGACGTTTAACAACACTGTTTCAGTTGCAGATGTTATATATACGTATTTTGGAACAAGACAGAAATATCATCGATAAAAGCGAGTCAAACCTATGTAAATTCTGACGGATCCTTTACAAGCCTCTAGTGGGCAAATATGGAGAATAAAAACAGCTGAACTAAGGACAGGAAGAAATGTGAGAAGGAAGATGGAGAGCAGGAAGAAGGGAATAATGACAAGGGACAGAAGTGCATGGACATTAGAGTGGAAAATAAAAAACTGAAGTTAAAAAAAAGACTCAAAAGTAAAGTTCTGCCCCTACACGCCATGCAGGCATATAGAGAGAGTCGAGGTACAGCTCCACTCATTCCTAACCTCGGCACTAGATAGAGGTGACTGGTCAAAGTAACGCTCATACTGCATTATCCCCTGGGAGGGATTCCCGGTGATACGAGGCGGGGGGAGGGAGGCTTCAGAAAAACTCAGGACGCTTTTGAGAAGAAAAATTTCGTGCCCTTAGTGAGATTCCAACTGCGTATGACCCAGCCTGCAACCCAGTCCCTATACCGACTCCTCGAGAAAGGAAGCATTATCCTCGTATCTATACTGAACGTGACAAGCATTTCCTGGCCTAAAGAGAGAAGGATCGTCGCTGAAATCTTCACTGGCAGATACAGACCTAACTGCTGATAATATAATTATCATGCGATAGCGAAGGTGTTCCGTCTGTCGCAATTTTATATCACTGTCAACGACAAGATCTGACTGACACGATGGAATTGTGAGTCAGCGACTTGGTTAGGGCTTGGTGCTCTAACCAAGTCGCTTGGTGCCCTAACCAAGTCGCTAAGTCGCTTGGTGCCCTACCCAAGTCGCTAAGTCGCTTGGTGCTCTAACCATGTCGCTTGGTGCCCTAAGCTTTCCGCAAGCACGTGGAGAAACTGAAAAACACAGACTGACGCTTTTTAGGCACTTTCGCAAAACTGCGAAAAGCGATTATTAGCTTTGTCGTGTCTGCCCGTCCGTCCGTCCGCACGGAACAACTCGGCTTCCGCTGACAGAATTTTCATGCAATTTGGTACTCGAGGATTTTTCGAAAATCTCTCAAAGAATGAAGTTTTATTAAATCTAAACAAAAATAATGCCTACTTTACATGAAGACGTATGCGCATTTATGATAATATCGCGCTGATTTCTTCTCAGAGTTAGAAAAATTTCGGACAAAATTGTACAGAAATTCAAAAGAGGAAACCAACACACACATTTTATATTCAATAACATTTTTCGAAAAATCGTGCCGTTTATGAGATAATGTGGAAAAATATAGTACAACCACACAGGCCACAGATGCCAATATAATAAGGCGCATGCGCTTTGCATGCTGGATAACTAAGGTTACAGACACACACGGAGAATATTTTATAAATATTGCTTTTCCTCTGCAACAGTGGTTACTCGAACGCGCCTCAGTATTACCTTATACGTATATTGCCTGTCACGTGATTCTCAGTATCCCTGCATGAATGCCGGGACAGTACCGGTAACTTGGCACAAAACGGTTTTGTTTCCAAAACCTTCCTTGATCAGCAGTCTTTGCTAGACTCATGGCCTCGTAAATACAGAATTCGCCATGTATCTCAGTAAGACGGCGTGAATTCATAAAGGAAGGATGCAGTTAAAAGTCCGCGGAATCTTAACCTGGATACAGCATCCTCAGTTATCGGCCTCATTTCCCCTGAAGAAGTTCCCTCCCTCATTCCATAAACAGAAGGCAAGGTGCATGATACAGGTGGTTAAAAGTGGTGATTAGAAGAACCCCTGGCCTGCAAGCAGAAAAACCCAGGCCGTTAAAGTAGGCCTAAGTTATATGCAAATTATTTTCTACCATGTGCACGAAAGCAGATAACTAACAGAAGACTGACAGTGCGGTAACTGACAATACGGGTCTCGTTTTTTCAAAATTTCATGTCAAAATATCGTCGGAATTCGAGTTGTTATGTGTTTGAAGCTTTATTATCCTCCGCTTTCGTTCTTCTAACTTGAGCTATGGTTCCTTAAGAAATTTCAGACGGTTGAAAACGCCAGATCTCTCGGAAAAACATTTGACTTTTAAGATATGTTAGACTTCCATTCCGAAAGGGACACGAAAACCCACTGTCTCCTTTACACCTCCCTCATATAGCCACAAATATCAAAACAACGCCGATTTTGGCTTTACTTGTCACAAAAATTACAGAGTCGACTTTCTTTCTTCAAACTAACTAACGAATTATTCTGCATACATCTTGGAAGTTTTGGAACGAGGGCAGCAAATATGCTGTTGAAAAATATGAAACGTGTGACAAATAAATAAAGCGACTTCTCACGCACCGCTTTCAAAAAAGCGCCTTTTGTTAAGAGAATATACCTGCTTTTGACCTGTCACCATACGCGCATAATTTATCCCAGTGACTCATTTTTACGCATCGGAAATTGAAAATTTCCTGAAAAAGACGATTTTTTAAACACATAAATGTGACGACAGTATTTATAGCACATTCATCTTAAGATCGCCAACGTTATTCCCAGGCACGAGAGGGAGGTAGAAGTCTAAAGGCGAGTTCTTTGGAATGATTGCCATCCAAGATGTAAATAAGTGCTTTTCTTCTTATTTATTTATTTATTTATTTACTGTAGTGACCAAATAACAAGCCACATGTTGGTACGAGGATAAAGAGGCACTCTGGTAAGACACAAGCACCGCACACTCAAAAGCAACGTTTGCTATACGTTTCAGTAACGTCCACACTGACAAATTAAGAATGTACTCCGAACAGATTAACTGTTTTTGAATAAGGTATAAGGCTGCCTGCCCTTTCCAAGGTGAGCCAACCAGCGACCAGGCCCTGCCGACTGCAGCTGTTTACAGTGTCAGAGACCTCAGCTAACGAGTTATCTGCTTACTAGTATGTATGTACGTAAGTATACGTACATGTACATGTATGTCTGTATGTATGCAGGCATATCTATAGTATAGACAGACATGTGTGTGCTTTTTACAGAATCAGTCAAGTTATTTGTCAGATCTCATAATCCAGTGCCGTCAACTAGGATTGGCAGAATGCAGACTTACCTGCTGGATGGCAATTTCAAGAGCTACGCCATTTTTGACCAGGTCTTCAGTAAGGGTGCTCTCTGTCACCAGCTCCTCCGACAGGACGTTTTCGTTGACGTCGGCCACTCTGGGCTTCACCAGGTACTGTTGCAGTCCCACCACCTACAAGAAAACACACACACACACAAGTCCTCAATTCGTGTCTTAAAAATTTCGGGGTATTTTCTAATCCCAGTATAAATAAAGTTTTAATGATGGGGGTTTTCTCTTTTCAATAATTTAAATGATGTTTTCATGACATTATGATTTAAAAGAACGACGTGTCAGCGAATAGGTATTTAATATCAAAGAAACCATTAAAATAGGTCGAGAATAAATTAGGTAAAAAGAATTAGCAAAGCGTTAAGATAATTGTAGGTATAGAAAAAATAAATGTTTAGTGACAAATAAATTCCTGAACTTTGTAAACAAATCACTTGCAGTAAGAAGGACGTGAAACAGTAACTTTGTGACGTGTAGAATGTTTACGTAAGGGGCTTATAAATATCGAGAGAAATCATCATCTCACGCAGTGGGTATAATATTGGGTTGCAGGATACATTAGTCAGCAGTCTGCGTGCCGGCCGAAACTCGAACCAAGCACCCCCACTTCCCCCTCCCCCCACTCCACCTCCGCCCAACATAAAAGTCGCGTAACTTACCGTTTGATACAAATTTGTGTGCTACTCATTTCGAAAGAATCCGCCAAAACCATCCAAGAAACATGCCGGCCAGCCTCAAAATCATTACACGTACAAATAGATTATCACGTAGTTCCATAAATATAGAAAACTGCCTGTAAAAATTAATAATTTCAGTAAACAATAGGGTGCTAAGAAGGATATTTGGGCCTAAGAGGGAGGAGGCGACAGGGGAGTTGAGACGACTCTGTAAAGAAAAACTTCATGCTCCGTACTCACCACCAAATATTATTCGGGTAATCAAATGGAGAAGAATGAGATGGGCGGGGTATGTAGCACGTATGAGAGAAAAGAGAGGTGAACACAGGATTTTGGTGGGAAGACCTGAGGAAAGGCGACCACTTGGGAGATCCAGGCGTAGATGGGAGGATAATATTAAAACGGACCTTCAAGAAGTGGGAGGGGGCATGGACTGGATTGAGCTGGTTCAGGACAGGGACAGGTAGCGTGCTCTTGTGAATGCGGTAATGAACCCCCGGGTTCCATAAAATGCGGGGAATTTCTTGACTAGCTGAGAAACTCTTAGCTTCTCAAGAAGGCCTCTGCTCCATGGAGTTAGTTAGTTAAAGCAGAGATCAATACGTGTATTAATAAAGGTTATGGTACCTTTCGATAAAAATGTGTAAAATTTTTAAAATACGTTGTTATTATCGATTTGCCCGACCCTTACTCCACAGAAAATACGCCAATAGCGAGCATAAATTCAGACCTTTATCACCCGGTTATGCGGGCTTCACGACAAAGCACCTGCCGTGTAACAAGGCCTACAGGAGCTTTGCTACGTGACGCTAATATTATTTTAGCTTTTATGCTTCATTAATTTAAAGCGGCTTTTAAGTGTTCAGGTTGCGTTGTATACCTTCAAATGACAATATTAATAGTGGTCAACATAAGGAAGGACATGAGCTTAGTCGTTCCTTATAGATTAAGCAATCATGAAAAACGAAGCTAAAATGTGAAAAGAAATATAGAAAGAAGCAAAAAAGGATTAGATTAAACCAATTAATTTTTACAGCTATACTTTATCTTGCCTTATACAAAGATCGTAGTGGAAGATGTTTAGTAAACACTCAAATTTGGCTATGCTAGGCAAACAATATCTATTAAAATCACATGCGCATCATCCTGTAAAATGTGGGACACTCTTTACTCCTGTTATAATATGGAATTTTTATTCCTGGACTAATTTAAAATAGCATCCAGGCATCTGAATGGAGAAGCTGAGGACTACTGGGAAAAGTTAATCATATCAAGACCTGAACAATGTCCTCCCAGTGTTAACCTTCCAGGATTGAGGTAATATGGTGTTAACTGTTACTCATACTTGGCACGGGTGTGGTAGCAGTCGCCTAGAGAAACTGTGGAATGGCTTGAAGGAAGGTTTAAAAAGACACTTATATATCACACGTCAGACGTAAATATATCACACTTATAGAGTCAGTATCTAAGGAACATCAATATTTTGTTCTATCACAGGTAAATTCGACCCTAAAACTTGCCATGAAGAAACTGAGAGGGAATGGCTCCACTTTTTCTTCAACCTCCTCTCTAGATCGGGGTGTGTGGCCCACTTCCCGCCCCTGCTGCTTTACTTCCGAGAAAGAAACTAGGTATCCAATTTACAGCAGCCTGGATACGTCCCAAGGACTGTCTGAACGGGTGCGGAAAATCTCGTCCACACGGGTGTTCGATTTCCCAACCATCCAGCCCGTATCGTGTCACTACGCTGACTGCGCTATCCGCTGTACTGTAAGCTACTATTCCGATTTCTCCCCGTAATAAGGGAACCCACTGGAAAAAAAATGAGGTTCTTTTTCAAACAGTTCCCGTGATAAGAATTTGCCAGTCCAGAATAACATATGTCTTTGGTTAGGCCTTCTTCGAACAAAGCGCATAAAATAGACGAATAGTGAGTAGGCATGTTTTTCTACCCGTTGGTTCTCACTCCGAAACTACTGCGCAAAATTCTACAAAACTTTGTTTTGGTGGTTAAAATGTATATGCGAGGTAATATCGTCCCTGTGTTTAACCCTTTAATGACGAATCGTATCTGTTTTATATAAGGACTCAGTGCGTACCGCGCTGTAAACACTCTCCACCTTGGTTATAAAAACCAATCTCTTAATGTTTTATAAGGCAAAAGTTGCAGCTTGTTCTGAGATCCGTACAAAACACATGAAAGCAGTGTGGGCACCACGTAGAATTTTTTAATATTAAACCTGGTGGTACGTAAATTTACCGCTAGGCTATAAAAGGTCAAGCACGCACATGGGAAATTGAAGCAAATCTCTCTTCATTTAAAACCCAGAGCGATCAGGCGTAACTTTCACGTGCCGGCTGATCTGCTCCAGATAAAAGCCCATCCTCGGTTTACCTAATCAATGTGGGACTGTGTGGTATTAGACACTGGCGTCACAGTGTTGGTATCAAAAGTCTTTTGCCCCCGCTGAGAACCGAACCGCATTTATATTCTCCATAATCAGTAAGGTTGCTGAGACGTGTCCCTACAGTATTAGTTGCTAAGGACTTAGGTTATCGTCTTGGAATTGGGTGTACTTGCTTTTGATTTACATTGGCTCATATTAGCCTCTACCATAAAAAGGTATCAAACCGAATTATGTTCAAAGCTATCCTTCCTTATACAGACCTGGCAAAGTCCTCAGTGCTCCAGGAGTTTGTGACTCCCAAAGTTTCTAAACAATCGGCACATGAAGGTGGTAAGTTTGTCAGCCCTACGCTCTGGCCCCCTTTACCCCCCAGGAAATATTCCTGGTACTCATTTCTGTTAGAGGCTGAGTCGACCCCAGGGCCATAGTGCGGCCGGAAGGATTATATCAATGAAAAATTCCAATGACACCATCGGGAATCGAACCCGCGACCTTCCCGCTTAGTAGTGCGTTAAGCGTCAAAAAGTATAATAAACAATATACAGGATGATTCATGAGTTATGATCATAAAAGTAGCGGAAGGCTTCCTATGTCTGTGTGATTAGAAGTTTAATACAAGCACATGGCCGAATTTGAAGTGTTACAGAGTTACAACAGCTTTAAATTAGAAAAAAGGTACGGGTTTTTGAAAATATATCGGACAGATAAATAAACAGACACATTTCCCGATAAACTTAACGTCCAAATTTAACTTAACAAAAGAACCTGTCTTCAATTTATACTGGTATGTGCTTAAAGCAAATTTTCGAAAATTCCACCATATTCCAAGGCGCACCTCGCCTTTCGGTTGTGAATAGCGAGCGAGAAAGGGCAAAGATAAGTCTGACAGCTGTTTACGTCACTTGCCAACCGGTTAAAGTCGTGTAGTTTGTAATACTACTCCCTGAGTTATAAGGGTCGTTCACAGCAATGAGTTTTCGAAAATTAAATAAAGCACCCACAGCACCAAAACCACTGGGAAGGGGACCCATCTTGATAAGAACATTTTAATTACAAAGACCCAGCAAAATCAGCTACAGTAATGTGCATGAGAACTCATTCAACAATTCACGGCAAAATTTTTGTTAACTGTCCATCTCATCGTAATCCCCTGGTCCAACAAATTGGAAATTACACTCTAGACGACCTGCACTATTTATACAAAACTTACAAACATAAACGACCGACACATATCTTGCTGTAACCAGCTTACCATCAGGCATAGTGTTTTTTACGGTTTTTTCACTAATGTTATTTATATTTTCCTATCTTTAACTTTTGTTTCACTTACTCCTGATTAGCTAAATTTGTTATACCTACAATTTTGTGATCTTTCTTTGTATACTGTAAACACTGCCAATATCGTCTTTGAAATAAATATTTAAAAAAATGTGCATATATTATAAGTTACCCTATATATTCTGTTTGAACTATACAGTGTCGTTAAACACAACATTCGTAATCACCTTAACGATAATACTGACGTGCAATGAAAAGAGTTACGTAACCAGCATGTAAAAACTAACATTATATTGTGACGGGGACAAAGCAACCTTACGTTAACAATTCCCATGTCCACCCGCGCCATGAGTCTGGTAAGCAGCGACTGACTTACGTGGACTGCCACACACTGCTTCGCGACACGTCGGGGGATATCGTCACTTCGTACGGTTCGGCTACGTTGCGAGAGCACCTTTGACATTATAAAACACAGAACCAGTTTCTTAGAAATTCCCTACCAATTTAATTTCACAGCTTGCTGAAGAAGCATCTTGAACATGAATATGACGGTGATTTCTTTGTACGTGCGCATTTAAGGGACGTGTCCACGATGTACGCCCTCTGATTCAGTGATACAAGAAGCCATCTTCACAACAAATTTTGCCCAAGTAACCTCCCAATATTACTTAGTAAAAGCTTACCAACATCACACCAAATTGCTCAACAACAACAACAAATACGTAGTATATATATATAAGCGGGTGGTTACAGTCTTTGCGGCCGTATCCCGCATCCTAGTCGCCATCTATTTCTATCTAGGTAATCTTCTTCCCATAGATTTCTTCTATCCATTGCTTGTTTTGCCTCCCTCTTCCAAGTATTTCTCGGTCGTCCTCTCTTTTTCCCTTCAATTGGAGTCCATTCTTATCTTTTCTTAGGTAATCTATCTTCTACCATGCGTTTCATGTGTCCGTACCGTTTAGTTGTTTAGCTTCTATATCATTTGTCAGCGTTAGTTCTGTTTCCATAATCTCCCTAATATCATTTCTTACGTGATCTTCTAGTGTCAGTCCACAGCAAATTACAACAACAAATAAGATAGTCATTTCTTGAGGACCCTGTAAAATGTGGTAAGGATGTATTTATGTTCAAGTTACCCTGTGAAGTATTCATGTATAACACATGAAGTCAGCAAGTTATGAAGATGTAACTGGTTAATCGAGCCATCACGCCTAGCAAAGGAATAGTTATTTATTGAACGTCTTACTTTATGTCTCCCACAGCGCGGAAAACCCACTGTCATCCTGACATCCGACATATTCTAAGGTCGCAAGAAATAAAAGGCATGAATGAAGGTTAAGCACAAATGTCCAATGTGCGTTTTTCACCACTTGTAAGAAAAGAAAGCGTAACAGGGGACCATCTTGTTTACATGCGTAATGAAGGTAAGGCAAAGCTAAAGTTCACCCTGTAACCCACCATGAAGACCCAGAAAGGAAATAGAGATATATAGCTGTATTCTTTCTTTAACCTCGGCCCTATATGTGGATGGGTGGTTAACGCCACCTTGCTGTAGTTTTAACCTCAGGAATGAAACAGTACCCAATGTAGAGAAGGCTGGGTGGGCCCCAGGGCCATTCTGGATAATTGCGAAATATTTCGCCCCCACGGGGTTTCGAACAACGAACCGTCCATTCCGTAGCGAGTCGCTATACCGACTGAGCTATCCCGGCCGCACGTAATGAAGCGAAGGGCTAATATAAAATTTATTGATGATTTTGATTTGCTGAAAGGTTAAGCCAGATACACAGACGATAAAATTCCTCAACACCTATTCTGTAAAAACTTCAAGCCTCGCATGAAATTGGTTAGTGGGGAAGAGAGTGTGTGGCGAAAGTAACCAAACAGATGTAATTTTGTTGCTTGTCCGTCACACACATTCCCTAGTTTCTACACTACATTCGACCTTCACCGAATTTTTCAGAAGCAAATTATATAAATAAATAATTATAAATGTGACATAACATCTGATATAATGTGATTAAGATATAGGGACCTTATTGAAAACATACGGTAATACCCAAAGAAATTCAAGGACAGATAAATTCTGACGTAAGAATTGCAGTTATCTTTGCAATAACACGAATGCATTTTACCTGTAACGTAGCAAAACACTGGAGTTCAGTCGTTTGCATGTTGTTGAGGAAAGTACAGTTTTACATTTAAATACTACTTTGTTTCCATAAGTAAATTGAATTCTATTAAAGGATAATGACTATTCAATATATGAATAAATAAAATTAAATGCCGTAACTCATGATAACTATTAGCAAAATGTGAAAGCAAAGATAAATAGGTATATTACATGTAACCAATTTTGGGAGTGCTGTAATCCGTGACCTAGTACAAAGAATTTATCAAGGCGTTCTTTACTTTCTAAGAGTTATACAGTTTCACGGCACAAGAGAAAATGTAATTTTGTACACGCCCGTAAAAAAAAAAGTAGGCCTTGGCTGTGCCATTTATTACAAAACTCATAAAAGCTCAACGGCATAGTGTTCAGATATTTTATACTAAATTTCAACCAAATCAGATAATAAATGTGGAATTTACGGATAGAATTTCCTATACACACTCAAGTAGGATACCGTCTATCACTGCTTACCTCTGTACACAGCTCATATCGGATCAATGACATTTCATGAAACTCCTCTATACCGAATTTTACCAAATGGATCAGGAAATACGGATATTATGGTTAAACACAGATTTATACTAGTAAATAAAATACGATTTTCTGCGCCGATCTTCACAAAGCGTATGCTTCCACAATAGCTGTCTATAAATAACGCCCACACCCAAATTCATGAAAATGTGACTATGGTTTTGTACCTGACACCAGGTTACACACTAACGGGACAGCAGGCAGAAGTGGTCTCCACATAAGGCCTTTTCTTTAGTTCTTAAAAGAAAGCCTAAATCTTATATAGAAAGTATGTGAACTCCAATTTTAAGATGAAGAAAATAATACTGCACACACACACACACACACACACACACACACACACACACACACACACAGAAGCTCAAGTGACAATTTTCCTTCCTCAATTTGTGTCATCATCATCATCATCATGTATTTCGTTATAATCATTATGTAATGTGTACTTAACACTTAACACCTCCCACCCAAGCAAAAGTACAAAGTCTGGCAGATTCAGTGCCAGAATTCTGAGATGGAGCAGGCCGAAAGACAATATCAGAAGAAAATGGGTACTTTCAATTTATTTTAATGCAACAAAAATTGCATTCGTTGGTCGTGGAACCGGAAACACAAGTCGACATGACAACCAGTACCACCAGCTAGCATACCCCGCAGACACAAATTAACGACCACGTAAAAAAGGAGACAAATGTTTATATAACCATTCTACGATCAGCCAGCAAAACCACATCCCTGCCGTCATCCAATAGAGGTACCTTCACACTTAGGCTTATTTTTTCACTCTATTAATTTCACAAAAGAATCGCTCAATATGAAATTAACGATGTACAATTCTGTGAATGTGACAAACCTTCTAACGTACAAATTAACGGTGTACAATTTTTTGAATGTGACAAACCCCCTAACGTACAAATTAACGGTGTACAATTCTGTGAATGTGCCAAAATCTCTAACGTACAAATTAACGGTGTACAATTCTGTGAATGTGCCAAACCCTCTAACGTACAAATTATAGAACACTTTCAATCCAAGGCGCTAAGACCGCTTTCCAAATCTCTCTGGTAGGTAAGCAATCAACCATAAAACCCTCATGGAGTGGGGAATGCCATTTCTCAAAGATGAAATCAGTGGACTTGCCACCACTTGTCTCTAGCATCTTTTCAGACACAGTAACGTCTCTCTTACACGGTTAATTAAAGAAAGCACTGCCTCCAGAAGACTCAAGAACCAGTGTCCGCGGGACGTGCTCATTCCCGCAACGGAAAGCTTGGAATAAAAACAAGGAACAAAGAGTGTTATCGCTGGATGCCTCCTCCCTTCGTTTTAACACTCTTTCATCTTACTTACTTATTACTCCCTGTAGAGTACATTGTAAATTTAAATAAATCATATAAAAATAAACTGTGTTATTTCAGGATAATGTCAATTTAATATTCATGATACCAGTTGGCAATCAGATAGATGATTCTTTCTCAAGGAAGCAATCAGTCACAGCCAACCTCTCTTGATTTGGTTTTTGTTTTATAACTAGCAGGTTTCGGCTTTCATGAAGTCATCTTCAGGTTCTGTGTTTTACGAGAACAGAAGGGTCTCTACTTAACTTGAGGGGAAGGCCTTCCCTTCAAACTAAGTAGAGACCATCCTGTTCTTGTAAAACTGAATTTTATGGGAGACCTTCCCCTCAAATTAAGTAGAGGCCATTCTGTTCCTGTAAAACGTAGAGCCTGAAGATGGCTTCATTAAAACCGAAACCTGGTAGCCCTAAAATAAAAATTAAATCAAGAGAGGTTGGCTGTGACTGATCGCTCCCTTGAGAAAGAATCCTGTATGATGTCAATTGCTAAGTTTCTGTGGCGTTGGTGACACACAAAGAAATAAGTGTTAAGCATTTGTGGAATACTACGGAAGAGGATTACCGAGTACTCAAAGAGAAACCTGTCCCATTGCCACTCCGTCTGCCACAAAATCCACATGGACGGGCCTGGGATCAAACCCCAAATTTCGCGGTGACAGGCTCGCTAAGGACAGCCTGAGCAATAGAAAAGTAATTTTGCGATCACGTCATGGTCTGCATTTATGCTTTATGTAACAACCGTGTAATGGTTCAGATCATGGGTGAAAAAATGCATGATGACAGGTCGCCACGGCAAATAAATTTTGTACAGTGGTCCCTAAAATTTCTGAGTCTTTGACATGGAACTTGCTGCATGTCACCCTTCGGGCGCCGAGAATTTTGTGTTGTTTCCTAGGTTTTTGGTAAACATGAGCATTTCTGTTTCAGAATGTTAACCCGTAACATTTAATGATATAGTGGTTCGTTGACAAAAAATTGACGCGGGAGGAAGTGATTGTGGCCCCATTTTACGTATTAGGCCTACTTTTCCTGGGAGGAGCGAAGAAACAACGAAAAACGTCAAAGAGAACAGGCAATGACCCGGACAAGATTCTGACTGAACCCTTTCAGTAGAGAAACCAGATGCTTTACTCTTTCATGCATCTTGCTAGAATGCAATGAAATGTATGCACGTGAAACATTAAAATATATATTCGACAGCAATTAGAATACCCATAATTAAAGGCATTTATTTGACAGAAGATAAATGCCTATGGACGCGGTACTGGGTGGAGCCGTGGTACAGCAGTCGGTATAGCGACTAGGCTACGGGCTGGATGACCGTGTTATCGTGGTTCTATTGCCAGAAGGGGCAAGAGAGGTGTCTCTTCTGCAAAGCGTCCAGACCGACCCTGAAGTACCAAAAAAAACCCCTCCTTTCGATGGGTTACAGCCGCTGGTGGGTAAGACAGACAACTCATTCCAACTAGTGCCGAGATTAACGAGTGGAGGCCCTACCTCCAATTCCCCATACTATTCCTGGCGTACACAGGGGAAACTTTACTCTTCTTATACGTGATACTATAGTCAACTGTTTCACATGAGTTCGTCAAAGCACGTGTCCTCAGAATTGCTCAACTGACCACGAACTTACATAACAGACCTCTACCTCGAACTGCATGTTGCAGACACGCTTTTGAGAAAAGAATAGTCACTCAGTTTATCGAGAAATCCTCAGTCATTACCATTCGGTCCAGAATATTTAGTCATCCAACTTGCTTTCCAAACATAAGAAGATGAAAATATACAGATATATAACTTTTCTTATGTGAAGTCAACTCTGATTATAACGACATCATTTTATACGACACCTCGTCTACAGCGTCAGTTATTCTGTGGTATCAATTAATTCCTCACTTTTAACCATGACGTTACACTACTCGGTTAAACGACACCCGTTTATAACGACATAATATATTCAGTAGCTTTCATAACATTATAACCGAGTTCGGCGCTATATATATATATATATATATATTCTATTGCCTATTTTCTGTGACACACTTATGGATCCCTGGACTGTATGTATGTATGTATGTATGTATGTATGTATGTATGTATGTATGTATGTATGTATTTATGTATGTATGTATTTATGTATGTATGTATGTATGTATGAATGTATGTATGTATGTATGTATGTATGTATGTATGTATGTATGTGTGTGTGTATGTATGTATGTAGGTACGTAAGTACGTACGTACGTACGTATGTATTATGTATGTATGTATGTGTGTATTGTGTATGTATGTATGTATGTATGTATGTATGTACGTACGTACGTATGTATGTATGTATGTATTATGTATGTATGTATGTATGTACGTATGTATTATGTATGTATGTATGTATGTAGGTACGTATGTATGTATGTATGTATGTATGTATGTATGCGTGTACGTATGTATGTATGTATGTATGTATGTATGTATGTATGTATGTATATATGTATATATGTACATGATCATTTCTTGCTGTGTTCTTGTAGAAGGTGTGTCCGATTTGCTGTGTATCAACATCAGAACAGAACCTTTCGTAACTGTATTGGAGGGAAACAAGGGCACCTGGTCACAGGGCCAGGAAATGAACTCGGCAAAAAGAGTTCTAAAAAAAAACATGGAAATCTACTGCATGTTTTAGGTCTTAACAATACGAATTCATTTGCCGTGTCGGGTCCAATACAATCGAGCATGTCTGCCCTAAAGTAACCTGCGTGGGGAGACATGTGACTTGTAATACCTCTGCCATGACATAGAACTGCAAATCAGTTTGAGTCCAAACCAAATCCCAATATAAACCGAAAAAATACACGACGCCAGGGGTGTCCAACAAATGATAAATGTAACTGGAAGGGGCCACGAATTTCATCAATACAGTTGACGACAAATCAGCGCGACACCTTCGTCTGGCTTACTGGTATTGCTAACTTAGTTTGCGAGACTCTGCCTTTGGATGTAGGGTGATTAGCTTTATGATCCTGTTTACGGCAGATTATGGATCACTACACTATTACATTGGCGGGGAGTAAGGAGCAATTTGGTAGTAGTGTGATTGAGTCTGCCAGCGGTGTTTTATTAAAAATTTAAAGGCTGACAACAATGACAGCCTTGTTCTATTTTATGCTCCCTGATTTCTGAAACGTCACTGAAGTCAAGTTACGTTACGACATATATAATGATCCAATTCTCATCTCAGAGAGAACCTAGTTTCCTCTCATCAGAAAATCGATGAAAGACATTTGTATAAGAAAATAATAACTGTTTTTGTAAGAATTAGACGGAACACATAAATACACTGCGTAGACAAAATTCAGATTTGTCACTGGCAAACCACGCGGTACAAACCCTAAACATCACTCAATTGTTCAAACAACTGTAACAAGGCACCACACTTCACTCTCGAATTTATGAAAAAAAGTATACATTGCCTACAGTCCCATGGCAAATATTAGGTAAAGAAAAAGTATCCTGAAGAGAAAGTTCGTACAAAGCATTGTTTTGTAGTTCAACTTTCTGCATAAGCTTTTTTGTAAAAGCGTGTAACATTTTGAAGTTTGCACACACTGAACTATAAACTGCAGCAAGCCAGCCAGCCATGAATTATTACAACAATTTATGCATGAGTGACCTAAATCAAAGATGTCGGAGAAAATGTTAGAATTAGGACAGCAACTCAATTTATGGAACGAAAGTTGTTAAATTAATGTCTAAGAGTACAAGTAATTAATCAACCATGGCGGTTCAGTCAGAAAGGGGACAGCTGGGCAGCCGGCGATCTGGTGGATCAGACTGCTGTAGATTCGATTTCTGTTTCCACTGCCGTGTTTGAAACGGTTCTGGGACCAATCCAGCTGCCTAGTTAGTGCGTAAAGCGAGAATCTTGCTTAGGCCTGTTTTTAAACCCCACCGCACAAAGTGCTCATTTCATTATTTTGGGTGTCAAATATTCAAACAAATGGATACAATGTAAAATAAAGGACTGTACACCAATGCACTACATTCTAATGTCTTCACGTTACAACATTTACAGTACAGCGTACACACAAAAGAATGGTGCGGTTTCAAAAGTTAATGGTCTGCAGTGCATGCGTTATCCGATCACAAAGTTCCTTGAGGGACATGGGCAATAGTGGTACGTAAACAGCGTTTACGTACCACCATTACACCGAGTCTGGGATGAATTTGATTACCGTGTGGATGTGTGTCGTGTGACCCAGGGTGCACACATTGAAGGATTGTGATTAACGCATGAGAAACTTGGACATTTGCCGCTGCTGACGGTGTAGGTTTTGCCCGTGTAAGGTGAGAAATAAATTTCTTGTTAACTTTTGAGACCGCTCCATTCTTTTGTGTATACCCTGTATTTATATATTTGTCTTACATATTTCGATCCCGCAGGATCATCCTTAGGGGCTCAAGTTACTATAGAGATGAATTTCTTTTGCCTGTTTTAGGCCCTGAGGATCGAAACATGTAGCACAAATATGTGCATTCTCTAAATCTTGCAATGTAAAGACATTAGAATATAGTGCGCTGGTGGCACAAATTTTGTATTTGACTAATAATCAGGCACGATATGAGGAACGTAAAATTTGGATAAAATGTGCTTGTAGAATGGAAAGCGGCTAAGGCCCACCACGAAATTTAACGCCAGAAGAAGAAACGAAGAAGACGTAGAAGATAAAGAAGAAGTCTGTTGAATGGACGGATCCAGAATCCCCTGCCTCCCCCCGCCCCCACCTCAGTTGTTATGAAATATCAACCAGCAGGGTAAAGGAAAACAGGACGCCTATTTAACCCTTTAAAGAAGAAGCCTATCTGTTTTATATAAGGACTCAGTGCGTACCGTGTTGTAAACACTCTCCACTTCGGTTATAAAAACCACTCTCTTAATGTTTTATAAGGAAAAGTTGCTGTTTGTTCTGAGATCCGTACAAAACACATAAACGCAATGTGGGCACCACGTAGAATTTTTTAATGTTAAACCTGGCCTTATGTAAAGTTACCGCTAGGCTTTAAAAGGTTAAAGAGACTTTTGCATTTTTATATTGAGATTGGGCCGACCCCAGTGGCCGCGCCTTCTAAAGTGTGGGTCTGCGGCCGAGGGTTTGCTGGGATCGTGGGTTCGAAACCCACCGGGCGCATGGATGTTTGTCTCTTCTGACTGTCTGTGTTGTCAGGCAGACGTCTCTGCGACGGGCCGATCCCTCGTCCAGAGAAGTCCTACTGACTGTGGTGTGTGTCTGAGTGTGATCAAGTAAAAAATCAAAACCCTCTACACTTACTGTGAGTACGTAGAAGAGGGAAGGCTACGACAGTATTCGGATCGGAAGGGAACATGAAGCCTAAGTTCTTTAAATCATGATGATGATGATGATGATGATGATGATGATGATGATGAAGAAGAAGAAGAAGAAGAAGAAGAAGAAGAAGAAGAAGAAGAAGAAGAAGAAATATTTCAGTGCAAACTTAAAAGTCGAAACCCTGGAGTTTACTACCTTCCCTCAAGGCAACAGAGGCCAAGTTCCACGTGCAAACGAAAAACCACCAAACTACTCGCTGATAGTATCATTACTTCTTTGCCTGTAAGAGATGTACACTGTAGCTGTGTGACAACGCTCTCCGAAACACGTCCATAAGAATCTAAAATCACGATTATTCTTTATAAATAACTGGAGTTCTAACTCCTGGTTATCAACTTTACGACTTTTATGAAAAAGCGCGGATGTGAAGAAGACTTTCTGGCGGACTATTAAGCATGACATAGTACTGGTAAGAATATGACAATGTCTACGCCAGCAACTGCACAACAGTTAGATACAAAAGTATACAATCACATATCAAAACTTCTACATGTTTCGGCCTTTTTTTGGCCATGTTCAGGGAGGTATTCTAATACCTTCCTCAACAGAGCTAGACGTCTAAGACCGGGTTATGTAAACACCCTTGTCCTGGCAGGGCTAAGGCCGGCTTACCTACAAGTGTGCACCTTTTAATGGGAATAATCTATATGGGGTCTCTTAAAGAACTGGGCTTCTGTCTCTTACACAACGGCATGAAATATGTTTGTGCGATTTGAGGTCAAGGAAACTAGCAAAAAGGTCCTGACCTTGACTCTAGGAATTGTCATACAATTGGTAGTTCATTTATAAGAAGCAGACGTAAAAGTGCTTCCTTTCAACAAAGGGACAAAGGATATTTCCCATTTGCCATGTGGTCAATAGTATTCAAAACAAAAAAAAATGTACATAACGGTTTGTAATGGCAAAGGTTTTTCAATATCCGTTCTTGCGTAAAGAAATAAATAGCGTTCACGTAGGGCCAACGTAGTAAATACACCTGGAAATATATATCTTTCAGAGCATAAAATCATATAAAAATATAAAGTTATGTACACATGCATAATCACAGTACAAAGTAACATTCCCACTTACGTTGTTCCGAACTTACGTCGTTTGCCCCTAGACCCTATATATTACCCTTTTAAAGACGAAGCGTATCTGTTTTATATAAGGACTCAGTGCGCACCGCGCTGTAAACACTCTCCACTTCGGTTATAAAAACCAGTCTCTTAATGTTTTATAAGGCAAAAATTTGCTGTTTGTTCTGAGATCCGTACAAAACACATAAACGCAATGTGGGCACCACGTAGAATTTTTTAATGTTAAACCTGGTCGTATGTAAAGTTACCGCTAGGCTTTAAAAAGTTAAGCCAAGCAAGCAAATTCGTACCTACGATGCTGAAGAATTCTTCGAGTTACTGAACTCCCATGATCACCGGCTCACGTTTGACCATCTTGTTGAATTTCGGAAGCAAAGAGGCCTTGAAAAAGTTGGGAAAGAATCTGGGCCTCAACCTAATCAGAGGACCGCGACGGGTTTGAATTTCACTGAGTAGCCTGGAGTTATCAGGGTGTTTACGACAGCGAGTAGAGCGAGATTCTTTGGCCAGCCAGACTTAAGTGTTTGATTTTTTCAAGTCGTCTTATGGGAATCTTGCAACAGCACCGGTAATGTTGGACGCAGGAGTTTGGTTTGCTTATTACCGGAAGCCAAAATTTCACTGTTCGACAACTGCAGTGCCAGACAACTTGTGGTGGTGTTGCCATACGAAACAGCCCATAAGCCGTCACCCGAAGCCAGGACATTTTGCGTTACAACCATTCTTCGATTTCGCAAGTCATCCTGACCAATTATGATTTAATAATATTAAACCGCTGATTGACTGACCGTTCAGAGAGCAGAATAGTCCAAGTAACAACCATACAATGCCCTGAATTTGGTCAGAAATTTTTGTAGAAGCAAGATAATCGCAGGACCGAGCTAATAGATTTCCGAAAGGCAGAAACACTAGAATGTGGAGAGGCACAAGAAATGCCTGGTGGGGGTGACACTACACCGTTGGGCTTAGAACTTTACATAACACCTAATTAAGGAACTGTCTAAAAACGTAACGAATGTTAATCAAGGGAATTAAACCGGGTCCAAGGTTTAATAATTATTGTCGATTAATTATAGACAAAATATTCATGAGCTGTCAGATTGCATCAAACGCCTTACCAACAGCTCCACTAATGTATTTAATCTGCAACGCAATTGCATAGTACAGGGTGCCTCTTCATCTTTCCCCCAAGCAATGCAGTTTTATCGCATAACAAATTCCAATCCGTCCACACACCCGGTGACAGCTGGTCTTTTAAGGAAAACGATGAATGAAGGACTGCGTATGAGTGAAGTGTTTACCACGAAGCTTTACTCTGGTTCATAAGGTGATCAAGAATTACAGTAAACAACATCAAAGGATTGATTGAACTGTTTAACAAGTCAGTGTCGCCGAAGGTCACTTAGCACCTGCCGACGCGCTTCTGTGATGACTAGTCCGAAATTCCCCTGAGTAGTACTTAGCTTGATCACCGGCCCTCCTAGCTGGATCTTTCAGTTGGCTGTCCTATGAACTGGATGATCCGAAATTTCATTGCAACACAAACATCAATTTCGTTTCGTTTCGTTTCGTTTCGTAGTCATTCCCTCTTTACCTACTCACAGTAGGTGTCGAGGTTGTTTATTGTCACTTGATCACTCTCAGACACACACCACAGTCGGTAGGACTCCTCTGGACGGGGGATCAGCCCGTAACAGAGACCTCTACCTGACAACACAAACAATGTACAAGAGAAAAAAATCCATGTCCCCGGTGGGATTCGAACCCACGACCCCACCAAGCGCTCGGCCGCAGACCTACGCCTTAGAACGCGCGGCCATTGGGATCGGCCCAAAATCAAACAATGTAGGAAACGCTACTAAGACCATCATCGCACCAACAACAAAGATCGTTGTGGTATGTCCTTAGCGATTGCAGTAGGCAACAAACGCCTTCCAAATTTCCTAATAGCGTTCAAGGACAAGTAAATCAAAGCACGTCTCCAGGCTTCAGCGGTGCTTTCTGTGTCGCTCTCACTCTTTCTGACAACATGCGTGCGTGGGCATAGGCACGCCCGCATGTTAGGCACTATTTGTGCCTCTGTATTGAAGTAAAAATCTAAGTGACTCATCGAAAAAGTGTTATCCGCTAGACACTCCTCAGAATACGAAAAATTGTCGCCTAAATTTCTATGGCAGCTTCAGTCTTCCATCTCAAATTGCCCTAAATTAAAAGTGAAATCGCCCCTCTACAATCAAACGATGAGGAGCATTGGGTGCAGAAGCAAAGCCTTGTGCAGTCCCAACCTCGGAATTAGATAGAGACAGCAAGTTTCCAAAAACAGTTGCTTGCCTGCGCAAAAGAAAAAAGCCGTATTCTCTCACTTCTTTGGCAGTCCAGTTCCCTGTAAATGCAGCTGGGGAGTGGAGTTTTAGCTCCAGTCACTCGTAACCTTGGCTGTAGGTGGTGGTGAGTAGCCAGATTCACTCCCCGGCAGCTTTACCTCAGGGGAAATCCTGCATTATCAATTCTATAAAAAAAGGTTTTTTGCCAGTTTAGACGTTCTGGAGAGAAGAAATATCTCTTGACACTTTCACGATGCGAACAAATGTTCCTCATTCGTACTGCCGGTAGCCTAGCTGCTATATAGAAAACACTACTCACTGCGCTGACTGATTTTTTTCCACCTCATTTTTCGTTCGTGGGCACATTCTGTATGTGTCTACGAAATTATAAATTTTTGCCTACAAGTTACGTATGAAGAAAATATTTTTGTCGAAGGTGTGGAATTCGACGAAGGATACTACAACAGAAAGTGTGGAAAAAATTATCTGTGTCTGACAGCAATAAATTAACCCTTTAAAGACGAAGTGTATCTGTTTTATATAAGGACTCAGTGCGTACCGCGCTGTAAACACTCTCCACTTCGGTTATAAAAACCAGTCTCTTAATGTTTTATAAGGCAAAAGTTGCTGTCTGTTCTGAGATCCGTACAAAACACATAAACGCAATGTGGACACCACGTAGAATTTTTTAATTTTAAACCTGGCGGTACATCAAGTTACCGCTAGGCTTTAAAAGGTTAAGTGAAGATTGGAAAACAACTGCAGTCGAACCCCGTTATGACGACATCAGTTTATGCGACACCTCGTCTAGAGCGTCAGATATTCTGTGGTACCAATTAATTCCTCACCGTTAACCATAACATTATACTTCTCGGTTATAACAACACTCGTTTATAACGACACACAATATTCAGTCCCTTTCATGACGTTATAACCGAGTTCGACTGTACCTAACGAGGGCCTTCAGAATTTGTATTCGTCATCTACTGTCATTAGGCTGATTACACCAAGGACGCCGAGATGTAGTCTGAACGTACGCATGACGGAAAAGGAGACTTTTAAGATTCAAACATTCTGGGACGCTAAGCAGTGTCGACTGGTACACAATGACCGACGTTTCGAAATATCGTAGTGCCTTTACACTCTGGGTCAAGGACCCCAGTCTTTGGACTGCTCGACGCTTGAGGATGGGACCAATAAGTAGTTCCGAAACGTCGATAACTACCGATCCACGCTGCATAATATCCCAAAAGATCGAAGATCACAATGTTGTCAATTAAACCCACATACAACTCAACTAAGTATCTACCAGCTCCGCAAAATGGGGAATACCCAAGTAGAATTACTCGTATCGTTTCGCAGTTCCTACCTCTTCTACCTACTCGCAGTAGGTGTCGAGGTATTTTGTTTTGCACTTGATCACACTCAGACACACACCACAGTCGGTAGGACTCCTCTGGACGAGGGATCGGCCCGTCGCAGAGACCTCTACCTGACAACACAAACACTGTACAAGAGACAAACATCCATGCCACCGGTGGGATTCGAACCCACGATCCCACCAACCGCTTGGCCGCAGACCTAATCTTTAGACCGCGCGGCCACTGGGATCGGCGTAGAATTACTCGGTCAGCTGAAATAGGTGTTTCAAACGCTTTTGGGACCAAATACAACTGCAACACAAGGTTTTGGACCTTCATTGAAGTTTCAGACCTGAAAAGTCACCATGCAACCATCGACGACATGTACGACGCACTGATTCGTGACAACAGTTTGTCATTATGCTGTGATCTCTATTTCGCTGGCTTGACCCGGACCGGTCATCAGCACAGAAGAAAGGTGGGAGGCAGTGTCAATGAAATTATTACATTGCAGCCAATGAGATGCCAACCATCCCTACTACTGTAAGTAAGCCTATAACATGCAGCCAATGGTTGGGATGAAGTGATGAGGGCGTGGAGACCACATCTGACCGGTATGTACTGTGCCAGATTAGCACAGGTCGTAACTAGACCAGGCGCGGAATCACTACAAGAGCAACGGTATAGTGCAGCGGTTAGTACGCCTTCGTCTTAGGAACTACCAGATACTGCGACACACTTTCCCCCAGCCCCTACCAAATTTCACGCTTCTATCAATATACTGACCCTTCCGGATTGCAAGGAATGTATTGTATTACTTGACTTGGACAGGATGGCAAGAAAAATATATGAGTGGAAGTTTTTTATGTTGAAAGAAAATAGGCCAGTCAAGGCGGCAGTTATGACAAGTACGACACGTTGCCTGTGACGTCACAGCAATTTCTTCTGACAAGTTATCCTCATACTTATCACTATGCTGATATTTTAGCCTCATGGTAGTACTAAAGTCAGACAGTTCTAAAGTGGCATGTAGGTTACAAATTCATTGGCTAAGACAGCGATTCTGAAACTTTGCCATACTACGACCCATTAAAAATTATGAAAGAATTTGTGAAGCCGCCCTTCCCCCAAAGAATAACACTAATGACTTCACTGGGGGAGGGGGGCTAAGTTTGGGTAAAAATACATATAAAATTTCGCTTTCGTAAGTAAATTTTAATTTATATGTCAAAAATGATGACAGAACCCTTCACTTTCATAAAATAAAGGTGCTTTTAAAATTAACAAAAAAAATCAAATTAGAATCGCGTTTTGTTAAAGCAGATATACAAAATTGCTTACTTTTGCATAAGTCCTGAAACCTGGGTTTTATTTTCAAGAGAAGCACTCCTGTTTCCGTGTTCACTTCTGTCTGATGTCTGCTGTTCACAGGCGCAATTGTAGAAAAAAAAAAGAGATCGCACAAATGGGATGCAGCAAACGGAATCATGACGCATATAGTCTGCCCGCACAGGCCTCGTATTTATTTTGCACACTGGTTCAAAATTCACGTAGAGGCATGGCCTGGCATTTTGTTTTAAAAGGTGTGTCGAAACAGAAAAACAACTTCTTCCTCCTAAGTAGTAGCCTAATGAATGCACTAGCTATCATTCTAACATTGAATGGGTACCTTATCCAGTCAAATGTTCCCACCTTCGAATCGGAGAAATGGTTTTGAAAGTGACGTCAAATCGCCAGGGTTTTCACATTCATTAATCCCTGTCGCCACGGCATGGCGCGTCCTCAGGTTGCGGATGGAGGAACAACCTCCAGCTGTGGTGGCTAGCTGCGAATACATCGAATAAGCAGTCGCGGACAGCCGATAAGGGGTGTCCCACCAGCTTGGGGGTTGGGTGAAGTGCTAACAAATCCTCACTGTACAATATTTCATGTTACGAAACGCCTTACAAAGGCAGGTATGGGGGAGGGGAGAGGTGCATACAGGATTTTGGTAGGAGACCTGAGGGAAGGAACCACTTGGGAGACCCAGGCGTAGATGGGAGAATATCAAAATGGATCTTCAAGCAGTGGGATGGGGGGCATGGACTGGATTGAGCTGGCTCAGGATAGAGACAGGTGGCGAGATCTTGTGAATGCGGTAATGAACCTGCGGGTTCCATAAAATGCGGGGAATTTCTTGACTAGCTGAGAAACTCTTAGCTTCTCAAGAAGGCCTCTGCTCCACGGAGTTAGTTAGTTAGTTAGTTAGTTAGTTAGTTAGTTAGTTAGTTAAGTCAGTCGGGCGGTCGGTCGGTCGGTCGGTCGGTCAGTCAGTCAGTCAGTCTGTCAGTCAGTCAGTCAGCCAGTCAGTCAGTCAGTCAGTCAGTCAGTCAGTCAGTCAGTTAGTTAGTTAGTTAGTTAGTTAGCTTCTGTTTCTGCTGTCGGTAGGCCTACAGTACGATCAGCAAGAAACACGTCCTGTACTTCCCATTCTACTCTGCCACAATTCAACCCTCTTAATACACTGTTTCAATTTACCACTGATTTAAACAATATTATCACCACCTTCCTGTAAGGCAATAAAAGTGTTCAGCTTATCAAATTCGTCGCTTATATATGCTAATCGCATATTGAAGTCATCGTCAAAACACATGTGTGCACTCCTATGCCTTTCCTCATTTACATAGCTTTAAATTTCAATTCTCAATTCGAAAACACGCGTCAAAACGCTTCCCCCAGGTCAAACACCTCGACTCAGAAAAAGAGCAAAGAAGTACGCTCTTCGGCAAAAAAAAAAAATCTTGCGAAAATTCTAGCTTTCATACGCGGGGATTTTGCATATAGCACAGTAATTACTGTTGTCTGCAGAACCTTTGCCAGCACCGGGCTCAAACATCTGCACGAAAGGGAATGCCTGTGAAAGAGGTTCGAAACAGCACCAGGTTTACGGCGTATTAACCCTTTAAAGACGAAGCGTATCTGTTTTATATAAGGACTCCGTGCGTACCGCGCTGTAAACACTCTCCACTTCGGTTATAAAAACCAGTCTCTTAATGTTTTATAAGGTAAAAGTTGCTGTTTTTTCTGAGATCCGTACAAAACACATAAACGCAATGTGGGCACCACGTAGAATTTTTTAATGTTAAACCTGGTCGTATGTAAAGTTACCGCTAGGCTTTAAAAAGTTAATACTCAAAGTCCTTTTTGACACCCTGACAGGCGGTATGCTCGGCCATTGCATATTTTCATCGTAGTTTGACCAATACAAAGAAACTTGCATTCGTATATCTATCAAATATAGGAAAGATCCTCAAATTTATTCTTTCCTCTACTTTCTTTAGAGAAGATTAATTCTCATTTATGTGATTTACATGATAAAGCAAGATAAAGGTAAAGCAGTCCCATTACAGGGCTGGACAGGCCCTGAGGGATCCAGGGGTTTCAGGCTCCCAGATTTCAAAACAATCGGCACATTAAAGTTGTAAGTTTAGCCCTACGCACCGGCCGCCTTTACCCCCAGGAAATATTCCTGGCACTCATTTCTGTTAGACGCTCAGTCGACCCCAGGGCCATAGCGCGACCGGAAGGGATATGTCCACGAAAAATTCCAATGACACCATCGGGAATCGAACCCGCGACCTTCAGGGTTGTAGAGCAGTGCCTCAACCAACAACGCCACCGCGTACTCCCTCGTGATATATATGACTTAGCTTATTAAATGAGTAATCATAGTGCTCCCCGTAGCTTCATCCGGAAAAAAAAGTGTTTTTTCTTATTTTCTCAGTTATTCTCTCATGTATATCCTTTGCTGTGTTTGTAATTCAGAAGGAAACACTGTCAAGAAGCCAAAGGACACAAAGAGGCTGTCTAGCACTACACTTTTCCAGTATATCTATCGACAGGGTGAATTCAATTTCGTCGTTGCAATGGATAAGAAGAGAAAAGCGATTTTAAGGAACAGCTGTGTATTTAAACAGGATCGTATTTTGTTGCTTCATTTTATTCTTTTTGGAAAAAAAAAATCTCGAAGTTTGTTAGCTAAGCTTGCATGACTTGTTTCCAAATATGGTTTTAGTTTGCTTGTCTTCATACTTTCAGCGACCAGCGTTTTCTGACAAACAATACATTGAAAACGTTCTTGTCTTTTAACAAAAACACTTCTGAAACCGGAAGATATGTAAATTTCATCACACTTTGTTGCCTTATTCGTACTTCGATCGGCACTGCGGTTATGTTGTCATCTGTAACATTTCTCTTAACACCTATGAGAAAATTGTCCAATCTAAAATGCTGGAAGTTTAAAATTCGTTCACTTCTTAGTCTGACTTACGACAGGCCCATAGACTGTTCCAAAGGAAGTTCCCAACAGAGGGCGATCTAGTGCTTTCTCTTTCAATTGCCAGCACCTCTTGTTTCCTTAAGGTCATTCAAGAGAGGCTTATGTCTTTTTCCTCGTCTTTCCGTCACTTTTATCCTTCCGTCTGTCTTGCATTCAATAACGTGTTTTAAAAGGCAGTCCCTACCCAAGATGCGACCGACACAGTTAGCCTTCCAAAAATTTAAAATAACGAATATAAATACTGCCCTACACCAACACGCACGTCGTACATTTCTACAGACACTCTAAATTCCATGGCTGTTCTTCTAGAGGAAACAACGGTGGTGAGGTTGGATGCACATAAATGTGCATGCGAAGGAAGCTGAATCCAGCAACCTGTGGTCGCTTCAAAGACCGGCAATACCAGCCAAGACTAATAACAAATACTACTGCTGTTAATAATAAAGTTAAAATTAATGAACTTGAAACAAACAGTAAGAACAAGAATATCAGAGACTTGCATAGGGGTATCAATGAGTTTAAGAGGGGGTACCAGCCTAGAAGTAATGTAGTAAAGGATGAGAACCGTGACCTGTTTGCAGACTCCCACAGTATTTTGGCTAGGTGGAGGAATCTTTTCTCCCAGCTGTCGAATATACACGGGGTTAATAATGTTAGGCAGACAGAAGTACATACGGCAGAGCCACTAGTGCCTAAGTCCAGTGCCTTTGAGGTTGAAATGGCTAGTGAAAAGCTAAAAAGACACAAATCACAAGGTATTGTTCAGATTCCAGCAGAATTGATTAAAGCAGGGGGTAGGATACTTCGGTCTGAGATCCATAAACTTTTTATTTCTATTTGGAAAAAGGAGGAATTGCCTGAGGAATGGAAGGAGTCAGTCATTGTGCCTATTTATAAGAAGGGTGATAAAACAGATTGTAGTAATTATCGAGGCATATCACTTTTGTCAACTACATACAAAATTATATCCAACATTCTTTTGTCAAGGTTAACTCCATATGCAGAGGAAATTATTGGGGATCATCAGTGTGGATTTCGACGTAACAGGTCAACCACTGATCATATATTCAGCATTCGTCAAATACTTGAGAAAAAATGGGAATAAAATGAGGCAGTGCATCAGCTATTTATAGACTTCACGAAAGACTATGATTCAGTTAGGAGGGAGGTCTTGTATGATATTCTCATTTAGTTCGGTATCCCCATGAAACTAGTAAGGTTAATAAAAATGTGCCTAAGTGAAACATATAGCAGAGTTCGGGTAGGCAAACATCTGTTTGACACGTTCCCTATTAAGAATGGCTTGAAACAAGGAGATGCTCTGTCGCCATTGCTTTTCAACTTTGCTTTAGAATATGCCATTAGGAGGGTTCAGGCAAACCAGGAGGGCTTGAAATTGAATGGTGCACATCAGCTTCTGGTTTATGCTGATGATGTTTATATACGTATTGGGCTGAAGCATACATAGTATAAAGAAAAACGCAGAACATTTAATTATTGCTAGTAAGGAGATTGGCTTAGAGTAAATGTTGAGAAAAATAAGTTCATGGTCATGTCTCGAAATCAGAATGCAGGACACAATCACAACATAATTATAGATAATAAATCCTTTGAACGGGTGGAAGAATTCAAATATTTGGGAGCAACCCTAACGAATCGACACTCCATTCACGAAGAAATTAAGAGCAGATTGAAGTAAGGGAATGCTTGCTCTCATTCGGTGCAGAATCTTTTGTCTTCCAGGTTGCTATCCAAAAACACAAAGATTAGGGTATATACAACTATAATTTTACCTGTCGTTTTGTATGGGTGTGAAACTTGGTCTCTCACCCTGAGGGAGGAACAAAGACTGAGGGTGTTCGAGAGTAGGGTGCTGAGGAGGATATTTGGACCTAAGAGGGACGAGGCGACAGGGGAGTGGAGAAGACTACATAACGAGGAACTTAATGACCTGTACTCATCACCAAATATTATTCGGGTAATCAAATCGGGAAGAATGAGATGGGCAGCGCATACAGCACATATGGG
The DNA here is from genome assembly GCA_013340265.1 of Coptotermes formosanus. Classification (NCBI taxonomy): domain Eukaryota; kingdom Metazoa; phylum Arthropoda; class Insecta; order Blattodea; family Rhinotermitidae; genus Coptotermes; species Coptotermes formosanus. The sequence goes on along the minus strand of BLKM01000476.1, from coordinate 317,221 downwards.
GAAAAGAGAGGTGCATACAGGACTTTGGTGGGGAGACCTGAGGGAAGGCGACCACTTGGGAGACTCAGGCGTAGATGGGAGGATCATATTAAAATGGATCTTCAAGAAGTGGGATGGGGCATGGACTGGATTGAGCTGGCTCAGGATAGGGAACAGTGGCGGGTTATCGTGAATACGGTTATGAACCACCGGGTTCCATAAAGAGAGGGGAATTTCTTCACTAGCTGACAAACTGTTAGCTTCTCAAGAAGGCCTCTGCTCCGTGGAATACAATACTATTATTATCATCATCACCACCATCATCATCATCATCAGTATCATCATCATCATCGTCAGTAAGCATTGGGTGTCATACTCTGAAGAAATAAGGGGGTTTTCTGCTGCACTTGCTTTAAATTCCCCTCCAGTCTACAAACTAGGCCTATATTGGGCTACACTGTAAGCGAATCACTAAAATATTTCAATATTTTTGTCACGACAACGGATTCTGGTGGAGAAATTTAAGCATTTTGCGTAAAAATGCGAGTTAAAATTCTCGTTTTACAGTACCGCTGTAAACGTAGTCATTTTAGGAATGTAATATTACTGGGATTTATTAGAAACTGCGTGCTTCTGCTGAGGAAATGAAGAGTGTGGAAATTCTGTCCACAAGCTTAGCAATATTCGTAAATCCGAAATCAAACAACACGCCTAAAGCAAAATAAAAAAAATTGCCACCACCCCTAACCCCTTCTAAAGTTCTCGCCAACACATGGGTTTTGCAATGCACAGTTTTGTAACCACCGGCTACTCTGAAGTCGTATAAAATAGTGAAGATGAAACCCCATGCATTCTTAACTCTGTAATGTATAGATCTGAGTGGTCAGCTTCGGGTTTTGGCCATTTTAACCACAGGAGAAAACCCCAGTTTCAAATCGGACAAGAACCTCTACGGACCACACAGGCCCTCTGAAAGTTTGGTATAGAATAGATCACGTCCTTTCACCTTCGAGAAAACAACCCCCATTGTCCGGGACTGACGCTAGCAAAGAGTAAATAATGGCAGATATTTGGACACGCTTTATAACCACAAGACTAGAGACACTTGTCATGGCAGCTGTGTTCCGACACTCATGAACAAAATAAGCCCTGAAGAAAAGTCAAGTCATTTTGCCGTGTAAGGAGACACACTGACTGGGGGCTACTAAACATGACGTGTGAATTGTAACAGAGTAAGACACCAAGCGAAGGACTTCTAGGTATGGTATACACTTTTATCTGATCTAAGCATTTCTGAAAGCAATAGGTCAACGCAACTCTAAAGTATTTGTGATCTGGAAACGTGCCACTGGGTGGAGTTCGTCAAAGTGACCAGGCCTATATATGCGTGTGGAGCGTTAGCAGTGCAGACCGAGTTCAAAGTCTGATCAAGTGGACACGTAATTGCCGAGAGTCACCCGGCTAAAAAAATCAACGCCCAAACTGAAAGCTTTTGTCAGAACTATAAACCTGCTTTCTTTTATCTATTCAGTCAAGTCAGTAGATAGGCCTATAGTGAGAATACTGGGATTATGTATTAATAATTGTAAGATTTCAGGCTTCAGCCGCGATGAAGAAGGGACCAGCAGTCTTCTTGGATATGACTCAGCGTCCCGTCGTAATCCTTTACCGATGTGTCGGGGCAACGTATCGGTATCACCTTCAAGGGTCAAGAAGTCAAAATCTTCTTGACCCTTGAAAATGGGATAGTAATTCCGTCAGCAAATTTTTTTCATATATTCAGTAAACAAAGCAGGCTTAACCCTTTAAAGACGAAGCGTATCTGTTCTATATAAGGACTCGGTGCGTACCGCGCTGTAAACACCCTCCACTTCGGTTATAAAAACCAGTCTCTTAATGTTTTATGAGGCAAAAGTTGCTGTTTGTTCTGAGATCCGTACAAAACACATAAACGCAATGTGGGCACCACGTAGAATTTTTGACTGTCAAACTTTGTCGTATGTAAAATTACCGTAGGCTTTAAGAGGTTAAAATGTGTAAACCAACACAGATCTGATCGAATTCGACGATATTTTATCAAGCGTTTCTCCGTTCTAGCCTGTGATAGGTAGAAATTACACTGGCCGGACAATACCGAAATATAATACGCAAAAAGAGTTTGTAGAAAATTCCACATACCATAATACATCGAAATTGTTAGGGTATTTTTAGGGATAAAACAGGTGTTGCCTTAAAATTTTTTGAAGGTTTTCCCCAAATAGCGCCTGAAATACGCCACAACCGCTTCCTTCATTAAGTTTATTCTTTTCCGTCTCTCATTTACATCCTCACATCTGACGCACTATATAAACCATGCAGCTGATAAAACATCGGTAACTATACTCGGAAACAAACAACGACATATGCATCGTCACACCGTCCGAATACGTAAAAAGAATGTAGAACTGGGCAGGAAATGCTATTCGAAAATAGCGTCATCTTGTGATAAGCACTTACTCCTGAAAGTGCTGGTATTTCCACAGAAAAATATATGGTTTTTATCATAATTTTTGCATAAAAGTGAAAGCTAGACACACAGCACAACAAAAAGGCTGCCGAGAATATGCAACCCTGTCAGCACAGCAGCAAGTGTAGCAGGCTGACAGCCGGTGCTGAGAGCCATTCGAAAACAGCACAGTTTTCAGCAGCCCTAATTCAGTAAGTATATATAGCTATTGTGTTATTTCACAACCCTGTAACAAATATTCGGGAGCCGGCATGGCTCAGTCTGTATGGTGATTAAGCTACAGTCTGAACGTCTGAAAAATCGCGGTTCGTCTCCTGGTGAGGGCAAAATATTTATGTCTTGTCCAAAGCGTCCAGATCTGCTTAGAGATCCACCAAACCTTTTATTCGATGGCTACAGGGGGTTGTTTCCTAGGTGGTAAAGCGGAAGCTGCGTAAAGCCGGCCACTCACCTCACGTTGTGCCAAGTTTAAGGATGAATGGAGGTCTACCTCCACTCCCTCGTATGCCTTCATACATTTACCTTTACAAGTCATCTTCTTTGTAGCGATATAGCAGGTTCAACCTATCGATTTATTTTCTGTAAAATCTTTCAAATCGTTGTTATGAAAAGGGAAGCGTTTGAGTTATTTCAGGCTTCCGCTGCAACATAGATGAGATCTGCGCTCCTATGGGATATTATACAGTGTTGAGTGGTGGTTCTGTCCCGACGTTTCGGGACAACTTACCAGTCCCATTTTGAAGGGTTAAGAAGTCCAGGAAGAAAGCTTTCTCCTTTGACTTCTTGACACTTGAAGATTGGGCCGATACGTTGTACCGAAACGTCAGTACAGAACCACCACTGAACGCTGTGTAACATCCGAGAAGAGCGCAGATCTCAGGGACTCGATTCTTCGGACTGGCAATCAGATCCAATGATAAGGCCTCGGCAAACCTCGAGGCGCCAGGAGTCCAGTGAGTAAGAGGTTGCCTTAGACGCCCAAAATATTAAAATTTTTGTGCCTTCATTCGGAATGGATTCCGTTCCTTCAACAGACAGCAGTATCTGGGATCCCTCTTAGGAGATCTGGAAGTAAATTCGCCATTAACCTTTTAAAGACTAGCGGTAACTTTACGTACCACCAGGTTTAATATTAAAAAATTCTACGTGGTGCCCACACTGCGTTTATGTGTTTTGTACGGATCTCAGAACAAACAGCAACTTTTGCCTTATAAAACATTAAGAGACTGGTTTTTATAACCGAAGTGGAGAGTGTTTACAGCGCGGTACGCACTGAGTCCTTGTATAAAACAGATTTTCTTCGTCTTAAAAGGTTAATTGTGGTGGCGCGGGGGCGATGTGGTATCGTCACAAATGACCAGACCTCAATGCAGAAAGTTGCCAACCATTATCCATACTCATAAGAGTGTAACTAAACGCTGTGGTTCCAGTGTCAGAGCAGTCAAAAATCTTGCGCATATTGCCTGCCTACACGCGGGCTTTCATATCTCTGCCCCCCAACTGACAGATAAAGACACAACACGGTGACACACATAAATAACTGCAATGCTGCAGTCTGTGTGTCAATTGTCAGGAGTGGCAAATGTGAAATCTGTGTCCCGATGTCTGCATGTGATAACACAGCAGGACTACTTTAACACCTGTCACAAACACTGGCACTAATACCAGCTTGTGAACGGGCGGTAATGAATCTCGGTGCATAATATGGAATGTGATGAGATAATCATGAATCTCAAGACTATTTAGACAATGTAGATCATGTTCACATTGTAGACATTCTCCTCGCATTTCCCTGGAAACACCTAGGAAGACAACAGATATCCCCAGAAATAGTGTTTTTGATATTCAAGTTAGTGCCCTGTCGGCCTGTAGATTATAGCTGCTTCCCTGTTGTATTAGAACACAAGTACTGCTCGATCCTGTTCGAACGTTGTCCAAAATCCTTCTGTAAAGCCTTTCAAATTCATTGATATATTTCCTAATTCTTTGCACGTAGTGTATTAAGTGAAAGCTACACGTCCGTCTGTCAGCATTGTATTTGACCATTGTCTTAAACTGCTAGCAAAAATCGTATTTTTTTTGCAATTTTTATACGAAAGGTAATAGAGGGTTTACTCGGTACCTGTACAAAAGGCAGTAGATCAAAAGAAATTATGCAGTAGAATTAAACATTCCTTTTTACTATAAAAACTTAAATTAATCCCAACCAAGATCGAAATTCCATTAGTATATGTTGAACCTCATAGTTTCTTCCTTCAAAATATTTCTCCAGGCGCCATGTCGTAACATCAGACACATTTGTAGCTACTGAAGGTAAAGATATCCCGTTACATGACTGGACAGGCCTTTGTCACTCAGTCACTCAGTCAGTCAGTCAGTCAGTCAGTTAGTAGTGCTAGATGCTTTGATGCAAGGTTATGTTACGTGCCAGACATATATAGACGCCAGAAATAAAAATAAGTGTATTTTATTGGAATAAAAATCCGAGATCTTGAATTTACCTACGCTACGTAGGTTTGCAATGTAGACTCACGCAATTTGGAGCTGGCCACAGCAAGGAAGACGTAAATAAAGGGCATTTCGTGCAAAATTTTGTTTTCACAACCCTTTCCTTTCGGTAAAAGGGAGTTGTAAAATATTTCTGATAAAGTGGTGATAGAGTTTCCGGCAAGTTATGACGTCATAAAGTTGCAATGCCACTGTAGACTCATTTATCACTGCGGTCAGGTTTAACTTGTACCTATGACTGTAAAAGGAAGGACAACTGCATTGGCACATAACAACATATTCAAAAAGCGAATATTTCAATAATGAGTGATGGATTTTGTCGGTCAATCCGCTGACCACAGGCCAGCACCACAGCAGACACAGCAATAAAACTTCCATGGCGCACAGTATTAAAGATTTAAGTCCGCTGGGATGTTTCGATTGGTCTTTGCACACATACTTCCGGGGTTTCGATTAAATATTTTACTGCCTTATTCAGAGTGAGTGAAATTTGTTCAGGTAGATGGTTTTAAAAAATTCAGTCACCCAGAAAAGTGAGGTAGCGCGTTCTTCCGACACGTTGGGAAGTATTCACCCAACGACAAAGAACAAACGAAGCTTTAGTAAGGGCCATGTGAGAAACTCAAAACTCGCTTTCTGAAATCTTCTTTCGCAAGGCACTCATACAATCCAGCAACACTTTTCATCACTGTACAAATATACGCATGGCACTTGGCGACGTACTGAGTCAGTTTGATCCAGTTTGCCCCAATTTCTACAATATCCATTTTAATATTATTCTTCTACATAAGACTGGATATCCCATTATAACTCTTTCAGGTTTTTCGACAAAAATCACTTATGATCTCCCTGTTTCTTTAAATGTTCTGTGCGTCTTTCCCATTTCAGTTTTCTGATCTAATAACCCTAATATCACTAAGTGACGAAGCCCGTTTTGTAATTTTTTAGTCGTTGATAGGCGATATACAGATATGTTCGGGAAGTTGATGATGGTGCGACAAAAATTCTCGATTATTAACTCGGACTTAGTCCATCTTCCTATCTTTGGCTATAAAAACACGTTCGTTAATGTATTCCGCTTCTTTTTACGGTAAAGAAGATGTACAAAAAATTCCTATTCTGCTGGACCCCTTGTATCTATAGACTGGACCGCCGTATCTAGTTACTGTCTTAATTTGGACCCCGCTATATAGTTGCTGCTGTAATCTGGACCTCCATATCTAACTACTGCCTTAAGGTGGACCCCAATATCTAGCTACTGTCGTAACCTGGACACCATACCTAGCTACTGCCTTACACTGGACTGCCACATTTAATGATCTCGTACACTGAACCTATTAGCATTCATATTCATGTTCCAAGCAAACACTGAAAATGTTTGAGGCCTTCGTTCTTTTGAAATGTTGAGCAGTGTAGGTTCGGAACGACGTTTCGGAACAATATATCGAACTCATCTAAAAGGATAAGAAAATTCTTTAACCCCTGAAAATGTGAAAAATGAAATCCCACGTCGAAAATAGTTGTATCTGACTGAGTACGAGAAAATTTCTGGAACAATATGTCCTTAACACAAAGCATAAGGCTCGTCATGTAAGTGGCCCGGAATACTGGAGCGACATGTTTATGACATGACGGAATTGGCGAAAAGAAAGTTTTGTGCTAGAGCACCTCCTTTACACTTCTAGGTAACCAAGCTTGCGCCCAGAAACAAACTCAAATCTCTTATATTGCCTAAACTCATATTTTGCTCCATGTGTCTGGAGAAAGGAGAAGGTATAATTATTTCGAACTAAAAGTAGAAGGCATTTTCCGAACTAAATCAGCTATTAAATTCATGTTGGTCTTCGATGCGTTGCCAGAGTCGTTGAGACTTCCGACGATTTATACCTCCACTTATAGAAAATGTTTTTCAGAGCTTCAGTGGGAATTATCAATTTAATTTTAATTTCTACATTCCATCTTCCGGACACCAAAGAGTTTCCATGAAGACAGTTACATTCCACATTCCATTCCTCGACCTTCAATGTCTGATTTCTGCAATCCCCATCATTCGGCAACATGTTATATTCCAATTCTTGACAACTGTACCTTTTATCTCCCTCTATTCTCTTTCTCCTTCTATTTTATTCTTCCCTTTTTATCTGTTTTTTTTTCTACCTGAAGGTCACCCAAGGTACGAGCACGGTCGACCGGCGTCAGTAAATAGCTTTGCGCTTCAAGATGGCTTCCGCCAAGCTTCACAGTACCAGTTTCAGGCTGTCCAGAGCACAAATAGCGACGTGTTGAGCCATCACACAGGTATTACAGCTGACCCATACTTTTCGCTCGGTCTCCTACAGACAACAGTATTACGGCAATAGCGTTGATTTTACATTTCCAAACACTCTGTTATGACACGAAATAAAATCGTATTTGCATGTACGTTTCTACAAGGTTTTCTTTTTTGCTTACCACCCTGTTATTCATATATAATACCTATCTTGTTCTAATTACTCTGTCTGGAGAGCCACTTTGCATTTCAGATGCCAGGCTTGCTGGATAGCTACTGAAAGTAACCCTGACTGCTTAGCTGAAAAATGAAACAGAATGGAAACTTAGGAAAAAATAACTGATACAGACACTGGTAAAAATGTTGTTAGGGGCGATGGGACAAAAGAGAAGATATAAGATTTAAACCTTTAAAGACGAAGCGTATGTGTTATATAAGGACTCAGTGCGTACCGCGCTGTAAACACTCTCCACTTCGGTTATAAAAACCAGTCTCTTAATGTTTTATAAGGCAAAAGTTGCTGTTTGTTCTGAGATCCGTACAAAACACATAAACGCAATGTGGGCACCACGTAGAATTTTTTAATGTTAAACCTGGTGGTACGTAAAGTTACCGCTAGGCTTTAAAAGGTTAAAGAGTTTTAGGGAGAAAAATCAAAGAAATATTTTAAAGGTGTTTATTTTTAACATGTGACTGTTAAAGTTGTCAATGACCTTGTAAGGTTTAGAACGAATAAGTTACGAACTCGAAAAGGATTCTAAGTTTGACAATGTGAAAAAAAAGTTCATCTCGCTGCGTCCTAGCCACACATGTTGCAAGACGCAAGGAATGCGCTGTGAAAAAATTGATTTATCCAGTTACTTAGTCTTTATTAGCTTGCGCAAAATCCTTTTTGGTCAAGGAGTCTACACGCATACCCTAATGGGCCCCGAAATTACTACCCCAGTGTTCGAGAAGACATTAAGTGCCACAGACCGTGTCAGTCTGTATGATGGTCCAATTACTTGTGTGTATTTGTCCACTGGTTAACATCTTCCTTGTCCCCGCCTGTACAAGATATATGAGCCAGTTTTCAATCGACCACAGTGGACATACAGTAAAACTCATTATCGCATAAGCTGATTATGCGGGGGTAAATTCTCATGACATGCGAAAAAAAAATTCAAATTGTTAACGTGTAAAAATTTACAATAACTTTTATCTGTGGTCCTCGAATTTTAGGCGTGCGAATTATTTGCCACGTCGAAAAATGCGTCGTATTTAAGCTGCAGATTGAATATCACCTCTTTTTGTCCTTACAAGCAAAAGTTTTATGCGATATATCCTTTCTAAGAAAACTTAAAAAATTTGGATGTGAGCTATCGTCTTTCTTTCTTTCTTTCTTTCTTTCTTTCTTTTTTCTTTCTTTCTTTCTTTTTTCTTTCTTTCTTTTTTCTTTCTTTCTTTCTTTCTTTCTTTCTTATACAAAGGAAAACTCCACTAACTCCAGCAAAACTTCAGCACACACGACAATCAGTAATGCAGTCACCTAACACTAATACCACAGAAGCACTTTCAGTAGTGTCGCAGGTTAAAAACGTAAACGGACTAACACTACCCCCATATTGAACACACACACTATGAAATCTGTGCAAAAAACACTAATGTTTTCGGTTCAATTTGAGGCAGTGTAAAAGAGGTACACATGAGAACCATCGAAAGGAAACTATTCTCAAAAGAAGTGCCTCCCCCTTCTGAAATCTTCAGTAGTTACGAAAATTTGTCTCGGATATGATTTAACAACTAAGCTGGGATCCGAGAATTTATTTAAATACCTAAAGACCCTATCCCGAATGTATAAAATACAAAAATCTTGAACATTTACATCCTTGGAAATGAATACATTATATTCCCTTGAAGGTGAAGATCCGATTACCTATTGATGAAGGGACGTACCCACAATAAAGGCATCTTCACCTACACCGCTGAGAAAACCTCAAAATCCCAAATGATCTGAGGTTTATGAGGCGCTCATTTATTTGAAAGGAACCAACAGAGTACAGAGCTATATTTCTGCTTTATTTCTATGGGTGGTAATGATTATCTCTCAGATTTGAAACCGCGGTGCTGATGATAGAAATATGCAGAGTAAGGGAAGGTAAACTGTGTCTAAAATATTGTAATTGAGCTCTCTTATAAAATTTTTTGAACTTTCATTTATAAACACGAACAGCGATCTTTACTTAAATGTGAGGTGTTTCCTACGTTAAAGAAAATTTCCCCGAAGCTTGTTTTTTCCGTAGATGTATATCAGAATGTTTAGGCCTAAGTAGTAGATACCTTATGAAACCTCTACTCCTGCTCCTCCTTAGAATGACAGAAATACAGTCCTGCAACAACAGGTCTGTTCGGACCTCTTCCAACAAGCATTTGCTTTCATTCCTTCCTTTGCTTTCCAGGTCAAGAAATTTTTACGACCCCAAGTACAATTCACGAAAATGATTTATTAACTTAAGTAGACTGTTGGAACTATTCTGTATGTGGGTGTGGAGGGCGGGGGGGGGGGGCCGGGGGGTGCATTCACAGATATATAATTTTAACTTCTCTTTTATTCTAGTCTGAGACGTGGCTCCGATCTGCATATAAGAACACTTATTGAGGAAATTTGAGAACGTGGTGTTGGGTAGAATATTTGAATTTACAAGGAAAGAAGTAACAAGGAAGGGGAGGACTGGCTAATGAAGAGCTTCGTAATCTGTCGGTATGCTGTTTGTCGTCTGTCCGAATGTCGGTGTATGCCAAGGCAGTCCAAGGTCTTCAGTTGCTCAGGATTCATAAATACTCTTCTTGGAACCTTCAGAACGGGAATCGGCCCGTCGCACATCCACACTCCGAATTATTTCGAACCAGCGACCGCACTGTTCGAGCATGAGAACACAGCAGAGCTGTGGAGGCGGAGTCGGAGTCGTGGAGTCGGAGTCAGAAGGAATTTTAGGTGGAGTCGGAGTCAGAAGGAATTTTAGGTGGAGTCGGAGTCAGAAGGAATTTTAGATGGAGTCGGAGTCAGAAGGAATTTTAGGTGGCGTCGGAGTCAGAAGGAATTTTAGGTGGAGTCGGAGTCAGAAGGAATTTTAGGTGGAGTCGGAGTCGGAAGGAATTTTAGGTGGAGTCGGAGTCGGAACGAATTTTTAGGTGGAGTCGGAGTCTGTACATTTTTACCGACTCCGACTCCGACCTCAGTCTAAAATCTTAACTAGATACTCCAACTCCAGAGCCCTGATAGCTACAGTAACCTTTAGGCTTATACTTACGTATAGTTTACAAGTCTAAAAAGTAGCCTGACGATTCACGTAGTGGCGATGAAATGTCTTACAGTTTTACCATTATCAATATATATTGAGTTTTTATGAAGTAGTCGGAGCCAGAGTCGGAGTCGGAAGTTTTAAAAATCGAGGAGTCGGAGACAGAGTCGGAATTGGAAGTTTTAAAAATCGAGGAGTCGGAGTTTTAAGTATAGAGGAGTCGGAGTCGGAAGTTTTAAAAATCGAGGAGTCGGAGTCGGAGTTTTAAAAATCGAGGAGTCGGAGACAGAGTCGGAGTCGGACGTTTTAAAAATCGAGGAGTCGGAGTTTTAAGTATAGAGGAGTCGGAGTCGGAAGTTTTAAAAATCGAGGAGTTGGAGTCGGAGTCGGAGCTTTTGTGTACCGACTCCACAGCCCTGGAACACAATACACGTCTTAATATTATATCGCGTTACCACAGTGATCAACGTAGGCCTAGTGTGTACAGGTGAATATATCCCTCTCAACGCCAATAATACATATAGGGGGAGAAGACGTATAACTCCACCCATTCTTAACCTCGGCGCCAGTTGGAGGTGCGTGGTTAAGATCACGTCCCGACCGCTTTGCACTGAGAAATAACCATAGTATCCATCGACAAGCAGTTGGGTGGGTCCCGGAACAATCAGCCTGGTCTTCTTGGAGAACACATAAGTCTGTTTCCCCTGCTGGTTTCGAACCCCGGATCGTCGAACCCGTGGCCTAGTCACAGTACGGACTACGTACAAAATATTATCACGACGATAAAATCAAAGAAAATGCACTTGGCGCGGCAATGCATGTTGCACGCATGCGAAACCAGGTATTACTGAGTGTAAATGGATAGATAGTATTAAGGCTTATCATAAGAGAAGTAAGAGTGCAAACAGACGGTGACATTATCTTATTTGACGCCGATGTGAATTGCTAAGGTTTAACGGCACCCATTATAAATCAATGAATGAGTATGAAGCATTGGTGGAATGATACCAACAAAGCAAAATTGAAATACTCTGAAATAAATATCCCAATGCCACTTTATACACCATAAATTCCACATGGACTGGCCTGGGATCAAACCCGGGCATCCGCCGTTACAGGATGTTTGGATTTGTCGGTCTCATTACAGGGACCACTGGTGTGCCCACGTAAACACTGCAGTTGTTGAAGTTTCAAGCCTTCTGGCACGTTACGCCACGTAGACGCTTAAGCAATTAGGCTACAGTCACTTCACAGGGTCATATTGCCTCCATCGTGACGGCGAGCAATTCAAGAATTTCTTGGTCCTTAATTTGGACTTTGAAAATAAAGACATTTCCTTCCTTCGATATGTCGGTAACTATATACCATTCGACGCGGCATCGCATCTTAGAGCACTCGAATCTTCAACAACACCGCAGAGACAACCCCAAACATGGCACGCAGTACTGCTTCAGATTCCAACACGGGGAATTTCCTGACTGCAAAAAAAAAGTCCCGCAGATTGTGGAGATGTCACTGCAGCATTATTCTCAAACTCTGATAAGCGTCTTACTATTGGCACACCAGCCACTGTGGCCAGCACCTGGCCTTCATAAAAATCGAAATATAAAAGAAGGATAAATATTGTAAAAAATAAATAAAACACAAGTCGTATACACTTGCTAATACTACGCAGCATTGCTGGCAACATTATATAACCCATCCCCACTGTCAGCCAGTCTTTGGAGTTCTAGATTTTGAATTTAAACAAAAAAAACGATCGGTGGTATATTTAAATCTTTAAAATTTGTTTAGTGGTGCGTCAGCGAAAAAAAAAACCTTCAGAATCCATGCACTACAGATTTTCTCTTCTACCTAGTGCTATATTTCCTTGCAGGCCTCTCTTGCACATGTCAGCCCAAAGCGCTGGTAGCTAAGAGTTTATTATCACCAACATTATTGCAAAGAGTTTCGCTAGACCAGAGGGAAAGTTGTATGGGTGGGTTCGTGCAGGTCGTCGGTATACGGGACTTCTTCCCATGGCACCAGGAGGCTCATAGCTGCGTTACTGTTATATTTTAAAAAGAAGCCTGCTGTTCGAGTTAGAAATTTGAAATGACAACCATAGCTCTCTTAACACTAGTAAGTAAGTGGCAATGCCCTCTATAGTTGATATGAAGTCTGTCAACGGACACGAAGAAAGCCACACTGTGAAACAAAATTTGACGTAGGTCTACAGGCCTGCCATATCGAGTTCAACAAAGTCGATAAAGTAACAGCGCCGCCATTATTTGCACACAGACAGACATAAGAAGAGAACAACAGGTGTTGTTCAAATGGCATCTACTAAAAGACAAAATTTCGTACTAACAACAAGTCTAATAATTGGACGTCGCCACAGTCCAGGATGAATTGTTAGATATTGAAGTTTACGCAGCGTCTGGTCTGAAGGAACCTTCTTACTGTGGATAAGCCATTCTTCCAGAAAAGTTATAGTGGCTACTCTGAGGAGGGGCTTCTCACTTAGCAGACCAGCAAGAACATTTGTGTACACACATATTGACAGTGATGTTTGAATAAGTAAAACACACACGATCTACACACTCCGGGCTTATCAACGTCAAGAATGACCTTGGGGTCAACATTTTTGTCACTCAGAACGTAAGTATATATCAGAGAAGTTGAGTTAGTTATTTAAAAATCCCTGTTTTTTTTTGGCGCCGGAGGGGGGTGGTGGGGAGTTGGGAGAAAATAACGTATTAGTGAAAGTGATGTGTAAGGTTCTTTAAATTGATGTTACTACTTTTAATGTGCGCAAAAATGAAAGATTAGTATTTTACGAAGAGTTAATGACAAAATTTAAAAACCAAATTTCAGAATTAAAAACTGGTATTTTGAAAAGTGTAACATACCACCATCACAACATAAATTGACATTGCTAAATTTTATATGGTCGGCATAAGAATATAAATTACATTATAAAATTAAAAAACATGATAATATAAAAGACAAACTATAAAATAAAAATGTGAATATTATTTCATTGTACAAGTTCAGTCATTTTCAATCCTGTTAATGAGCCACTTTTCTTTCTCTCCTGATTCAATTATGCACAACAGTAAGTTGTTACATGCGCCATTAAATATTTCCTTATCTGACTTCAGTCATAGGCCTGTAGTATTAGATAGCAGGCTAATGAATTCTGCATTGGAAAGGGTGTGGAAAGATATAATAAAAAAACTTTTAATTACATTATAGCAACATTCACCTAAAGGAACACTGAGTTGCAAAAGCATCAGTCTTCGACCACATAATCGAAGATAGATTCCTGAACACACATAAGGATTCAAATCACAGCCGTGACTGGTACTGTGCTCAGCCATTTGGCAGCACTGGCAATACTGCCGCTATGTCATTGTGGATGCCGGTCTATCAGTGGCTAGAGTTCAACGTACCAGTTGAAAGCCCGAGAATATATTCTTCCTTGTAAATATTATTACGATCGAAATGCTTCTGTCAAAAAAGAAACTGTTCAATTTTCCTCTGAATATGCGTGCCATTTGACATACCCTTCAGTATATCTCTAATCTGAATTCATTTGCTGCTTAACAGACACTTCACTGAAGCCCGAACATCATGTTTTGTTGCTAAAAGCTGATTATTTTGAGCTTCCTAACTGCACATAAGAGAACAAACTACCCTCAACGCAACTATATTATTTGTGGTATTTATTGTTGCAACATGTTTTGACTTCAACGGTTCATCTTCAGGCCAAAAATTATTAGAAAGCACATAAAAGTTTCTATACAATTGTGCTGAAGTTTTTGAGGTGTCAGTTATTACAGTTTATTAACTCTTTAAAGAAGAAGCGTATCTGTTTTATATAAGGACTCAGTGCGTACCGCGTTGTAAACACTCTACACTTCGGTTATAAAAACCAGTCTCTTAATGTTTCATAAGGCAAAAGTTGCTGTTTGTTCTGAGATCCGTACAAAACACATAAACGCAATGTGGGCACCACGTAGAATTTTTTAATGTTAAACCTGGTGGTGTGTAAAGTTACCGCTAGGCTTTAAAAGGTTAATAATAACTGACCTCTTAAAAAAACTATAGCGCAATTTTATACGAACTTTTATGTATTTTTAAATAATCTTTATCCTGAAAATGACCCATTTCGGTCGAAACATGTTGCAACAATAAATACCATAGATATTATGGTTGTGTTGACGGCAGTTTGTACATTTATCTTATTAGTAACACACAGGGATGACTAATTCCATGGAGCAGAGGCCTTCTTGAGAAGCTAACAGTTTCTCAGCTAGTCAAGAAATTCCCCGCATTTTATGGAAACCGTAAGTTCATTACCGCATTCACAAGAGCCCGCCACCTGTCCCTATCCTGATCCAGCTCAATCCAGACACAAAGAGATGATTAACTTAAAAATTCGCAACTGCGGTTGCGACATAAATACACACCGCACGTGTCCTTCAATGTGTTCCCTACAAAATCCAACACGATTTCCCCGGAAATATGCAGAACTGCTCTCTTTTTCGTCCTGTTATTTTAAATCACTAATTTCTTTAGTCATGAACGGAATAAATATCTGTAATTTCAGCATGAGTTCATGATCACCTTCATGTTTCAGTTATTTCACTCATGTGGAAAAGAAATCCAGACAAGAGGCCGTTTAAACCTCAGAGCCAGTCTGGATAGAGTCCAGCATTAAATCAAAACCAGCTTCTGCGGCTCGTATTACTCCAGCCATATTATAGTCAGAACCCGAAGAACTTAATGACACACACATTTTTCTATAACCTCTACTACACAGTATATTGGTCGGTACACTGCGCTACTGGCTGGACGTTCAAGAACTCGGGTTTCAAAAATCGGCAAGGCAAGAGACTTATTTCTTTTTCAAATCATCCAAATCGGCCGCGAGGCCCAACGACCTTCCTCGTCAATGGTACAAGGAATACAATGGCCAGGGCATGAAACTGATCACTCCCGTACTCTGGCAGAAGTTACGAGTGAATGGACTATACAGGCACTGAGCCCTACGGCTTCGTGGTGTAGTCAAGGACAAATTTGCCTTTTACACACATAAGATAAAAACCCCAAATGCCATGCAAGGTGTATGAATTTTCTTTCTTTCTTTCTTTCTTTCTTTCTTCCTTCCTTCATTTCTTTCTTTCTTTCTTTCTTTCTTTCTCTCTTTCTTTCTTTCTTTTTCTTCTTTCATTTCTTTCTTTCTTTCTCTTTCTTTCTTTCTTTCTTTCTTTCTTTCTTTCTCTTTCTTTCTTTCTTTCTTTCTTCCTTCCTTCCTTCCTTCATTTCTTTCTTTCTTTCTCTCTTTCTTTCTTTCTCTCTTTCTTTCTTTCTCTCTTTCTTTCTTTCTTTCTTCCTTTCTTCCTTCATTTCTTTCTTTCTTTCTTTCTCTTTCTTTCTTTCTTTCTTTCTTTCTTCATTTCTTTCTTTCTTTCTTTTTATTTTTATCAACAAATCACATGAGACACCGAGCAACTTGCCCTGCCAACCATCTTTCACCATTTAACAACCTAGTGACAACCGACAGAAAAATTCAGATACGTGCATAAATGAATGTCACATACACACTTCTATAGAAATGGGCACCGGATTAGACTTCGAGTAAAAACTAAGCAGGCCATGAAACCAAAAGCTGTGGCAATCATTGTATAATTATAGGTGAGAAATTATTTTGAAAAACATAAAATATGTATCTGAAGAAGATGTAAGCAGGTACTGGATTATCCCAAGGGAAAAAAGGTACTGGATGAAAGAGAAAACACTAGATCGTTCTCTTTGGAGAATTGCGCTTGTCGAAAGACACAATACGGAGTGAAATGTAGATCTAAACAAAAATAGGAACCAGAATAGATGATCACGAAATATTACAGTATATCAGGACATAACACTAGTGACAAATATTCAGAGTTTTTATCACCACATTCGAACTTTGTACCAGGCTTCTGTCCTAACTGACTCAAAAGCTTCTTGCTGTAGGCTGGTATAAACATCTGATAAACAGTCCCTTTGCATTTACACTTCTTCTGCAGTATCCACTAAATCCAGACTCTCTGATAATTAGTAGAACTACGTATTATATTTAAATCTACGCTGACGATCCCCAGGAATTTACTTGTGTAAGATTTTTATGGCTATTTGCGGACACACTCACTTTCCTAACACCGTAGTCATCAGTATGGAGAGTGGTTTTATTGAGGTAACACATTTGGGTGAATGACTTATCCACGTCTACTGGTAAGTGGCTCAATTAATGTTAAATTCTTATCAAAACTATTCTTCTTAAAATAGTAGTGATAGGAAACAGCTTTAAATTTTTTTTTCATCTTTTCTGCACTTTAAGCAAACTTTACTTAAATTCTGATACATAAGTTTTTAAGGCAGCTACTTCAAACGTGCATAATTGTCCACGAAACTTGCAACAAAAGTTTGTTTTAATGAGACCCTGTCCATTTAAAACTCATATATATATATATATATATATATATATATAGGGACTGTGACAGCAATAAATTAATAGTTATAAAACAATTCCGTGAACAGTTTCTTTGAGTCAGCTCTGAATGTATAATTTTCCATTGGATCAAATTTGTCACACATATCCCCAAAATTCCCGCCATTGCCACATTTGTGATCCAATATAATAACGTATTTAGTACAGAATTTGCAGATATACTAACAATCTATCTCTGCTGAAAATTTCACACCTCTGATTGCAGCATGTATCTATCAGACTTTCATCTACAGGTCATCTGATGGGTTCTACCTACAGGCTTTCTGATTACCTAAATTGAATCACACACAGCATTATTCTGCCAGGTGCTCGCTTCTGATTCTACCGCAAATCTTGTTTTATTACTCTCATTAACCTTTTAAAGCCTAGCAGTAACTTTACACACCACCAGGTTTAACATTAAAAAATTCTACGTGGTGCTCGCATTGCGTTTATGTGTTTTGTACGGATCTCAGAACAAACACCGGATATTCCCCTATACAACATTAACTGACTGATTTTTATAACCCAGACGGAGAGTGTTTACTGCGCGGTACGCACTGGGTCCATATATATATGTGTGTGTGTATATGTATGTATATATATATATATATATATATATATATATATATATATATAAGAGATATGCTTCGCCTTTAAAGGGTTAACATCATCACCTACAAACGCAGTGTTATATTGCAGTATTAAGCAATATTTGTTAGGCATCCTCTGTCATTTTTCTGTCCAAAATTGTTTACAGGCTTACAAAAAACAAGAGCTTTTAAGGACTATCTAGGACATCCCTAAAATTATTATATCTTTCTAGAAGGCCTATATTCTTCTGAAGCTAACTTTTTATGTGTTCTGTTAGGGCTGTCTGAAACAAGCTTATACGTAGCGTCTCCCTGCTGTGTTTCGATAACACTCTGTTTGCTGAACGTTATTACCAACGCCAGCACTGCATAACTTTCCTACTTCAAAAGCTGAAAATACAGCCTTGTCTTCTTTTTTACGTATATTTTACGATGTTTTCACAGTACTGATGCACAATGATGTCTATAATTTGTACCAACTGCTTCTCTCATTTGTTTATAACAAAGATTTGATGTCCCAGTTTTATTATTATCTATAGTAGTAGTACTTATAATAGTAGTAAGTAGTAGTAGTAGCAGTAGTAGTAGTACGTCGAGGCAAGAAGGTATTATAAAGATAAGAAACACGTCACTGTGTAAGAAAGCAAGTTAAACCTAGCAAAAATTTAATAGGGACAGAACATGTGCCCCATAGCATAGGCTAAGTATCTGCAATTATACCAAACGCCTAGCTGTAGTTTTATTTAAGCATATCAGTAGCAGTAAGGATAATGAATCCTGTAACCAGAAGTAAGGCTGAAACTCAAAGAATTAAGGCTGTTCAAAACGAATGATTTTGGCTTTGCGTTACCTAAGTAACGCATTTTAAGGACATAGGCTGTGACTACGACAAATAAAAAGTACTTCATAAATTTCAACTGCCAATTATAGGGCCCATACTGTCTGAATCATGCAGGCATGTTTTACGAAAAATCTGTTACTTTACCTTGTTTTGCCCCATATCGATGACGATATACACTAACAAGACAATTTCCTCTTCATCGGCACCCAAACCGGGGCCTTGCTGACCAGCGGTGGCCAAATACAAGACACAAAGATACGGTGCTTCCATCATAATTGTAGGTCTGTTGCTAGGTAACTCTTCAGATAGCACACAACCAACACTTCATATCTGTTTTTCACAGTTACGCCACTGCACCTCGCCACCGAAAATAATTCTCTTTCCACAGCAAAATGTAATTATCAGTTGTTTTTTACATTAATGATGCGACAAATCAGATATCCAATGGCGCAGTTTTTATTTGTATAAAATTATCACAAGTCACCGTAAAAACAAAAAATCATATACGGTTTATGCCTTAATTCTAATAACCACAATAACAACAGACAGGATATGTCGGTACGATGGTATGACAAAATAACTTAGGTGGCAAGATGGGTACTGGTATTTACGTAATGAGACACTTGGCGAAGTAATTCACGTACGTATTTGGTAGTTATGTACGCAGGTCAATAAATTACGTTAAGAAAGAATATTATGGACGGATTCGATATATACATTGCACGTTCTCTTCGGTTAGCAAAAAGTAATCACACTTTCGGCATATGGACGGCGTATGTAACTCGTGGATGCTATCGCTTCGTCTTCTTCTGAATTTCATTACAAAATAAAGTACATATTCTTGTAATAATTGAATTATTTTGCTCAAAAAACACAAGCATTCACTTCACAGCCATACATCAGGTAGATGTTGCCACACAGAATCCCTTGCAACGTAGAAACTTTTCTACAACATTCGAGGCATGCGTTTTACTTACAAACAGTTACAAACTTTGAGACTGTATACGCCTCTTCAGACACGTCGGTTTATTCCACTTTATTTACAACACTGTCGTCAGTTTACTTAAACGCCCTAAAACGGCGTCTTTTAGTTTCGAAATCATGCTGTTCCGAAATTGAGAATTTCGAAATATGTAAACGTTTTCGTGTGTTGAACGTTTGCCGTTTCCTAGTTACAAGACACGGACACAGCGCATGAGCACTCCCAACGGAAAGTGAAGAACAGCCAGGTAGGAAAGGTGAGTCCAAAGAAGTCAGTATGAAAGATATGCACACACCGCCACGAGTTCAAACGCGTTTGTTGTTTACAGTATACGTACAATCTTCCTTTACTGTAAGACCAGGTTCTTGTGAGGAATACAACAGACACCAAATAAGATATCAATATTGAGAATGAAGGAGTAAAAAGTTATGAAATATGTGGTAGTTTGCAAATTTTAATTTTCTATCCAGCTTTTTCTGCAGAGTATGCATAATAATGTATTCCCAAATTTGTATTTATGCTGGCAATGTAAAATATTGGAGTTCAATTTTAAGTACACAGCTGAAGTAAAACAACAACATGCACAGAATTTTCCCTAAATGAAAACTGTGTGATGTGGGAAGAGTCGTGTAGAAATAATGTTAAAATTTTTGTTTCTCTCAGTAAATTTGAAGAAAATTCCGTCTACTGCATTTACTCATTAGGCCCTTCTGCCATCCATAATTACCATTACAACATAAATGTGGAAAAATCATGTAAATGAACAGGAGAAATTGTCTAGCAGGTTTTATTCATCGTAATGAGTAGACGGATAGGTTAAAGTGATTAAAACATCTTTTCATATTGGAAAAGATCAGGAAAATGTGTACATGTGCTTAACTAAGAATCACACCATAAAGAAGTATGGAAAATGGGTATAAACTTCCATGCATTCTTCGTCTCAGCACTAGATAGAAGTATGATATATATGTCCAAAAGACAGTGGTAATTTTATCTCATAACGTGGCAAGTTGGCTGTTTATGCGTGTAGTGAAAACCCCAAAGTTGCACGGGCTTGCTGTTCTGCTCAGAATGAAAACAAAATACAAAACAAAGATTCTGACATCTCTTACCATAGCCATAAATTTCGCAGATGATATACCACTGAGCGATTTATTTTAATTTTGCAAGTCATCACGGAAACACAATTAAAATGAAACGGTAGATGGTGACTGTAGAGGCGTGTTTCAGTTAATCATGCAAATGAAATCTAAAAACTTGGATAAGACGTCACACACTATTAAGAACTTCTAAAAACAAAATATTCTGCACCCCCTCCCGCAGTAAATATGTTGGTTTTTGTTGTTGTTGTTGTTGTTGTTGTTTTTGTTGTTGTTGTTGTTGCTGCTGCTGCTGCTGCTGCTGCTGCTGTTGTGATGGTATAATTTTAAACATCATTAACACCACCACCACTGTCATCACTATCCCTACCAACACAATCACACTATTGTAGTTAGTTATGGTGTTGCTGCTAATATTACACATGTAAGCGTATTTCTCCGCGATCATTACATTGTGAGTATCTTTTAAGTGTCTTACTCACCAAATAATATTAGGTTACCATACCAAAAATAATAATATTAGTAGGACATATAGTTAGCATAAAATAAGAAATGCAAGCAAAAATTTAGTCGGAAAAAGTGAAGGGAAGAAACCACTTGAAGAACTAGACGCAGATGGGATAATAAAATTAACACAGAACCTACGTAAAATGGACAGGTGTGAACGGGCTAGTGGTGGGAGGGAGAATGGGAACACGCGTTTGAATACGATGATAAAAAAAATAGCGTTCCATGAAACACGGTAATATTTTGTTTGGTCGAGTCACTAAGTTTAGAAATTAATCCCTGCTCCATGGAGTTAGTTTCTCCACGTCCCCTACACGCCAATATTTTTCTACCGCTCTAAGTGATATCTCATTCAGCCAGCTTGAAACTTCTTGCCTTTCTTAATATCTTTGGGAATGCTCGCTCGGTCTGCTATTGGCTCTAACACCTGTTGCACGCCAGCGTCCCATTGGCTGAAACCAGGTAAGCGTAAAGAGAAGTGGTGATAGTGGGGACACTAGTACCCGTTCTTAAATACGTTGAGTTCAAGAGAGGTTTATGCTCTTTCCTCAAATCTATACAAGCACATCATTTGCTACTTAATGCTTGGCTCTTTGCCGTACATATGTGCGGCACAGAACTAACCCATCCTAACAGAAGAGAATGGACGAACAGCAATGGTAATGTAATTTAATAATAGATAAATATGGAAAGAGCATGAGTTGCACATATATGCCACTTCTCATGTATATCGTTTTTACTCTTAAATTGTACGTACATACAGCTACGTGCACCTAGGGTACAGTCATGGAAAGGTAAAAATTAATTGTAAACAAAGTCACATTGTTTTTTTGTGTTACACGATAAGATACAATCAAAGATTTTGATTAACTAAAAAAGAAATTGAAGAGTCATTAAATTACTCGCAATAACTCTTTGGAGCAGAGTCCTTCTTCAGAATCTAAGAGTCGCTTAGCTACTCATGGGGATTGCTCGTCGTTCGCAAAAATTTAAATACCATTATTATGTGCACCACAACCTTCAATGCAAGGCATTACAGTAATTATCAGGTTTTTAATTACTTATAAAGAAACGGAAGTGGTTTCCTTTGGCCCACAGATATACGTCGCATCTTAAAAAACACACTGTTCATTACACGCCGAATTTCTGCTGGTAAAATTAAAGAAGCTGCGTCAAGAACCCTTTTTTTTTCTTTTTAGACCGTCAGCCACTTTCATGCGGTAAATTAGACCGTGACCACAGGCATGGGGCCGATAAACTACGGACCCTATAGGATTATTGACCTTATGAGTCTCAAAGTAATTATGCGCCCAGTTCTTGGATCAGTTATGGTGGCTTTTCGAGTTTTATATATCAAACCCATCTTCAAAAGCAATAGGCTCAATTTCTATTGATTCAACAATATGAACATACACATCCTAGTGGGTAAATTTATGTACATTTATAGCTCGCATATGCATTTACTCCACCTATACATAATTTTGGCACTATACTATTGTGAGTTATCAGCTTACGCTCCAGCCGTCTTAACCCGGCATACCGATTCAACGGAAGTATCTTTGAATTTGAGTATTTTTGGACTTTGTATTGGTGGAAAATAAAACCCGGTTGTTGGCCCCACATCCAGTCACTTTGGTGACACAGTTTTCCCTGTTTATTGTGAAAGTAGCGCCACGATATTATTAGCGGTAATAGAACACTTCCGTTCGAATAGTCCAGGGGAACCATAACATTTTGCGTTAAGACATGCTGATGACACATAAGCGCATAGCGGACTTCCTCAACGTCCAATTTCTGATCAAATCAGTTCCGAAAGTTGGCTCTGCTTCCATTATCAGATAAAAGTATGAGAGTTAGCCTGTTCGGTCCGCAAGATACCGCTTATCCGTAACCGGAAACAGAGATACGCGAACGAATATTGCCTACTGCTTACAGAATTGCCGCATCATTAGTCAGTACAGCACTGTACACGAACTCTTCAACTCACAAGAGGAAGCCGTAATATTTAACTAACAAGCTACCTAACGACATGAAGCAGAGTCATTCCTGAGAAGTTAACACGTCCTCAGCTAGTCAAGAAATTACTCGCGTTTTATGGAAACAGAAAGTTCATTGTCGCGCTTAAAAGAGCCCGACACCTGTTGCTAACCTAAGCCACAGCAATCCGCTCCATGCCCCATCCCACTTCTTGAATATCCATTTAATATTATCCTCCCATCTATGCCTAGGTCTTTCAAGTGGTCTCTTTCCCTCAGGTTTCCCGACTAAAACACTGTATCCACTTCGCCTCTCTCCCAGACATGCCACATGCTCTGCATATCCCATTCTTCTTGCTCTGATCACCCAAATAATATTTAAATGCAATTTTTAAATGACTCAAATATTGGCTCATCTTTGTGGCTGCAAATTACTTTGAAGAAGTTAACACATATACTTTGTGCTCTGAAATTATGACGTTCGAATCTCTGCGTGTATAACGAATGTTCTGATTAAGATTTAACACCGCTGGTTCTATTCACATATTTTGCTTGGTCTTCAATATGGCCACTTACCAAAGAATATTTCCACTAAAATTCCACATCCATATGCTGTGTCCCCCATACAATTGTATTGTCGTGCCCATTACAAACTACTTAATTCCACTACCCTAAGAATATTATATGACCTGTGTCAATCTTCTCATTCTTCCAGGTTACCGCTACCAGCAAATCCCGATTTCCAGCCAACATCGATTAAGTTATCCTACAAATATGCAAAAGAGCATCCGTGGTAATATACAGCTTAAACTAACACTGCCTTTCTTAGGGGGTTTGTTTAGAATACAGAAGTATTAAATCTTTCTTTAAGAATGTGTTGACGTAAGAGTGTTAAAATAAGCTATGTCTAAATACTGAACACCCTCTGGCAACGTCAATCAACTTCGACCTATATTGGCAGTAATGATTTCTCCAAGTGCTCTGCAGCAATATTAGTCTCTCCACTTTCACTGGCAGCCTTCAAAAATTCTGCAGTTTTTCTGCCCGTCTTCAATCCTACAGTTTCTCTGCCACCATATATCTAACACCACTTAATATGTTTCGAATTATTTAGCAAATTTTCGTGAAAATATTTCTGTACCTCGTGACATTAAGTGTCACTCCATCTTCTTAAATTTATCTCTTTATCGTAACGCTAAATTGACGGCCGTAATATTACTTGAAGTGGGAGAAAAGGCAGTGTCTAACTAACTAACTAACTAACTAACTAACTACATGGAGCAGAGGCCTTCTTGAGCAGCTAACAGTTTCTCAGCTAGTCATGAATTTCCCCGCTTTTTATGGAAACTGGAGGTTCATTACCGCATTCACAAGAACCCGCCACCTGTCCCTATCCTGAGCCAGCTCAATTCAGTCCATGCCCCCGTCCCACTTCTTGAAGATCCAATTTAATATTATCCTCCCATCTATGCCTGGGTCTCCCAAGAGGTCGTCTTAAAGGCAGTGTCATTAAATGCAAAATTCTGAAAATGTACACCACGAGATCTTTGCTGTTGACATCACTTTAACGAGAGCGTAAACTAATAACGTGGTTGTTAAGGCAAATATAGGTTTAGCTTCCCATTTAGTGGTGACACCCCATTATTGACCCCTGCATTTGGCGTGTAAAATTCTCTATGAAAGTACACCGCAAATTTGCTCACAAATTTTGAATTGAGTTCTTTTTTGTGGTGGAAAGTTAAACATAAATTAACTGTGCAATTTACTTACATAACAATTGAGGAAAAAATGTATGTTATTATTAGATTTGCTTATCAACTATAAGGCTATATTTACTGTAATTTGCCTTTCATCCACCAGGGGATTCACTCTTCCAAAACGAATGTGAGACAAGGGAATAAATGAGTTCTCAAATTTGATTTGTTATTATCTACTTTTGAACACCGTGTTTTCTGACTTCGCTTATTCAGTAGATATTCATGATCTTTTTTAGAGTGTAGCCTAGCCTGACTGTTACAAAACTAATTATATTTCGTCGACTCACGATTCTTTTCTCGTGATTTCAACATTCACCCTAACGAAGCTATGTAAAACTGCAGAAAACTTTTGATTTTTATGGAAATGCTTATTTGACGGTCTACTATACCTCTTTTTTAGATTACTAAAATAGAATATAAGCCTATATACATCCTTCTACAACTGGCCATGGGGAAGTCTAGTGGGGATCTTCGAGATCAGGTTTAATATGTGAAAGAGCCAATCAAAATACAGGGTATTGTGTCTGAAGTAATTACGTATAACATTATTCTTACTATTAAAAAGACCTTTGGAATTTCAAGGGGAAAACACATTCCAAACCTCCAGCTATGACTTCCACACACACTACATTTCTTTCTTCCACCTTTATACATTGTAGTCATTGAAAGATACTATGAAAGAATAGTTCCACCGGCTATGCAAGCCATAAAATTGAAATATTTTTAAAGGCCAATAATAAGGGACAGAACTTATATCAGCAAAAATCAAGGCTGCAATATTGAAAGGTTAGTCAACTTCCACCTAGCAGACGCATGGATACTTTTGGAATAGCCTGTTGTATAAGCGCTTAAGGCCGAATAGTTACAATATGTAACAACATTTTTAAGACTATGGACTTTGCATTTTGACCAGACACGACACTTACGTGTTTTGTATGAGTCTACAATATTAACTGATAGGTTTTTCTAACGGAAACAAAGTGTTGTTCTTTGCGAGGTAGGAACTAGCTCCTTATGTATCGTGATGCTAAATGACTTTTGGCTTGAAAAAGTTTAGTTAGATTAATCTTGCGATTGCACAGAAAACAGTATCGGCATTAACCCTTTAAAGACGAAAGGCAATCTGTTTTATAGAAGAACTCAGCTCGTACCGCGCTGTAAACACACTCCACCTCGGTTATAAAAACCAATCAGTTAACGAGGTAAAGGTAAACGTTGCTGTTTGTTCTAAGATCCGTACAAAACATATAAAAGCAATGTGAGCACCACGTAGAATTCTTGAATTTTGAACCTGGTGGTAAGTAAATTACCCCCTATTCTTTAAAAGGTTAAGGCCCTGAAAAAAGGGGAGAGGGGGAATTTTGACTCAGTTTCTTTCAGTTTTTCACACAGTAAGAATCTTTCGGTTCATTACAACAGGGAACTAAATTCTTGACTAGATAAATGACAATAAAATTATCACAAAAAATGCAGCATATAATGTTAAATATGCCTTTGGAAAAATTCAATATTATCAGGGTTGGTACCTGGGTACAAGGAATCAGTTAGTAGTGCAGGTTATAGGTCACATAACTGACGTATCACGGTTCAGTACCCGGCAGGGGTTAAAGTGTTCTCTTCTCCCCCTCTAACATTTCTAATTCCATATATGCTCCCGTAAGAGTAGAGTAAGACATTCCCCTGGGCGTAAATCGGTCAGGCTGCTGACTGTGCAATGACTATACTGGCACTTGTCTTCCTTCCACCATTATTTTAAAATGTTGTAGCGCAGTTGCTGTACCAACACCCCTCTTCTTGGTGCAGAGACTGTACTAAAAATTCTTTGCCCTCCTCAGGTAGTTTCAATTGTCTCGGTGCAGTGACTGTACCGACACTTCTTGCCTGTTCCCTCCGCAAGTACTTTTTGCCCTTCGGAAAAGCTGTATGAATGCAGAGTCATAATGGCAGCCCGCTGTACAGCGTGTCACATAACTTTCAGGCTCCCGTCTATTCAAATGATTTACCCCAAGCTCCCGGACAGGAAACATATAAATGGTCGCCTCAAATATATTTGCAAATTCAAATTTAAGCCTTCACTTATCTCACGCTGACCGTGTATGTGTCAGTGGCGGCTCGTGCTGACAAACATAAGTAAAACACAGCATGGATTTGAAAGAAAGCAGACGCTAATTCCTTAAGATCTTTTCCTTTTTCAGTTGTTGTGTATGATACAGCACTCATTGTCAGTATTTCTAAGAAAACTGTATTTCTTTCATGTTTCATTTACGTTTAGGAATTACGAGAAATATGGATAAATAATAACCTTTCTGCTCAATTCTACCCACTCTCTGAACCTCATTTTTAGGCTCCCTCTAAGTACGTCGACGATTCCTTGCCTTTAATGAAGAGTGGCCCTTAAAACTAAACACTTGTGTTACTTAAATTTTAATCTCAGTTGCGGCTTAAAACACCCGTGTTCTGAACACATTTCTAAAGTTCCCTCGCTAGTGTGCAAAATCATCCACTTCGTTATTCTTTATGGAATTTTTTCATTCCGTCTCCGATTTGCAACATCATATTTAGTGTCTACAGCTCTCACAGCTGTCCCTTGAGCCAACATAATAATGATAATAATAACAATAATTATAAAAATCCTTATAAGGTAGAGTGTAAGTGCAAATATCCATACTATCGACTCTGACATTTACCTTCGTTTGGTTCCCCCTTTGGGGGCCGCGGTGGCGCAGTTGGTTGAGGCACTGTGCTACAAACCGGCAGGTCGCGGGTTCGATTCCCGATGGTGTCAGTGGAATTTTTCATTGGCATAATCCTGTCGGTCGCACTATGGCCCTGGGGTCGACTCAGCCTCTAACGGAAATGAGTACCAGGAATATTTCCTGGGGGGTAAACGCGGCCGGTGCGTAGGGCTGACAACCTTACCACCTTCATGTGCCGATTGTCTAGAAATCTGGGAGCCTCGGCCTCCTGGAACCCTAAGGGCCTGTCCAGGCCTGTAATGGGACTGTTTTACCTTTTTACCTTGGTTCCCCCTTTAATCCCACCTTCCTCCCTTTAAAGAATAGTTACTTTTATAGTGTAGAAAGAAAGAAAGAAAGAAAGAAAGAAAGGAAGAAAGAAAGAAAGAAAGAAAGAAAGAAAAACGCTAGAATTGGAGTTTGCAACATGTAAAAAAGTACAGTCACCTCCAAATAAATGTTGTAAGATACCAAGTAAACTTGTGTGGGAACTCAAATAGTTGAGTCCTTCGACAGCAACAAAACATAAGACAGCTGGAATTTAAACCACGCCATAGAGATACGGGAGAGTGGAAATATGACTCCATGCACAATTTCACTCATAATTATGTGGGGGTATGTGCTAAATTGCACTGTCACGGTTGTCATTCTATTCTGTCTACGATATGTAATATTCTAAGCCACTCAGTAATTCAGTGTTAAGGAGACACAGGCTTGAACTCTGGGCTCTAGAACCTATAATGCAATATCTTACATTCTCTTTTCCAACAACTCCAATTGTATGGGTCACATACCCCCTGTAATAGTCGATTAAGGTCAATTAATGTCGCTGAGCCAATTTTAGATTTTAATTAGATTACTTAGAACAGAGGATGATTAAATGTGGTGAAGATGAAAGAATCGAGATTAGACACCGTAACCTATTTCCAAGAAGAGGAAGTCTAGCTTAAAACGGAACCCGCTTACAGAATGCACATTAACAGTGTTTATTACAAAGGACGGTTTTCCCCCTCCCCTTCTCTCTCACGGGACTGCTCGCCGTAGAGCGGACGACAGCTTTGCTGCATAGCGACCGATGAGGCAGCCCGCTCTGCAGTGCAGAGTCCCCATCATTTCCGCATGAAAAGAAACCTCTGCATATAATCACATGCATTTGTCACGAGGCACTCCGTTAAAACAGCTAAAATAACCAACGGTTCCCATTAGATGACAGAATATTTTGGCTACAGTGCGACCTGAAATTGGTAACTGGAAATAGAAACCCCAACCATCCGACAACAAACAAGACACTGTAATGATTGAGCTATTTAGATTTATCCTTATGTAAGAAAGTTTTCCAAAACACTAAATTAATTATAATGAGGAAGTCTTTAACCTTTTAAAGCCTATCAGTAACTTTACATACCACCAGATTTAACGTTAAAAAATTCTACGTGGTGCGCACATTGCGTTTATGTGTTTTGTACGGATCTCAGAACAAACAGCAGCTTTTGCCTTATAAAACATTAAGAGACTGGTTTTTATAACCGAAGTGGAGAGTGTTTACAGCGCGGTATGCACTGAGTCCTTATATAAAACACATAAGCTTCGTCTTTAAAGGGTTAATATCGTTACGCCTACAAAAGTGCTCCACGTCTTATAGTTTCCATAAATGTGAAGTACCGGTGTATTGCTCTTGCGGTCGGCTTCTTTGGTTGTTCAGGAAATGTGCAGTGATAATAAAATACTTGTCTGTTACGGCATAAAACTCTTTGCCCGGATAGATGATGTCAGAACCTCGAAAAGTAACTGACTTCCTGTACGGGGACGTGAGATGGGTCTACCCTCAAGAATGTGGGTTAACACTAATGAGAACTTTAAGCTGGTTCATACACCTTCCACTTGGTTCTGCGATTTTATATACCTGATTAGTCTTTACGATGCTAATTCAATTCCTGTTGCCAGGTTATTAAGGCTGAATTTATCTCGAATATATCGCCTCCTGTCCAATGGATATCGAGGTTCTTTCCTGTGGGTAAAATTGCTGAAGAATGAGGCTGACCACTCAAATCCATCTACTGCTGAGGTTAAGAAAGATTGGCGACATACGTCCACTCACCCTACACGCCTCAATGGCGTGTACAGGGACCAATTTGACCTTCAATTTATTACATTTAAATACGTAACCTCGCCGATATAAGTAGTACACAGTGCATTCCCCTCCAAAATTCAAAATCCTTCAGTTCAACAACACTGTACTCCTTCACATATCCTATCGCCAATGATCAGTTTCAATAATTCAATCCTGAATTATTTTAATAAAAGCGTATTATTGAATCACATTAAAAACAATGATTTTTCTAAAACTTAAAACGTACATTACGGAAGTTAATACGTGTTTAGCCGACCCCGGCAACCGCTCGGTCTAAGGCGTGGGTCTGCGGCAGCTAGTTGCCGAGATTGTGGGTTCGAGTCCCACCGCGGGCATGGATGTCTCTTTCTTCTGGTTGTTGTGTGTTGTCAGGTAGAGGTACTCGTCCAGAGGGGTCCTAATGAGGGTGATGTGTGTCACTGAATGTGACCAGGTGCAACAGTAACCCTCTACATCTTAAACGAGTAGGTAGAAGACGTCAGACTAAGAAAGAAGGAATAATATGTGTTTAAATACGTAAATATGCATTATCTTAAAGAAAAAAGGAACTGAACATCAAATGTTACGTAAAAGAAAAAAAGGAAATTTTGTCCCCCTGCACTTCATTAAGAAATAAAGAGGGCACTGATGTATACCTTCACAAAGCGGCCGCTTTTTCCAGGTGTTTATTGAATAGAAGGCTGGGTTGGCTCCGCAGATGGTTTGGACGTTTCGAACTAGACAGCAACATCTCGTTTGAGATAAACATGAGTTACTGAAAACTATAGACAGTAACTAGAATATTAAATTATATATCCTTGTGCATCTTCAAATATTCAAAGGTGTGTTTACAATTAAATGAGTGAATCCAGTGTCTTTATTTCAGCATCCTCCTTCTTTCAAATTTTACGGTACAGGGTCCTTGCCACACAGGCACATGGAAGCCGACGGTATGACTTGTTGTTCATAGCCTCGGGTTCCATTTGTCTGCATGCGTTTCGAGTTTACGTTATGAAGATAGGACGAAGTGTCGGAATTCTACGGTTTATTTGGAAGCAGCCATTAAATATATTCAGGATGGTATCCTATTATGGACTACGAAAAGGAGGGCGTAACATTTCGGGTTATAGACATTTCAGTATCAAATGTGGTGGAACAAGCAACAATGACAAACCCAAGCAGCATTATTTTGCCGTAACTCTGTAGACTCCTTCGTCCAGAGGAGTCCTACCGACTGCGCGCGCGCGCGCGTGTGTGTGTGTGTGTGTGTGTGTGTGTCATTGAGTGTTATCAGGACCTACAATAACCCTCTACACCTACGAGTATGTAGACAGAGGTCAGAATAAGAAAGAAAGAAAGAAAGAAAGAAAGAAAGAAAGAAAGAAAGAAAGAAAGAAGAAAAAACTACGTGTACCTATCCTGGGGAAGACTGTTTCGAACACCGGCTACAGTAAGGTAATAATATTCATTATAGATGAAAGGAAATTAAAACCAAAGAACTCAGCAGTTGTTGGACGGTAACTTTCCGAGGTGTTGTACTAAAATAAAATATTCAGACAGCGCAAAAGAGTCCGACGGATCGACTCCATCCACATTTTCCTCAAGATGAAACTGTCTCTCTCCAGCCTTCTTCCCCACGTTCTCCTCTAGCTATCTCTCCGCTCTGTTCACACGAATATTCAGAGACAAGTACTTGATAACTTCAGCTAGCGACAAGCGCTTTTGGCTTATGGCAAAGGCTATTTGGAGGGCTGGAGCGGACTGAGGCAGTAATACGGAAGCCTAGAACACAGCATTTCGACCTGTGATACATGGGGGATCTTCTGGTGGTACGCGAACTTATTTTGAAATTATTGTTTTAGTCTAATTCAATTTTAAAATTGGTTTAATTTTACGTAAATGAAAAAATAACGTGTACATTAAAATGCTATTTTAGTGTGTTCCATGTCCGTGCACTATATTATACAAAAAACATTAATCACCAACAAATGCACAAAGAGGCTTTTCATCACTTTTATACACTCCTACATGTTTCGACCCTGCTGGGCCATCCCCAGGAAGAACCTTCTATTGTGGTCACACTACGGTTGCACTTTATAGTTGAGCTGTTGACTGTGCACTGCGTTGCTTTTGGAGGGTCGAAACATGTAGGAGTGTATTACAAATGATGAAAAAACTCTCTGTGCATTTGTTGATGATTAATGTTTTTTGCTATTTTAATGTTCAGACATAAATACACATTTTCTTCTGTTATCTAATTGCGACTGAGGTGTTAGGCTTTCGTTTATAATAGGCCTAAAGTCAAATTTATACACCGCTCTAACCACACAGAACACGAAAGAAAATAATTCTATTATCTCACACGCATAAAACACTACAGCACTTCAGCCTAATGTATTTTCAACTGGAATATATCGGTTACTGCCCAAAAATAAGGAACGGTTGTCTTTCCCCACTGCAAACAAATGCCAAGGTCAACTGCAAACTCCTAAGTCAGTATCACTGTTTCCAAATTCTTTATTGAGATGTACTATTCTTTAAATCGTCGCGATGTATGGCAGTCAGTCAATAAAAGCCACTATATACGCTGCAAAACAATAGAAGGAAAAACATGACGATTTTAAGTGGGATTCCTGCATGCATAAGGTATAGAATTTTCAGAATAAAGTTCCATATGCAAGGTAAAAACATTAAAGGAAAACTTGTCCTGTGTTAAAATTTCTCTTCATGAAGGTATAATTTATTTGGGCATGGACTGGATTGAGCTGGCTCAGGATAGGGACAGGTGGAGTGCTCTTGTGAATGCGGTAATGAACCTCCGAGTTCAACAAAATGCGAGGAATTCCTTGACTAGCTGAGAAACTGTTAGCTTCTCAAGAAGGCCTCTGCTCCAAGGAGTTTTTTGTTTGTTTGTTTATTTCTTTGTTTCTTAGTTAGTTAGTTAGTTAGTTGGTTGGTTGGTTGGTTGGTTGGTTGGTTGGTTGGTTGGTTGGTTGGTTAGTTAGTTAGTTAGTTAGTTAGTTAGTTAGTTAGTAAAGCTCCACACATTCCAGATCTCGATGAATGGCAATTTTAATTCTCTGTGTGTTACTCCAGTAGAAAATATCCCCCGATAAAAGGCTAGGTCTGGCCCAGTGCTGGCCTGGATGTGGTGGTGTTCAAGGAAAATATTCCCACCCCTGCCGGAAATTGAGGCCTGGCTGTCCGCTCTGACCTCTTTACTTTACCCACTCAGCAAGAAATAGATTTCTGTTTACTCCCTACCACATTCCTTATCGCAATTGCAGCAGAAGTTAAAGAACCAAAAAGAACTGTCCAAGGAGGAAACAGGTTTTGTCACAAAAAAAAAAACATTGTATTCCCATTAAGCTTAAATTTTACGTTTTTAAAATGTAACCAGTGAATTAGGCGGCATGAAAAGCACGAAAAACTGAACATTTCGTGAAATTCTCTGGACGCAATAAAAGAAAACAATGCCCACTTAAATAGAAATAAAGGATTACCTCCTCCAAGCGTGGAAGTGCAAACTAGGTTCAGTGCATAAGTGATATAAGAATATCTTTCTAAAAATTTTCGAACTTTTTCCGTGCACATCTGAATGCATTACAAGCAAACGAAGCCTTCAAGTATAAAAAATATGTACGTAGAAGTTAAGATGTCATTTTTTGGGGGGATTCTTATTGGTATCTTACCTGATACAATTTTCAGTAGCTGCTATTTTTAGGCAAAAGACCTCCATGACGTAACGCATTCTTCTTTCTTTCTTTCTTTCTTTCTTTCTTTCTTTCTTTCTTTCTTTCTTTCTTTCTTCGTTTCTTAGTCCTTCCCTCTTCTACCTACTTGTTCACAGCAGGTGTCCAGGGTTTTATTTATTTTTCGCTTGGTCACACTCAAGACACACACCATCGTCGGTACGACTCCTCTGGACGAGGGATCGGCCCGTCGCAGAGAACTCTACCTGACAACATAAACACTCATCCATGCCCCCGGTGGGATTCGAACCCACGATCCCAGCAAGCGCTCGGCCGCAGACCTACGCCGTAGACCGCGCGACCACTGGTATCGGCCATAACGTATTCTTCAGCAATAAATATTTATTTATCCCACAAGGCAGTATTATTTCATGGAAACCAGATACGCATCAGAGTAACCACCCACAAATGACGGCCAATTGACTCTGTCATGATTCAGTTCCATATAATCCAGTCTGAGTAACAGAACCTCGTCTTCAAGGAAAATTATGTAATGTTGAGAAGCTGTTATAAAACCAGTCATCGTTGTAAATGAATTCACATTTTAGTCTTACAAACAAATAAATGCATTAGAAAAACAGTAATTATTACATATGGGGCATAATATTTAATCGGTCTAGAGCTGGTGTATTTGCAGAGGCCTTGGAATAATTCCTGCGGCCCCCTCGAGTGTCCGCGGCCCACAGGTTGTTAACCACTGATTTAGTCGACAACTTTACACCATATTTGTGCGAAGCCTCTTTCTATACTCCTACTATGTTACCTCTTTTTGCGGTTTGGATAAAAGTATTTTAAGAACTTCTAACCTGTTTATGTTACACCTTCAGCCCATCTTATATGCCATGATATCATCTTGCCAGTATTCAGTGAAGACTTGTCCCTATGTAGGCCATGAAACCATTGCACCCTTGCCCCACGCGTTCGTAATCTCGACACCAGATGAAGACTCTACTCCTACGGGAAATACTTTCTCCGGTCCTCATTGGATGGGAGACTGGGTGAGAGGCAGGGCCAGTCTGAACGCTTTAAGGAGGATAAAAATTTCTTGCCCCTGCAGGGCATTAAACCCAGATTCCTCGGTTGTCGAGCCCACTGCCTGGTCACTCTATACAGGCTGAGTTACCCCTGCTCGTTTTCTAAACAAGAGTCTCTGAGCAGAACTGATATAGCTTGCTCTTCTACGGCATATATGTCTAAATCTACATATCTACAACATCGCCCACCCTCGCAAAATATTGACCTATCTTTCACTTTAACTCACTGCCTTCCGTGTGGTTACCTTCGTGATGCAGTCCCCGCTAAAACTCTGCATCCATTCCTGGTCACCCCTACCCTAGCCACATTCCCGGCTCGTCATATCCTAGATTTCGCTACTCTGGCTTGTGTAAACCATTAATTTTTTTCACTTTCCGTGATATTTTGAAATGCACACTTAGTTCCGGCTTCTAATGTCCAAATATGTCCTTAAGTGTCATAACAAAAGTTAAAAAACTTTCTAACCAAATCATTTTAAGTAGGATTTTGTGTATATTTTTATATACATTTCATACATTCATGTACTAAAAATCACTGTGTGTTTATATCCATATTTTAATTAACTTAATGTTTTCAATATTAATTTTCAGTAAACCAGGGACCCACCACAAAAGGATCTCTACAAGTTTCGAACTTTTACAAATTTTATATTTTTCTTATATATTTCTAACATGTACTTCTACTTTTAACTTGTTTGTGTAATTACACCCTCACAAGGAGTCTCTGATGGTGATCCCACGAAGGGTTCAAAACGTATTGGACTAACTACAATTGTTGTGATATATAATATTAAAACAAAAGTAAAAAGAGTGTATTTGTTGGTTTGATATTTTATGTTGATATCCTTAAGTACTTTGTTTCAAATATCTGTAGTTTATGGTCTTTACTTAAATTCAGAAATTACCTTTTGCAGCCTTATACAGTATGTTTCGAAAATATTTTATGCAATTCAACCTAAAATATAGAAGAGAAAATTACATTTTCTGACCCTAATAATAGGAAGAATGTCTGGATCCTACATTTGTTCTCCTCATGATGTGATAACATGTTTCATTTACGAGCATGTTCGTTATTTTTCTTCTCAGATATTTACAGTTCGAAGCGCTATCAAACTGCAAGTTTTGAGGTTCTCAGAAGGTGGCTACTGTAAATAGTGTTTCCTGAGGTCACACGCCGTCAACTGTTGTAGAAACGTATCTGTATTTAGGAGGAAGTTACTGTTCTCTCACAGGGCAAAATGTATTCTCCAGATTAATATACGTCACATCACAGAAAACGGTAAATTTATTATACAATTTTATAGTCTGTATTACCCTACGTGTAATTTGCATAAAAGCTGTGTTGTTGATTTTAGAAATTCAGGTCCGCTCCTCCATTGAGGTCCAAGCGGATATGTCATGTGGTTGCGTCTGTCAAATTGTGAGCCCCCCTCTCAGCCGGAACACACTTCGGAATTCGGATACATTTTTTTTTTAGAGCGGGGCCTTTGCGTCAGTCTTGCTGGAGAGGCGACAGGTAGTTCATTGCACCGCGGTGAGGTCAATGAAACGAGGTACGTTGTGGCGGGGAACAAGAAGGAGGTGGGGGGGGGGGGAGAAACAGGCACAAGTACACTCGCTGTCAGTAACATGCACCCCCTAGCAATTTGGAGAATATTCTTATTATATTAATCAACACAATAACAAATGTCTGGTATTAGAAGCCAATGATTCAATACCGCTGATAAGATTCGCCACTGGACGCCTAAATGAACCAGTTTCAGCCACTGTCTATCCTCACAATTTAAAATAACAAATTCCATGGAGCACAGTCCTTCTTGAAAACTAACAGATACTCAGTTAATCAGCAAGTTACCCATATTTTAAGCAACCCGAAGGACAATTACTGCCTTCACAAGATTCCGCCACTTACCTCTATCCTGAGTAAGATCCATCCAGCCCACGCCCCCTCCCTATGCAATTTCTTTATGATCCATTTTAATATTATCCCCCATCTATGCCTATGTCTCCAAAGTCACAATGTCGGTATTAATATTTTTCCACCGAACGTCACAGTAGATTAGACAGGATTCCTCGTTCACATTCGGGAGGTCCCGGGTTCAAATACCGACCCAGAGATCGACCATCCTGAGATTATCGCAGTCTTCCTCAGTCCGTTAATTAGGTCATAACTGTTTCTTCTCATTTCCTTTAAAATTCATTGAGGAATAACCATTGTGCCACTCGCCTCTCACATCCTTAGCCAATGACAGTGCTAAACAAACCATAAATAAATATCAACCCTAGTTTATATCCTGCCTTTAAGATAACCCCCGTCCTAGAATTTTCGGCAAGATTTCTTCTCTTTTACTTTAGCGCCACATGTGCAGCCCATCCCAGCCTCCAAGATTTTAGACTTTACATATGTACAGACATATTATCATGAAGTTACTCGTTAATTTAAAAAACGTAAAAGTTTAACTGTCCACGCTATGGATACACACTGGGGGAGTAGAGGTACATCTCCACTTATTCTTAACTTCGGCGCTAGATGGAGCTAATTTGCCAACTGCATGCCGTTGTCGCTATACCCCTCAGAAGGAATCTGCGTGTCCATTAAATAGGCGATCCAGAGACGGTCTAGGCGATTTGGAAGACAGAAGAATTCATTGCTTTTCCACGATTGGAACGCCCCATTTTCCAACCCGCAGCCTAGCAGCTATACCGACTGCGCTAGCCGTCTCCCGCTCTATAGGTAACATCCTGCATTTCTAGCTTACTATACCCTGCATACAAAAAAACGCATAGCCAATAAAAAATGTTATGCAAATCTGAAAGGCCACTTTTCACGATACGCTACAGACTGATATAAGTTTTCAGGTTTCCACATTAGTACTCCAAATGTTGATATTTACGCTTTTTACAAGGCGTAGTGTAAAAGCCCAAAAGACGACCATCAATGTAGGTAAACCCACCCACACACACTCTTCTTATTGACAATACAAAAAGAAGAAAGCCTTCGAAGTTTCGCGCTTTTATTTGTGCAGCTCTGAGCTAAAATGCATGATCAGGCTTTCTATTGCGTGGGCACGGTTGCAACCGAAGGCTCGTTTTATAGCCGCTTGTTGAAAGTAAATAAACGCGTCATAATCCAAACTTATTTTCGGCATGGGTGCAGAAAAATTGCACATTGTACTACAATACCGTGTAGCAGTTGACAGTTCATATCTGCCAATCCTCCCCCAGTACTTCTGTGTGATTCCAAATGTTTAGACATATTATGCTCACAAAATAATCCTAACAAAATGGTTTTGCTAAGTTTCTCTCTGACGCCATCTCTGCTCCGAAACGTCTCCCTTCAGAGTGACAGACAAATTTGTACTCCCATCCACTTAAAGGGGTATAATTGTGGAATGTGTTCATTTTTAAGTGTTTACCAGGGAGATTTACTACTACTACTGCTGCCACTACTACTGCTGCTGCCACTACTACTACTGCTGCTGCTGCTACTACTACTACTAATACAATTATCGTTATTACTGATTAAATAGGAGCCTTGATGGACACCAGAGCCGGTCAGGAAGATTTAAGTGGAGAAAAACTCTTTAAATAAATACATAGATAAATAAATAGATAAATAAATAAATAAATAAATAAATAAATTGTAATTTGCCAGATAGAACACAGCATGTAAAGAAAAATCTGGTTTCAATGGTAGTTTCATCCTACTGTTTAAATCTGCAGTTTTAAGACGACAAAACGAGTAAAGCGTACACATA
Source organism: Coptotermes formosanus (assembly GCA_013340265.1). Lineage (NCBI taxonomy): Eukaryota > Metazoa > Arthropoda > Insecta > Blattodea > Rhinotermitidae > Coptotermes > Coptotermes formosanus. Next base: position 279,019 of record BLKM01000476.1, on the reverse strand, counting down.
CGACCACAAGCGCCCAGTTTCCCTCGCGGTCACTGTCCGGTATGTCAGTACCTACTACATATGGTGAATGTCGGTGTTAGTTTACACTCACCTGGAAACCTAACACAGCAAACAGCTCGTCTGTGTGTATTGACAGAGAGTGGGCAGAGGCCCGCCTCCACAGAGTATTGCCATGAGGACTAACAGGGCTCGAATCTCAGTAGATTTATATCCTTATGGCGCAGCCGTGTGTCCTGAATATAACCGAACGTCGTGATATATCAATTTACCTTCCAGTTTCGTATTTGGGAGGTAATCATTTTGATTTCTGTCTCAGAGACCAACTGTCCTCAATAATATTTCCACACTCATCCGCAGTGACTTAATACAGGTCAATGCGAAGTCACACCATACATATGCAACAGATCAGTTTGTGTTTCAAAGCAGGTAACCAGTGCAGGTAACAAAACGTCATTAATCCTTGGAATAATTAACTACATTATAAATGGTGTAATTCGTGACGCAGTGCGCTGGCTTTACGACGGCGTTCTTTAACGAACTAACTAACACCATGGAGCAGAGGCGTTCTTCAGAACCTAACAGTTTCTCAGCTAGTCAAGAAATTACCCGCATTTTATGGAACCCGGAGGTTCATTACCGCATTCACAAGAGTAAGACACTTGTCCCTATCCTGAGCCAACTCAATCCAGTCCATGCCCCACCATCCCACTTCTTGAAGATCCATTTTAAGATTATCCTCCCATCTACGCCTGGGTCTCCCAAGTGGTCTCCTTCCCTCAGGTCTCCCAACCCAAATTCCTGTACGCACATCTCTTTTCCCCCATACGTGCTACATACCCCGCCCATCTCATTATTCTCTATCTGATTACCCGAATAATATTTGATGATGAGTACAGGTCATTAAGTTCCTTTTTATGTAGTCTTCTCCACTCCCCTATCCCCTCGTCCCTCTTAGCGACGGCGTTCTTTACTTCCAATATGTCACACGGTTTTACGGTACACATGTAAATTTCATTTCATTTACGCCCACGCCAGAAGCACGACCTTCCCTTAATAAAACTCATAAAAGCGTGACAGCATTATGTGTTGTTCTCTTACACGAAATTTCACCCAAATCGGAAAATAAATGTGGAAAATATGGATATAAAAAAGTGAGGCTTTCACTGCACCCGTTTTCGTAAACATCAAATTACGAAATAAAACGTTGAAAACTTTTCCTCTAATGAATTTACCCATATCGGATAAAGGATGTGTAAAATACGGGCAAAATTTCATTTGCTGCGCGCTTATATAAAGCATGGCTTTTACTGAACAGATTTTGACGGAACGTACAAGTGTGTAATGGCATTACATGCAGATCTTCTGTGCCGAATTTAAGTTAAATCTCTCAACAAACGTGGAGGGTACGGGTAGAAACTTTTTAACGCCCTTCAGTAAAGCATGAGTGTCACTGAGCGGATTTTCATGAAACTCTTTCTTGTTCAACGACGTTTTGTAAAAAAGAAACGCAACGAGTTTCGTGAGAAATCTGACAAATTATTTAGATATTCTTTTACAATGTGTAAATATATGAAATTTCCAGTGGCTAGGGTACATAGACCTTGATCGAAAGCAGAATAATAGTTGATTGAAGGACGATGATTACTTCACTGAAAGCTGTACAAATTTTTAATTTAACCCAGTGTACACAGTAAAGGAATGCCAGATTTGTTACATCTGTCCTTCAGTCGTCATGGTTTAAACTTCAGAGGATTTCAATTAAATCAGTGAAAAATCTCGGTTGAAATTCAACAGTAAATAATTTCTTTCCTATCTTCATCCTTATGATCACCAAACCAAGCTTTCTTTTCAATAGAATTTAATGCCTTCAACCTTAGCCTTTTAAAGCCTAGCGGTAACTTTGCATACCACCAGGTTTAACTTACGTGGTGCCCACATTGCGTTTATGTGTTTTGTACGGATCTCAGAACAAACAGCAACTTTTGCCTTATAAAACACTAAGAGAATGGTTTTTATAACCGAAGTGGAGAGTGTTTACAGCGCGGTACGCACTGAGTCCTTATATAAAACAGATAGGCTTCGTCTTTAAACGGCTAATGGAAGAAAGCTAAAGATGCTCCTTGACGCTCCAAGAATACTAAAAGAAATACAGCTCCGCTCTTTATTAACCTCGGCATATAATCCAGGTAAGTGTCCAGCTTTACACCCCGGCAGATTTACTCCCAGAGAAAATGATTCCGTTACCCACTGAATAGCAAATTTGGCGGGCCCCAGAGCTGGTCTGGACGCAATAGAGAAAATAACAAGAGAGGAAATGTACGCAACAGCATAATATTGAGGCGCCTTGTTTTAACGATTGTTGCCGTGAAAGAGCAATAAGCACGAATATTGCATGTACTGAGTGTGCTTCTGTAGCCGTATTTATCCAACATGCAAAGCGCATGCGCCGTGTTATATTGTCGTCTGTGGCCAGTCTGGATCTACCATATTTTTCCATACTATCTTAAAGAAGGCATAATTTTCGGAAAAACGTTATTGAATGCAAATTTGTGTTTTGATTTTCTGTACAAATTTTTCTGAAAGGTTTCTCACTCTAGGAAGGACTCAGTGAGATCCTATCACAAATGTACATAGGTGTTCATGTAAAGTACACTTCATTATTGTCAGATGTTAATCATACTTGATCTTTATTGAGAGATTTTCGAAAAACAATCAAGTATCAAATTTAACCTTTTAAAGCCTAGCGGTAACTTTACATACGGCCAGGTTTAACATTAAAAAATTCTACGTGGTGCCCACATTGCGTTTATGTGTTTTGTACGGATCTCAGAACAAACAGCAACTTTTGCCTTATAAAACATTAAGAGACTGGTTTTTATAACCGAAGTGGAGAGTGTTTACAGCGCGGTACGCACTGAGTCCTTATATAAAACAGACACGCTTCGTCTTTAAGGGCTTAATGAAACCCCGTGCAGTAGGAACCGAGATTTTCCAAGCGGACGAACGGAAGGACATGATGTTAATAGCCGTTTTTCCAAATTTTCCGAACGCAGTTAAGGATTTCTTGCACCTACAGAGGCTCGAACGGCAATGCCCTGGTTGCACAGACTGCAGATAGGCGAGGCACAACGTAAGTACACTCCGATTCTTGAGACGTCGGTCTACCAATATGTTTCGTACACAATCTGGAGCAGATTACATTTCGAAAAGTGAACTCGAACTTTCTCTCGTCCTTTGCTTGATCCTTTCGATAAAAACTAGACAACCACGGCAAATATGTGTCATAGCGTTGCCTCGAGTGTCTGGGCTAACCTTCCTCACGATCACCTGCGACCAGCCTGACTTGTGGGTTACTTTCCAAAGTAATAGAGACTTGATCAGTCTTATGATCTGTGGGTTCAGGCAGCTTGAACTGGACAGGCTACGTGGCATCGAAAAGCACTTCGTAATTGGTATGTTACGTCTGAGTAAAGCCACGAAAAACCTCAGCACGAAGGTGATTTATATAAATATAATATATAAACATGTTACGCTGTAATGAAACTCAGAATTTTGTTCTATATTTCGTTAAATGTACACCTAGCGTATTGGAAAACAATTATAAATTAAAAACCAGAAGGACCCATAAAAACTTCATTCCCACTGCACCTATTTTCAGTCTTAGCCTTAGCGTGTTGTCGGGGGCAGCAGTTGTTTTGAAAGCGTTGCAGGATCACATCAGGCCGCCGGGTCAGTTACTTTCTCACCCCTGGTAATTTTTCCCATTGTCAAATGCCAGTTTAATTCCCTATCGGTTCCACAGATGTTATCTCACACCACCAAAAGTAGCCGGGGGGCCGCACTGGCGCAGTTGGGCCGCAGTGGCGCAGTTGGTTGAGGCACTGCGCTACAAACCGGAAGGTCGCAGGTTCGATTCCCGATGGTGTCATTGGAATTCTTCATTGTCATAATCCTTTCGGTCGCACTATGGCCCTGGGGTCGACTCAGCCTCTAGCAGAAATGAGTACCAGGAATATTTCCTGGGGGGGTAAAGGCGGCCGGTGCTTAGGGCTGACAACCTTACCACCATCAAGTGCCGATTGTCTAGAAATCTGGGAGCCTCAACCTCCTGGAACCCTAAGGGCCTGTCCAGGCCTGTAATGGGACTGCTTTACCTTTACCTTTTACCAAAAGTAGTCTATATAAACAATACTATCTTGGTGAGAAGGAAATTCGTATTTTGTAGAAAACCAGTCTATTTGCCTTGAAAACAAAAGACCCGTTGGGTTACTTTAGCATTAGTCAGTATAGTGACTCGGTACGCCCTAGACTGCTGTCCGGTGATCGAATACCACTGGAAGCGAGGTTTTCCCCACCCGTCCAGACCGGCCGTGGTTACCACCCAGCCTCCTCTACACGGGGTACTGGGGCCCATTGCCGACGGTAAAGCGGCTGGGGAGTGGTGTTGACCACCCACCCCCATCTAGCGCCGAGGTTAAAGAAATCGTTAGTCCTACACCTCTGCTCTCCCTCAGGGCTCTCATGGCCCGTTCTAGGGTGAAATGAACTGCTTCAGAACTTCCCCTTTCAAGCAATCCAAATTTTGATTGCAGTGTTTAGAAGAGATTTCTTGGCCAGATTATATAGTTCGCAACTACAAACCCCATTTATTTAAGATCCATTTTAATATTTTCCTAGCGTTAATAAGTCCGACTTCAAAAACGGTGTATTCCATTCAGAATTTCCTTTCGAAATTTTGTAGGGAGTTCTTGTCTGTTGCATACTTGTTACGTGACCATCCCATTATAACCCCACAGATGTCATCGCCCTGATAATGATTTATGATGAGGAGTTCAAACTGTGAACTTCATCAACATGCAGTTTTCTCTAACATCCTGTCACTTCTTCCCTCTTAAGTCAAAACAATCCCTTCAACACTTTAGTCTCAAACACCATAAATCCGTTAATGTAAAATACCGAGTTTCGCACCTACACAAAACTACGTGTAAAATTATAATTTTGTGCCTTTTAAATTTTACGTCATGAGTCAGCAGGCGGCAAGATGGCAGATGCTCAAATGAATGGTTGCATCATGCTCTTCATTCTTCCATAAATACGATCACGATGTAAAGACTCGTATCTCCCGGGATGTTACGCCGTTTCGACTAGTAAACCTTTACCGACGTTTCGGTACAGAGCAATGCCTCGTCCTTAAAAGTCAAGCAGGCTGTTTTGGGCTGTCTTACCCTGAACATGGCTGCACGACGCTCGGTTAGTATTTACCACTAGACAATGCGTAACATCCCAAAGTACTTGAATGTTCATTAAACACCACTATCGATATATTTCCATGCCACGAAAAATTTCAACTGCTGAAATATTACTACACAGTTTTTTTTATGGTCACAAAAATAAATCAAGACTAGAAGGCACTGTGGTTTGAAGCGAGATATTTCATGCGTATCGACTTAAGACAGCAGCTGGTAGACACAAGATCCACTGCTTGCAAACGATGCATTAAACGTCATGGTAACAAACGGTAGTGTTTTGTCGCACCTTGCTTACTAATGTACGAAACGTTTCGGAGAAGTTAAGCCAATATCTTACGCGGCCTTGTAGGTACAGTAAAATTTCAATGTTCATGAACCTCGATGTTTGGAAATTCGTGATTGGTCACGACGAATAGGGATGAGACTACGTGACTGGAGTTTCGTCATAACCCACTGTCCTCTTACTGTGCAGATAACTTTCATCTCACTAAGCTCTGTATGCAACTAATTGCAGTGGATTTCTTTAGGTCTTTACGGCAAGAAACTCTAATTCAGTCGTTCCTGCAACTTACGTGGGGCACCATTTGCCAACAATTCTTGTTCCACGCATATCTGTATAATAGCAATAGACTTTCAAAGCAGGGACCGTAGGCCTACGGACCTCTCTGCTAAGAGCATAACCTTTTAAAGTCTAACTGTAACTTACATACCGCCAGGTTCAACAATAAATAATTCTGCATGGTGCCCACATTGCTTTTATGTGTTTTGTACGGATCTCAGAACAAACAGCAACTTTTGCCTTGTAAAACATTAAGAGACTGGTTTTTATAACCGCGATGGAGACAGTTCACTACGCGGTACGCACTGGGTCCTTATATGAAAGAGATAAGATTCGTCTTTAAAGGGTTAACCTTTTAAAGCCTAGCGGTAACTTTACATACCACAAGGTTTAACATTAAAAAATTCTACGTGGCGCCCACATTGAGTTTATGTGTTTTGTACGGATCTCAGAACGAACAGCAACTTTTGCCTTATAAAACATTAAGAGACTGGTTTTTATAACCGAAGTGTAGAGTGTTTACAGCGCGGTATGCACTGAGTCCTTATATAAAAGAGATACGCTTCGTATTTAAAGGGGTAGTCACTTACCTGGTGAGCAGGTTGTGGCCCAAGACGAGTCGAGGAGGAAACGAATTTTATCACTTAACTCTACTGCTACACGGTGAAGTCATAATTAATAAAGGACATTGCAAGGCTTACTGTAATTAGCCCCAAGATACGAATTGCTTAGAGAGTAATTAATAACTATTAAGCCCGTCAAATATTCTCTACTGTTACAAAACTCAAGGTTTCGTCAACGTATTCACAAAAATATTTCTGTCCACAGAATCTAAGGCTGCTGGACGGTTTGATACGTCTGAGAGTAGACAGAACGGTAACTTCCACGAAGGTTAGCCATCGGGTTTAAAACAACAGAGATCGAAGCCAAGTCATTTAGACAGCACTAGATGTTCTTATCATGAGATAGACTAAATAACAACCAAAAATGCACGTGGTAAATACGTACACAAAGTGTGTTATAAGCCCCCACTTACCAGCGTAAAATAGATTTTCAGGACGAAATCTACATTTAATCAAATTCAGACATTTGGGCACACAACCCACATGACTCATCATTACTTACACCAGATGTGTATTAATTACTGCTTTTAAAGGCATACTGTTGAAAATCATGTTTTTAGTCTCGTATGTTTTGAGGTTTTAATATATGATTACTTTTAACACCTGAAGTACAGTACTTTTCTCATATCTCAACATTTTATGAACTATGACTATACATTTGTATATTTTGAACCTCTAATGTGTGATATTTTCAACATGTAAATGCTTTCCAAGTTCTTGTACACCTTTGCTACGAACCCCCTGAAGATGGCGAAAATTTGTCCAAACGTATGTAAAAAGGGGTTTATAATACACACTCTATACGTATCTACCATGTGCATTTGTTGATTATTATTTAGTCTATGACAAGATTCACGGTCTATATAACACAAAATGCTGATCACAAGGCCGAACATACATGACAGCAATGACAGCCATCAACGCCATTCACGTTAACCTTTTAAAGCCTAGCGGTAAATTTACATACCACCAGGTTTAACATTCAAAAATTCTACGTGGTGCCCACATTGTGTTTATGTGTTTTGTACGGATCTCAGAACAAACAGCAACTTTTGCCTTATAAAACATTAACAGATTGGTTTTTATAATCGAAGTGGAGAGTGTTTACAGCGCGGTACGCACTGAGTCCTTATATAAAACAGATAAGCTTCGTCTTTAAAGGGTTAAAATTCTGTAGCACTATCATTCTGCATAAACTCAAAATCAGACGCTCTGAACCTGTATTTACAAGAAGGATAGCTAAACTCGTTTCGTTCGGGCTCACGAATGCGCTGTGACTTGGAAAGAGTATCTGTTGTGTTTTGTTTTCTTTATGTTTCCAGCGGCGTCACATGGCGTGGAACAGACTAATAACCCCGTGGAAAAATCTGAGTCGTGATCACGACACAAACAAAAAGAAAACTACACTGTGTGAAATTTTCAGTAGCAGAATTGGAGGGGGCAATGAGTGGAAATGGTGGGACGGGGGGGAGGGAGTAGTAACTTCCTTTCTTCCATTCCTTCTGTTTGTCTGTAAGTTCTGAGCGATGCAAAAATACTGATGATGTTGAATGACCTGAGTCATTCATTCGAAGTATGCGTTACTGGATGCAGACTACACCGCATTGCATCGTTCTGTGTATAGACCTCTTCACATAGAAACGGAAACCTACCCCTGCTAAGACGCTTTAACCCTTTAAAGACGAAGCGTATCTGTTTTATATAAGGACTCAGTGCGTACCGCGCTGTAAACACTACACTTCGGTTATAAAAACCAGTATCTTAATGTTTTATAAGGCAAAAGTTGCTGTTTGTTCTGATCCGTACAAAACACATAAACGCAATGTGGGCACCACGTAGAATTTTTTAATGTTAAACCTGGCGGTACATAAAGTTACCGCTAGGTTTTAAAAGGTTAGTAAAGATGAACCAAACTGAGATACTTCATTGTGTTTGTACATTTCTGTGGTCAACTACCGTATTTCCGGCGTCAGAAAATGCTACAAGTAATATGACACACCCTGTAATTAGCAAGGCATTTTTGCTGATTTAATAGCCTCTTTATGTGAGGAGTTAAGACGCGAAGCAATTTTTTGGAGACTCTCTCAGGGAGAAAATCGCCTTGTGAGAGGAAAAATTCTAGCAAATACAACTTATAACTTTCCCCATGAGAACAAAATAGAGTCGAACCCGGTTATAACGACATCTCTTAATGCGACACATCGTCTACAGCGTCAGATGTTCTGTGGTACCAACTAATTCCTCACTGTTAACCATAACGTTACACTCCTCGGTTATAACAACTCTCGTTTATAACGACACAAAATATTCAGTCACTCTGAAGACGTTATAACCGAGTTCAACCGTATTTTCTTCCAAGCAGCAGATTTCACGGTCAAAATTATGAAGGCTGTACAGCAATGTTCTCTTTGTCATCCCGATTAAATAATAAGTCATTGTAACGTCAAATAGAACTCATTCATTCTACTGAAGTATTAATTTTTTACGTAATTCCCAAGCACATTGACGCATTTTTCTCATCCTGACTCGAGTTTAAAAAATTCCGTCCCAGCAGTAATCAGGTTCTTCCATTCGCAACCATTCACGAATAGCCATTTCCAGTTCCTCATTGTTATGGAATAGGCGATATCCCGCGTGTTGCTTCAATGGCCCAAACAAATGACAGTCCGACGAGGATGATCCGCAACCTCCCAGTGAAAAACTGCAGCAAATCTTGTGTCCAATATGCAGTGCATTGGGTTGCATTTTCGTCCTGAATTATCACACATCTCGACAGATGTCCAGGTCTCATCCTGTGAATTGCGTCACGCATTATTATGTGCTGTGGCGGGGGGCGCGATTATCATCACGGATGTCCGTCAGGCTATTTTCGAAATCCGTGCACTATTCTCTGACGTGCAGCACTCTCATTAAGACAACAGCACACATTTCGGTCAATCGACAGAGAATTTTAATGGCGAAAATTTGTTTCGCCCGTAAAAAGGAAACTTAACCTTTCAAAGCCTAGCGGTAACTTTACGTACCACCAGGTTTAACATTAAAAAATTCTACTTGGTGCCCACATTGCGTTTACGTGTTTTGTACGGATCTCAGAACAAACAGCAACTTTTGCCTTATAAAACATTAAGAGACTGGTTTTTATAACCGAAGTGGAGAGTGTTTACAGCGCGGTACGCACTGGGTCCTTATATAAAACAGATACGCTTCGTCTTTAAAGGGTTAATCACACTACGAACTTCTTCGCGGGACCAGGCTTCCAAAGTCGACGCCATTGCATATCAAATGTCCCCTGAATAGCATTTGACTCGCTGAATCTTGCACCATATTTTGCGTGTTACACCTATTGGAAGTACACTACCCCCGCGGACTATCATTTTCTGAACGTACCCCGTGTATATCACTGCATTAGACTAGAAATCGTGCACCTTCCAACAAAAGGGCTGAGAATCAGTACAATAATTACAAGGTACCGGTGGAATAAATGACACCAACTGTAGTATTAAGGCTTGATAGGTCAATTTTAATGTTACAACGTTACATAGACCTGTAAAATTACGCAGTGTGTTTGATTTAAAACAAACCTGAGAATTATCTGAGAATACACTGAGAATTATCACCAAAATGACACGTATAATAAATTCACGAAGTAACTAAAGAAGCCAAACTTTTAAATCTATAAGGTAAATTTATAACCGACAGGTATAAATTAACAAGTAAAGGAATGCCCGTACACGTAACACTTCTGACGAGCACGGGCGTAGCTACGGAGCGGGGGCGAGTGGTGTGGCCGCTTCGGGTAGCAGAGTCCAAGGGATGGCAAAATGGACGGAGAGATAAATAGTTATGTTTAAAAAATATTGATTTTCTGCACGTAACACATTTTCAATTATCGCGCCAAATGGAAGAAAAATCAATAAATAATTGTGATTTTCTAAAGTTCCAAATTTCTGTTATGGATGGCAGTCGCGATTACTCGACCCCGGCCAATAACACCGAGCAATGCCGCTGCTGGGAAGTTCGTTCTGGTACCGTTCCTAAATGTTAAATTCGTAAATACCGTTCAGAAAAACACCTTGTATTTCAAAATGCAGTATATGACAGACATACGTCAGCATTTTGCTTAACGTAAAGTACGGAAACTTGGCTAATATAAAATCAAGCCCACGAGTGGCGCGGATTCCCAAACCTTCTTACCACAGAGATACGTGTGCTGCACTCTGTTGCTAATGTTGAATAGCTGTAGCCACGATTCAATAATCGATACATATGACTTCTCCGATTATCCCGCAAAACCAACGATGGCTACAACATGGCGGTTGAAGAGAAAACGGATAGTGCTGTGGATGAGATAGAATGGAATGTTGATACAGAAGTTCAGCTGTTCTATGCAATGTATGGACATAAACCAGTCGGTAAGATATAAATTTACCCCTTTTTATAGCAAAATGTTTGCATTCTCTGGTATCTTCAGAGTATTTGGTATGAAATGAAAGCCGACTTCTTTTATGTTTTTCTCTTTTTAGGAGTGAATAAATACTTCCAGATGGCCTGTATCTACGAGAAGTTTCGAAACTCTGTTAATAAAGATATAACGTCGAAAGTAATTTGGGATCATTTGGACACCATGTATGATATGCAAGCTTTGGTAGGTCTTCGGGACGAATTTATCATAGAATAAGTGTTCCCAGGTTCTGGGGGAATATTCAGAGCCTGGAAAGAGGCCGCATGCTTTGTGACCCGTTAGGTTACGTTCCCGTTAAATCTGTGTGTGTTCCTGCTTCTGCTGGTTTTAATATTCAGGTTTGGTTTTGAAAGAAGCTTTGGAAGTTACGGGGTATCTGTCTGGTGTGCAAACTGTAATGATAGGACTAACATAGAACAGGCCACTTATATCAGTTGTAATAATAAACTCTTTGTCACTGTTAATTCACCAAGACTTGAAACTAATGTTATTTCTGTGAGAGCAGCATAATAATTGAAACACAGTACCTGCATTTGTGTGTTGCTGTTTTTTCATCTGTGGTGTGGTGTAAACTGTATTGAATGAAGGTTTCCAATATAGATGATGACATTGTATTAAGTGGTGAGTGCGTTGAAGTATTATGAAAGCCGAGACTTCTTGGAATAGTTTGTGTTTAGGGCATATGACATGAGTGCATGTCACTAATGTGAAAATTCAGTGCGTAAGCTTTTGGATTCTGCATTATACACAGTGAAGCCCTATATGTGCAATACTGGTACAAGCATTATCTATTCTGTAGTAGTGAAGAAGGGGTGGAGGGATGAATTTTGCCACTAATAGGAGTTTTATCCCTTAAATTAAAACTTTGCAAAATTCAGTTGCATTATGGTTACTTTCCAAGACAACGAGGTAGAAGGGTTTCTTATACTCTACATCAGATAGTCCTTTGTTGTGTCTCAACCAAGCCCAAATCCTCCCCACAGTAAGAAATCCAGGGAGGTTAAAATATCTGCTATGATGACAGCCATGGTAGTAGCCCACCCCCATCAGTCTCTTTGTCTTGTGTATGTTATTCAGAAGGATTTGTGAGGGCTGTAATGCAAAAGTGCATTAACTACAACAACATTTTGGAAAAAATTTACTCTTTGGCTCAAGTTTCAATTTTACAGATCTAATAAAGGCTACACCTTAGTACTTAAAATTGTAAACCTGTCAGTGTCAGGGAATTTAATTAGTTCAGATTACCTGAAGATAGGGTTTTCAATTCACAGAGTGCATACTAGGACTAAATTGACTAAGTATGTGTGATTTCAGGCTTCTGCTGCGGTGTAAATGAGGTCTGTGCTCTTGTGGTATTTTACACAGCGTAGCTAAATGGTAGTCTGTAATTGACATTTTGGGACAACCCATTAGTCCCATCTTCAACGGTCAAGCAGTCTAAGAAGATGGGACCTTCAGGTTGTCCCAAAGGGTCGGTAACAAACTACCATTATGCTGCGTAAAATCGCAGAAGAGTGCAGATCTCATCTGACCCTAAGTAATTTGGTTTCAGTCATATTTTGTAGGCACGTCATGATTGGCTGCTGACCATGATAATTCTGGTGTCAGTCAACATAGGTTACAAGCCTAAAAGGAAGCCTGATGATTCACATGGGGGTGATGAAATATCTTATGATACCATTTACCATTTTAGTAGGTTTCCATTTTTAATACATATTGAGCTTTTACGTAGGAGTTGGAGATTTAAAAATTGAGGAGTCGGAGGTTTTGTGTACCAATTCCACAGCCCTGGTGTCAATACATGAATGTGATGAAATTATAAGAATAAGTTCAAGACATGTTTGTTAGAACTCAGGACTCAAGCCATTATTGCCCTGTCTGCTCCTTCCATGCACCAGTTTGACTTTATTATGAGACCTGTCATCCTTGCTGTCCTAACATCAAGGGAACAATTCTGTAGTGTGGAGGAGGTGTGCAAGTCTCAACACCAACAAGCATATTGTCACTGTACTCATATCTGTGCTGGAACTGTGGAAGCTGCCACATAGTACTATGTAACAGAATACACAGTTTTAATAATAATAACAAAAAGCTTACAATTAACACCTAATTCACCTTTTTGTAGTAACCAGGGCTGTGGAGTCGGTACATAAAACCTCCAACTCCGACTTCTCAATTTTTAAATCTCAGACTTCGACTCCGACCCCTTCATAAAAGCTCAATGTGTAGTACATAATAATGATAAACCTACTAAATGGTAACTGGTACCATAAGACATTTCATTGCCACCACGTGAATCATCAGGCTACTTTTTAGACTTATAAACCACATTTAAGTATAAGTGTAATGGTTATTGTAGCTAGTGTCTATTTAAGATTTTATATCGAGATCGGAGTCGGAGTCGGTACATTTTGACCGACTCCAACTCTACTCAAAATTCCCTCCGACTCCAAAACCCTGATAGTAACTCCATTAGCATAACATTTTTGAATGGAAATACAGATTACATGCTCAGAATAGGGAGCCATGAAAAGTATGGCTTCATTCACATCATTCTAGATGCAATTGTCATTGGATTGGACAAAGTTTTATGTAATTTTATCACCTACCAAAAAGTTCTAATTTAGCTCTATTTTTGTAGAATGCCATGAACACACAGAGAGTCATGGAAAGACTATTGTTATGGAATATTGGTGTTATTAAATGTCACAAGTTAACACAAAGAAATGACCCCAGCTTTGCAGTATAGTTAGCTCCAAACTATGAAGAGTTTAGGACTCGGTTGCATAATTGTATCAGTAAATGTATTGTTGCAGGACGATACAGAAAGCTTACCATTTCCCAATGATGAAAGAGATTTCAGCCTACCTGAAGCAGATTTTGCCAGTATGATGGAAGAGAAGCTAAAACAAGAGAAAACAGAAGGTGTTGTAGAACCAGATGTTGAAACAAAATGTGAACAAAAGAAAGAATCTGGCAAACATGTCAAAGAAGTTATAAAGAAAGAAAGCAATAAAGATGTGAAGGAGAATTCTCAAAAGAAGGATTCAAAGGAAAGTAAGGATATTAGTAAAGATAGAAAAGATAAAGAAGTAACTAAAGAACCTAAAAAAATTAGTGGAAGGGATATTAAAGAAGGCAGGAGAGAAAGTAAGGACGGTAAAGAAGGTAAAAGAGACAACAAAAAGGATATGAAGGAAGTGCCAAAGGAAGCTAAGAAAGAGCTTTCAGAAAGCAAGGATCCAAAACCTGTTAAATCTAGGGCGAGCATTAAAGAAAAAAAGGAACTTAAGAAGGAAGAAGAAAAAGAAGAACCTCTTGCAACATATGTAAATTCTGTTAAGCGAGAACGAGTAAGAGAATTGAGTGAATCCAAGAGTGATGATTATTCACCAAAACGTGGAGCCAAACGATCAACAAGAGGTTCCTTCAAATCTGATGACACAAGTTCAAACAAATCATCAAGTCCTGTGACCACACCGACACCACCACCTTCCAAGCGACGAAGAACGTGACATGGTAACAATTCGATTGTCCTTACGTTTGGTATGATTGTAGACTGGAATGTTACGTTGGTGAAATTAAATTTATAGTTATATGTATTGCTGTGTTACGAGAGAATATGTCTGTTGTCAATGAAATTAAGCGTGGTAATTTCATAATTTCGTACCGAGTTTTGTTGCAGCAAGTCTCTTGAATGTGAAAAAGTACCTGTCTTGGTTCTTACATGACCGCTCTGAACTGCTTTAATTTTTTTGTATGCTTATGTGAGAGTATAAATAAAATACGGCCGTGATGGACATGTTTTCTGTTAATCCTTATTTTGTGTGGTGTGTGTTACAGAAGTCTAACGTAAAGTAATTTTGTGAAAATTCAGATACCAGCTAGCAGGTGTCCGTGTAATAAAATCATAGCAGCGATGAATGTTAAGGCTTCCTTAACACAGGCCCAATAGAATTGAAAGTGCCATTGTGCACTAGAAATGGATAAATAATACCATGCTACATTCTGCAGTTTTGAAATTATATGAAATAAGGGCAGAAATAGCATCAGAAAGTGACCAAAATAGTATGTCAGAGCTTTTACAATTTAAATATTTACATCTTGCACGTTCTTTCATATACAGTCAAACCAGGTTATAATGATACCTCGCCTATGGCATCAGATATTCTGTGGTACTAATTAATTTTTCCCCATTAACCATAACATTATGCTCCTCGGTTATAATGACACAAAATATTCAGTCCCTTTCACAACATTA
The DNA here is from genome assembly GCA_013340265.1 of Coptotermes formosanus. Taxonomy (NCBI): domain Eukaryota; kingdom Metazoa; phylum Arthropoda; class Insecta; order Blattodea; family Rhinotermitidae; genus Coptotermes; species Coptotermes formosanus. The sequence goes on along the minus strand of BLKM01000476.1, from coordinate 263,865 downwards.
TAACCGGGTTTGACTGTATTTTATAGCATGATCCTTTCCATGCCCCTGCTTTTCCTTTCCCACGTCCTTATGCTTTGGCACAGGATATGGACCAGCAGTGGGTTCTTGTGAAAATGGTTCCATATATTTCTTGAGTAGCTCAGGAACTATACGCTTCTTGAGAAGTCAGAGTACTTTCCGTCCACTGCCCGTTATAAAGAAACCTTTATCGACACCAACTTTGACAGTCAGGGGCATTAATGTGGCAACAAATATGGGAGGTAGGAGCAATTATTTTGAAGAAGGGTGCCAGTACAGAAGAAATATGTTTAAACTGGGGGGGGGGGGGGCGCCGTTAAGCACTGCACTGTGCTTGCCCAGTTGAATAGCTGGAATTCTGTTGGTTGCCACTTGGTCTGGAATCTCTGGAAGATGGGCACAAAATGCAATATTATTGGTATGATGGTTTGGAAAATTTGATGTGGAAAAATTCTTAGTGGAATGGGACACACCATCACAGTGAGACATATTATCAAATCACACAATGTTCAGGAAAATTCTCTTGCAAATAACATGCTGTGTCTCATTGGTACAGTGCACTACACTATGCACAGTCTAGTCCAATTTCAGTAACACATAGCACAATTTTAATAAAGACCATGACAAAGTCATTCACAGAACATCTGGCAACTATTAATTGAACTCATGACATCTGTGGAACACAGCAAAATATTGCCTAAGTATATTTTACTTCAATAAATATTACAAGAGGTAAAAATAACACGCACTCAGAACTCAGATTTGTCCATTATTGTTGTCTGACTGCAACCACAACTGCAGTTGGTCAATAAACCTTAGTAAATCCCCACATACGGCTTCAAGCCTTCAGTAGAATCTTATTGGACTGACACACGCGCCAAGTTGTTCAGATCACCTGATGATAGTCGTGAAACAGGTCTCTGGCACGTCTGTTGATTTAAACAACATTGCGCAACTGGCAGCCCGAGAAGATTATATTGAAACCTCCTTATCATCATACGTAACGACAATCCGTTCGGCACACTTTGCAACTTTTCGTTACGAAGGTCCCAAAAATGAGAGTCATCATTTTAAAAATCTTTGCAAACTTCGGTTTACGAGCTGTTACCATCGTTAATACTTTCACTTACCTTCAGTGAAAAAAACCGCTATCTTCAAGCGCACAACAGAATTATATTATGTTAAAATTCAGAGCACATTACTATTCAATTTACACACCACTACCGCACATCACATTCGACCACCATAACTGTACTAGCGCGCTACTTTCTCAAATTCCCGGTATTATTATCGACTATGCATTTCTGGACACAATCGATGATCGAAGCAGCTGCTTTTTCGTTTGGGTGTTAGAATATATTTCCGTGTAGAACTGACAAGGGCTTGTGAGGTCACCATGTTGTCTCAGACTCCTCCATTTCAACTTTTGAACACAACGACCAATTTTGACAAAATATATGGGTTGAACGTAAGATACGATAACGCCGTAATTTTAATTTCCAATACTCAACAACAATACGGCGGGCGCGCGAACTTGTTGGAAGACGACACTAGCGTCACGTATTATAGGGCCCTCGTATTACATAAAAATGCAACTTATGTTTTTTGGAATGTATAACACTGCAGTTGTGCGAAAATTTTCTCTGGGGTTCGATCTAATGGTTGTAGCTAATGAACCACTGGAACTAGGCATGTTGCAGTGCAAATCCTACCCCTGAGGTCAGGTCTAGCGTAAAGATCCTGTGTACAGCTCCACTATACCTGACCTCTGACACTGGGTTATATTTGGTAGAGCATTCACAGATCTATTACTAACATGGAAACAGTGGAAAATTTGAGGTTATATCAAATATACCATTGTATCTGTACTGAATAAGTACATTCATCACAAACACAATAACAATAGTAATACATCTGCAGGACTAAAAATCGATGCACTACGAAAGTAGGCTTAGAGTTCTGGGTATTAAAACTTAAATGTTTGAAGTATTTGATTAATTCCTCCAGTGGCAGTGTGATGTGGTGACTTGTGCTTTGTGTTGTTCCCTACAAACATTGGTATGAGAATTAGTAGTAAAAAAAGCACTTCCAAAAAAGAACATGAGCTCAATATCCTTTATAGTGGCATACTCATTTTATACATATACTTTTATACAGTTATCTTACATCAAAACAAGAACAGTGATATTTAATGTCATAGTATTTGCATTTTAGACCACAACTTTGTTTCCAAAACCCTATAACTGAATGGCTGCTAATATGGAATGTGCACTGTACTAAATGCTTAACCAACACACACCCATGTTTTCCTTTTATTACACTTTTCCTTTAAAAACATGCAGTTACATGTTGGAAAAGAGAAGTCACCATTCCCACTCTGTCAAACCACACTATGAATACAACAGACATGACTCAAAAATCTACAAAGTGTCTCAAAACATCTTCTTTCCTCAAAATTCAAAAAAATTACTTCAAATACATACATATGGAAAACACAATCAATTGCCACCACTACCAGCCACCATCGTCGCTGCTGCCACCACCACCACCACCACCACCACCACAAAACCACGTTTACATATGCATAATTTTCATTCATGTGTGTGTCTCTATGATTTTAAGCATAAAACTGCTGGAGTTCAGACAGCATACAGAAACATCATTTGCTAATTTTGTATAAATGTGGTTTTTTGATTGCTTTAGTTGTAAAATATGCACATGTGGCTGACAAGCAGAAGATATGACTACAGCAAAAATGCAAAAACATCCTGGTCATACGAATTTCAAATCCTCACTGCATAGGCTCACTCAAAAAAATACAGACTCGTCATTCAGCATGATACATTCTTACATAATAATTTTTTTATATCTATATATGATTCTATTGCAATACATAATAGCTCTTGGAATCCAAATCTGTGAAATGTGAAAAATGTTCATAGAGTTTCTGCTCTTAAAAAAATTCACGTACACTTATATCATGTTATAGGAACAACAATGGCACATAACACACAACAAAGTACCAACATGAAAAATGCATAGTATAAATCTTACAAAGAAATGTTCCTAGCAAAGAATCTGACTAAACTTAAAATACCAAATTCGTAAGCAAAATTCGAGATTTCCATGGTGTTCCTTCACATACCGGTCTTTTGGCTTGTGACACTGTGTAGTCTTACTGGTTGAAATCAACATTCCAGAGGACAGGTGCACACCCAGATTTTTTCCCTGGGGTGGGTTGGGGGGGGACCCTGAGGCTGTATATAATTTATGTTTGGTTTCAAAAATTATGTTACAAAAATCATGTTGTAAGTACAACATAACACTGTCTGCAACTGCATTTATATACATACAAACATAACTGCATGTTCCTTGACTCAATCACAGTGCCCTGTCTTCTTGTTTTTTTATTTTATTAATTTATTTTTCAAAACTCTAATGTATTAGTCAACGCCCAATTTCAATGGCTGATTTTGACTGAAGGGGAAATAACATAACACTTTTGATATCATAATATCTACAAAATCTGTGGTTTTTAAATTTCAGTTTTGGGGGTTTGGTGGGTTTGCAGCCTTGCAGCCCCCCCCCCCCCCCCCAACCTTGGGTGTGCCCCTGCCAGAGGAATACACTCCATACATCTGCAGGGTCAAAGTGGGATTAGGCAGGCTGCAAGGCAGGTCCACAGCAAGTGGCAAGGAAATAGAACCAAATACAATAAAATGAGAACAGTGCAGAGGAAATGTGATACAAAAGAGCCCTTTGTACATCCACAGGAATGAGGTCAGCAGAAGGACATTTTGTATCCTCACATTCTGCACCATTCCCGCTGGGTTATACTACCACCTCCTGTGGACCATCGCTGCAACTCATCTATTTTAGAACCTATCACTTCCACACCCTACTCACTTTAATACTAAGATGGATGCAGTAGCTTTCTTCAAAAATTTGCACACACTAAATATGGCTTCAAAATCCAGAACGCCAATTACCTGAAATCATTAAGTACTTGTGAGATTTGAGATTCTTCTCGCAACAATGACTATGAAGAGTACTGGTCTCCTGTATTGGGATGTGACATCGTGGATTTATCAACATTTGAGGACCCTGTTGCCAGTCCTTCAATACACTTGTATAAATCTACCAGACCACAAGGTGTAACATCCCAGATGACAGTAACATTAATAATAACACTAAGTACATGATCCTCGTTCAGTTCTTTAAGTAATAAAGGTTAAAGTATTCCCTGTCCAT
>BLKM01000476.1:156899-258877 GCA_013340265.1 Coptotermes formosanus | reverse complement strand
AGGTGAGTGGAAGAAGAGAAAGCATTAGGTAATATACAAATATAATAGAACAACGTTCACATCAGTTTATATGCCCACTTTCCAGTTCAGACTGATGTTCATGTTCTAACATCAATATTCCATTGTTATATATACTCTTGGAGCACTGACATGTCCTCCATCCACTTAGTATTGCACAAATAACCAATGAGGTTCCATGAATTTTAGTGGAAAAATTAAGAGATCTGTTTGAAATGACATGAAAGTGAAACTGTACACATTTCCCTCTTTTTTACTCATACATATCATTCAACGAATCACAAGCGTTTAGTGATCAGTATGTCACTGCAAAGTGAAGCAACACCAACACAGGTGCAGCTTACAAGGATGTATGAGAAACTTCATCAAACCAAAATATACAGACATATAGTGTCCAACATTTGGGGAAGCCGGCTCTATTCTGAAAATTTGCTATGGTGGGAGAAAGAAGGATGTGGTCACTGAAAAGTCAGTTAGACAAGCTGTTGTTACCATCTGCTGGAAGTTTTATTTTGTAAGTAATTACCTATACAGGTAAGTCTTTACCAATCCTGGATAAACTAGGTTGATCTGTAAGAGTTGTAAGCCACCATATGATATATTGCTTGGTTGGGTCAGCTTTTTGGATCAGTTATTTTCTGGTACTTCTTGTGTATACTCTTTCACATCTTCATGAGATCCAGTGCCTGGTGTTAGCATGTGGTCCCCCTTCCCTGCTGAACTTTTAACTCAGAGAAGTCTAAATTACTGGGATTTGAATGTGTTTTAAAGTTAGTGTGAAGTGGTTATGGTAAATTGAGCTAGAATCAAAGCACATTATGGTCCGTAAGATTAGTAGCAGCTCTATCAGCTATTTCAGCTTTAATTTAAAGACTATATGTAAGTCTGTGACTCTGTCACTGTATGCTGGTGACAGATGTAGGCTAAAATTTACAAAAGAAGCCTCAAGTTATGTTGTCAGGTAACTCTTCCGCTACAAATCTGGTGAACATGTCAAGTAGTTGTTAAAACAACTGGCGAAAGAAGTCTCATTTGATTTACTTAGATGGTATAGTATGCAGCTGTAATGACAGCACACTGAGTAGGATACTACAGACAGTAAGATACGACAGAGATCTGAGGGACATGACTGCTACTGTAGTACTGTACTCAAACAAATCACACTACAAGTGGTGCATAAGCCCTGAGGAAATCCAGCCACACCACATGCTGTGAAAACCAAGAAGGCAATATTTAGGTGTAATGACAGCTTCTTGTAGTTTTGTCCAGAGTTTCAACAAAATAAAGGGTAGTCCTTTCAATGTTATAGTTCCAGATTTCTATCATTTCAAACTTATCTCCTTTTACACTACTTTTCCAACTTTCATCTTTAATCTGGTCCCAGAATTACAGCCTTCACAAAACATACAATACAGTGTACTTGGGATTGATGTACAGCAGATGCAACAGTTACAATCAGAGATGACAGTGAATGGGCCAATATGTAGCCAAGAGAATGTGCAAATTCTTTACAGAGCTTCATTATCATCGGAACAGTCATTTTCAGAGTATTAAAACTGTCTGTATTTTGGTGTAATCAATGGATACAATAAAATATGTAAAGCAGAAAATTTAAGTAAGTTACAGAAATTGATGTTTACATTATTTAACAAGCCAGGAACTTTCTTGAACTAAATGCAAAATTTCTCCTTCAAATTATGAAGTACAAGCAGACACATATATGAAAATAAAACTAATTAAACAATACTGAGTTCATAATAGCACAAATATATACAAATGCAGGTTTTGAAAACAAAGTTACGACAGAATCCAATATAGTTCAAAATCACATGGCAGAAGTGTTGAGTAATGTGAACTTATTGCACCTGTGCCACCTGGGCTTTCAACACTCTACTACTCAACTTCTAAATCACATGAGAAATTGTTATGTGACACTATTTCATGAGTTACAGGTTCATACCAAAACACAAATTTTTGTTTTATTATTTTTTAAATATTTATGAATTTCAACCATACCAATACAAAAAACGTTTAATCCTTTCCACACTATGCATGAGAAATCTCACTCAGAAATACTGAGAAACAAATTTTAACACCTTTTATGTTGTCTCCATACTCTTAGTGTGTAGAACACAACTGCACTCTACAAACTTACTATTTCTGCCTCCATGTATCTGACATAGCTCATGGAGCAACTTCATTCAAATTGCTTCAAATCACATTTTATAATTTGCCACCCAAAAACAAAATTTTTTAGAAGTTCAATTTATGATCAATAAGCAATAAAATCAAAACGGGAAGTTCAAATGAATTCCATCACACAGACTTGTGTTTCAGTTTCTTCACACCCACATATACAAATACACAATTTAACAATTTTAGGAGTACGAAATATCTACAGCCTCCCCTGCCTCACAGGAGCTTGAAACTTCCCCAAATTATACAAATTTTATGAAATATTAATACTTACACCTCCATTATGCAATGTGAAACTATGACTGCATATACAAAGTTTAGATTAAAAATACCCGATCTCTCCAGCCATGTACGTCACATGTATGTAAATTTCTGTGTAAATATATTCTCTCTCTCTTTATAAGGAACAACAACAGAAATGCTAATAATAATAACAATTCAGATGCTGCTGCTGATGATGATGATGTTTATGACAATAATAGCATAATAACAAGCATTCTCATCAGTCCTGAAGTGTTACAATTTTTATTACTCAAAAGGGTATGTCACTCAAGCAACTGTTTCTCTTCTGGTCCCTTGAACATCATAATACCTGCAATCTGTGCAATGCAGATTAGCCCAACCGAAGAAGACCACTCATTTCATATAATGACATAGAAATAGCGTTTTAACATCATCATGATAACAATGAGAACAGACTAAACAAAATACGCACACGCATGTACGCCCACACCCACACACACAATGCACACACTTGGTGTTTAATTAAGTTAAATCTAATCAAAAATCATCTTCAAAACCAGCAAATATACTTGTTTAGGACTGACATCAATACTAAATCCTTTTTCAGTATTTACACTCACTATATGTATTTATGGCTAGTGAAGCTTATGCAAGCACTCATGAGTGCCAAACAAAACCAATGGCACCCTTGGATCTAACATAGCTTCTCATTATCAGGTTATCTTCCAACATATCTGCTGGGTTCAATCTGTTCCTAATCTAACACCAGATCTATGTGTGACATACAAATATTTATGATGTAAGAAAATGACGGGTTTTAAAAAATGCCTAAATACTACTGCGTGACTATCTATTACCTAATTCAAACATCCAAGGGCCCTCAAAGGTTAAGACAACAATACACTACTTTGAAACCAGTAAGAGGCAATAACAGCAGCTAGTCTAGTGACAAATTGGACATCTTCAAGCCTATAATGCTACTGATATGTGTAGCACATGATGAAATCTGGCAAGACAAGCACCATGTCCTTCACTGCAATCCACAACAAATAATTCGAGCAAAATAATATATATCACACTACTAAAGAAATTACTGCAGCACTCTGACACACTTAAAATTAAGAACTACAGAAGCGCTGGTTCAATTATCCCTCAATTTCAGAATGCTTGGAACAATGAAAGAGTTCATCACCAGAAAGGGAACATTTGGAGCATTCACAACAAAACTTTATTGACTATTTCAACATTTTATCCTAAACTAGTAAACTCTGCTGTTTACAAACATTGCTTGGACTGACAAATAGCTCTTCAGACTGGAAATTTTTATGAATATCCTGTGAATGCACTCACTTCCCTGTGTCCTATTAACAAAGAATCGCTGCTTCTAAGCAACATACATATTTTCACCTCAAAAAAAAAAAAGGCCATAGCAGATGAAGATGACGGTAGAAAATGGGAACAGCATCACATTCACTAGACACATTACTGCCATAGATTGGTTGCCAGCGTGCGACCAGCACCTGCTGACTGAGAAAATGCACCAATCCCCACACCTGCACTGCCTGCATGAGACACTGTAGATGCAATGTTCATACCCATGCCTGGTATCTGCATCCCCATTGGCTGAACTTGACTAACCATACCCTGTGGCTGTACACCAATCATCGCTGCACCACCAAGGTTCATCCTGGCTATCTGCTGAGGTAGCTGTTATAATGAGACAAAACAGTGATCAAAGACAGACTTTTCAATGTAAGTTCTCTGTTAACATGACAGGAACTCTCTGTGCAGCAAAACACTTATGGTCCATCTGCATAATCATAGTAACCAAGGAACACTGGTTATGAGGGTAACCTGGGTAACAACTGAAAAGTAGTCATAAATGTATGTACATTTCCACATAGTCATTCCTATGCAATTTTAACCAAAATTGTGATTTTCAGACAAATTTTAATAAAAGTCCCCAGTATAAATCATTATGCACATCCATCTGGTGCGCACCATGTTGTTTCACGCAGACAGGTGGATGGACAAGCACACTGAAGCTAATAGTTGCTTTTTTACAACTGATTTGCAACCATGCAAAAAAATTAAAGCAAAGAACTGACCTTAACACAAGAGAAAAATATGATGCTAAGCAGCATTTGTGCAAAAGAAACATATAAAAAATATTCTTATACAACAGATACAAACAGGTCCCAACAAATCGTGGACACCAGATCACTAACTACAATTGTAGCCAATGTTGCAAGTGGAACCATGTCTGTTCACTCTGTTTCATTAGCCAACACAAAAGAATGAAATGTCAGTGATACAACTAGTAATCTGAAATCAGTCGCTACCAGTCATCTATGAAATGCATGAGTTATCTTTTATGATCAGTTACTGTCAGCATGTGTTGAGTAATACTGCATACACATGTGCTTGGATATTTACCTAGCAACTAAACCTGATAAATTTATCACACATCATTGTCTTAAGAAACAGTACTTGAATCCAGATTTTCAGAGACAGCACTTGTATCTATGAAAACTGTAATGAGGTCTGCTTATAACAAAGCCAGCTCTTACATGTCCCATTCTTCCTATTCAATGTGCAACATAATATTTTTCCTTACCTAAGTGTACCAATATTCTAAGATCTTATCGAAATAATATGTAATATATGCATCACAAATTGTGAAAAAGGGGGATGGGTAATTCTATGAAGGTAGCAAGGAAAATCATAACATCTCAGTCAGGAATTCAGTCTAAGCCTCTCTGAATGTGCAAATGATTATTACTGACCTGTGAACTATGCGCTCAATCAATATTATACTCACATTTGAATTGCAACTACAGTCTTGACCACTACTACAGGCAGGCGTGTCCAACAAGCCAAATGAACATCAGATACCTCAAGGTTCATTTGTTCAATTCAGGCATTTTATGCAATTCCTTCCACCAATGATAATGGTTAAAAACTGGTATGTAATTCTAATAACACCAGAATGTTGGTGGTGGCGGCGGTGAGAGTTTCGACAATGTATGGAATGCAACAGGTGACTGTTTTTGTTAATTTATTTAGCAATTCCTTAACTTCAGTGCCCAGAATCAAACCTGGGACAGCCTAAGTACAAAGCAGGTGTTGTAACAAATCATCCATGACATAAAATTCAAGGTGGTTCTGTGGCCAAAACATGTCAAGATTTCTAATATGTCTACTAACAGATAAAAATATAAAATAATGAATAAGAATTACATGTAAATTAAAGTCAAACTAATGGCTAATAAAAAAGCACATAACAAAATACAGACAGGAACAATCCAATTGCTGAAAACAATTCTACACAAAAGCTGTTACAATTTTATATATATATATATATATATATATATATATATATATATAAGCCCACAAAAGGTGTTGTTATGGAATCCCCATTCTCAAGCTACATTGCACAGATCTGGCTGTGAGATGCAGAGCACAAGACAATCAAAATATGCCTAATTATTTATAACGAAAATACAATAAAATCAGACATAATTCCCAGTCTTTCCAACCAATATTATAAAACTCTCCAATTCACAAGAACAAAGGAAAGTAATAATCAAATTAGATTTAGATTTAAATATTATATTATAAACACAAAAAAACACCCACCTCAACATTTACAGTACAACACTCACCTGAGATGACACTGGATCCTGAGCATTACTGGGGGACATTCCAAAATCTAACATCAAATCTTGGTTTGCAGTCTGGGGCGCATGCTCCTACATACCAAAACACCAAGCCCAAACAAAAGATTGGAACCAAAAATATTTAAAAAAATAAACACAGCAACATTTCAAATAGAAACTACAAAAGAAATAAATCATAAGGATCATAACAAAAATAATGTAATTTTACCATACTACAACTACAAGCAAGGACTCATTTAGCTTTAGCCTTCACCTCTTTGAACAAGAAATATAAGTTACTAAAATGTACCATAAGAGTGGCAAGTGCTGTAATACTTGCTTCGAATGAATATGCTAATAGTCATTCCCTGTTTTCTTCAGTTCTGTCACAGTATACTACACAAAATTCTAAGATCCTATACTAGCATGCTAGTAGCAGTACCACTGTCATTTTAACTTCACAAGCTTGCATGATTGCTATGCTAGTGACATAATGGTAGGAACTTGGGCATCATAATACTGCATGCCCACCTTCTGCTACATAAGAAAGTAAGTATGCTAACTTGCTTCATACTATGAACTCTGAAATCCACACACACAGATGAAAACACACATCTACATAAACCTGCATGCAAGAATACCTGTGTTACAAAGAAGAATTTTGAGTGAATCCATTACAATATTTTACGCATAGGAAAATGTATGAAATTTTGTGTGCCTTGAATATGCCACAAATTGATCTCATCACAATAAAAATTATTTGAACACAACAAACCTGAGACATTGCTGTGAAGCCTGTTGTGGTGGCTGCAGTGTTGCCAACAGCTGTTGCACCCATGGTATAAAATGGATTTGAAGCCAAGTTAGGCTGTTGAGAAGGCAGGCCTGCTGTTGTATATATCCCATTCTGTAATATTAAAACACACTACACATAGCACGGAGATTTGCTCACTTGTCTGCTGTTGGTTCTGATACTATGGTGCTTGTCGCAGCTATGGCATAAGCATCAACATGCAGAAAAAGATCAAATGATGAGCAAGTGAAGGAATATTTGAGGCATACAGGCATGTGGTTCAGAAGAAGTTTCATAGATTTCAACTCTGATAGTAATAAGGGGAAGTCAAAGATATGCTCATTATGGTGCTGTTCAAGTGATGATGTTGATCACTACGACCATAATGTTCAGGATTCATTCGGAAAGACATGCAAAATTACAAGGATTAAGAAGTAGGACAAACTCAATCCTTACTAACATGACAAGGGAGACACTTCTGGGATTCTTTTCAACAAATAACGATGCAAATAATTTTATATCATTCACACTGTGCATTTTATTGTAAACCAGTTAACAACAACTAATGCAGAGGAATAGGACAGTTTGTATTAAAAACTGCATGATCCCCTACATATGTTTCAACAAAAATACTGTCATCATCAGGGGGTAGTAGTTGGTGTTAGTTGGTTTATGCAAATAATTGTTTCTGCAAGATTCACCCAAGACTCAAAGACAACAAAATTTCACCTGTCAGCTGTTTCATTAGTTTGGTCAGACAGCTGATAAGTGTTCACAACCACAAGCCTTCCAACCCATCATGCATGATATATCCAAATGCCCAAGCAGATGCTAGCTATCAACTGCAGAGTGACCAGTGAACTACCCAAAGGATTTAGCAGATAATTAGGAAGACAAGCATTAATATATATAAAAAAACAGATTCCACCAAAGTGAAGGGATGCCAAGTCAGGCAAATGGTGTATAGCAAAGGTAGCAAATTTGGCAGGAATAGGATAATCATACCTGCACAACTTGTGTACTATGCATAATCCCATTAGGAACTGCTACTGCAGAAACACCTGCCATCCCATATCCCATTGCAGACTGGGGGTACCCTGTTACCTGTGTTTGTGTATATACACCTCCTGAAACACATCAATAATTCAAAGGACCTTCAACTTATACAGTCCACTCAACTGAATACATCTTTAGGCCAGTTAAAATTCAAGTAATATGGGAACAGATTGCTTTAGATACTCCACACATATAGAAAGATAACATACATACAGAAGCAGATTGTAAATATCTGAACTGGAATAAACTCAGAACAAGCTCTAGGTAAGATTTTATTATGACATTATTAAACATATCCCACAGTTCATGACTCACATGTTTGTGACCCTGCTTATTATTCAAAACTACCCTTTTTCCTTTCCACACACTGGAACCAGTTAAAACTGCAAGGTTATTACTTGCAGTAATGCTAGTAATGCATGTACTGTCGCTTGGTGATCTTTTAAAAACATCTATATGATAAAAGAGATTGCATCTAAAGGAGAAAATCAAAACATGACAATACAAAGAATGCTTAATACAGTAAAATCTGCTATATCTGGTACTGGATTATCAGGAAATGTCTATTAACTGGCAAATTGACAAAGAGCCTGATTACATTTAAATATATAGTTAAATATATAGTTAAATATTGGTGTTCTGTATTTTTTACATTATGTGTGCACCTTGTTACATAAGCAGTGGTGAAAAGGACTAGGAAGCGCAGTGTGGAAAACAGAACAGGGTTTCAAGTGATAAGTTAAATGGTTAGGTCTGTCCATGAGGTTGCTAGGTACACTAAGATACATATCAAGTGTAATATTCTGATATCTGGCAAATTGTGATATCTGGCAAACCTTTGGTCCCAGCAGTGCTGGATATCACAGATTCCAATGTATCAGTGAAACAATTAGAACAGGCTCAAAATGCCACAACTTCAAATTTTCATGACAGCCTGTAGGAGGTACAAACACTGTCCCGTGTGACCATACCTGGAATGCCAAACATTGGAGCAGGGTTCCCAGCTTGCGCCTGAGATGGTGCTGCTGAATACAGAGCCATTATAGAGTCTTTGGTAAGCTGTCGCTTTTCTTGATTGCTGGGTGCTGGTTGGTTGAAGAAACTCTCCTCCTCTGCCGAGCGACCTTTGGCACTGTCAGCATCCTTTTTGTCAGGTGATGGGGAGGTAGTGACAGTGGAGGAAGCTGCAGGTGGGGCACTGAGAAAACTGCTGAAGATATCATCTCCACCTGAAGTGCCTGAACCACCTGCTGATGAAGATGTGCCAACAGGTGTGTCTGCAAAAAAAAATAAATAAAATAGAAGTATGAATAAACTTATTTCAGTTACTCCTTCCATGTGGGATAATCATCACTTACATTTTTTCATCTGGTGCAGAAAAAACCGCACCCACATCTAACACAAGGGTCACAAAAACTGTTCAATTAATCCCACTGGCACTTCACCATAAAGTTCTACATTATACTGTGGACATGCACATGGTGAACACATGAACTGCAGACAATTTTAATGTAATACTGCCCAAGAAGTAGCACGTACAGGAACAAAAACCAGAGACATCTTGGTACTTTATAAAATCAAGGTTTAGTGACATATACCTAACAGTTCCCAGAAGTTAAACAAGTGCACATATCACAGGTGCATTCATGTTCAGTCCATGCACCAAGTCTGGAAAGAATATCACATCAAAGAGTGTAGTAAACTTGTCTTGAACTGTTACATGTTACATAATATTGATTGATCTGGGACCAATTAACCCCACAGCTCAATGGTCACTATATGTATGACCAGGTTTTTCAAGACTAACAATTCTGCATTCCACCCGGACAGTACACGCATGTGTTTCATACAGTCCTCACAATGAATATAAATTGTGTCCATATACAATATTAACTGGCTGGCCCTTCTAGTGGACACACACTGTGTTCTCTGTGAGGTAATAACTGAATCTCTCTCTATATAATATAGAGTAATTTTAGTCTTCAAGGGCTAAACTAAGCTTTTACACATGAAATTAGATACAGTAACAATCATGAATAAAAATGGCATATAAGTGGTGACAGCAACCCACTGGATGGTACAGGGTCATTATTTTATCAAACAACTGCCACTTGTCATTTCCTGTAAGTTCATTTATCACACCAATGTAGCTCACTCACCTAACCACCTACATACACAGCAAAATAGCAGCAGCGACAAATGACAGTTCAGACAAATCAAGGACCCTGTAATACTCACTGTATTCACATGAAGAAAGAGAAAAAGCATGAGAAACATCAGTCAGGACGGTCACGATTTGAATAATGAACTTCTCAAGCACAAGTCTAGAGCCTTAATGATGTACGAACATAATTGGTCAGTCAGCTACTAGAGTGCCAGCTTGGTTGTGTGCAAACAGGAATATGCTTATGTTCAGCTAGCTACTGGTTTCATCATGTTTGTATCCCCACATTTCTTTCCTATACCTAAACCATGACATTTACATCTAACAGAGGCAATAACATCCAAAGAGCTGCATGAGGGAAACATATATCTCTGAAACAAAGGCTACTATCACCTGGGATATGAGAATGTGTAGTTTGCTAGCCTGTTACTAATGTTTCATTCTTTCATTATTCTGCCATAAAAATGGAGGCAGTGTATCTTCCTAAATGTTGGTAACTAGCTGCCAGACTAAACAGTGTCACATGCAAGGTGGACAAGAGTAAACGGAGAATCTGCCAAACACTCACCTAGCCCCAGAAGATCCTGTGTGGTCGTTTTGCCAGTTTTATTTGAATCACCCTGTGTGCGTCCAGGTTTAGGGCTCGTAGAACCCTTAGGTTTTGGCAACAACTGTGGTACCGCAACACTTGGTACTGTTTTTCTAGCCTGCTGCTGCTGTTGCTGTTTTGCTTCCTTCTTCCGCCTCCTTTGTCTCTCCGCTTCCTCATCCAATTCTTTATCCCAGTTTACCTGCACATCACAACAAATCACATTCTCATCACAGTCTCATTCTGTGCATGTGTGCACATGTTCAGGTGAGGAGAGAGGGTGTCTGCACACCTGTTAATATCAATGGTTCCTCACAAGCACAAATTTATGGTCATTGGTAGGATATGCTGCACAGGTGTGCACCCAGGATTCTTCCTTGTGGGGGGGGGGGCTCACCCTGAGGCTATATATATTTGATTTTAAAAAGTGTGTTATAAAAATCATGTTGTAAGTACGCCATAACACTGTCTGCAACTGCATTTATATACATACGAATATAACTACATGTTCCATGACTCAATCACAGTGTTCTATCTTCTTGTTTTTTAATTTTATTAATTTATTTTTCAAAATTCTAATGTACTAGTCAGCAGACAATTTTCGTGGCTGATTTCACCTGACGGGGAAATCACATAAAACTTCTGATATCATAATATCTACATAATTTGTGTTTTTTAAATTTCAGTTTTGGGGGGTTTGGGGGGGCTGCCCCCCCCCTTGGTTGCACCTTTGATGCTGCATCAAAGCAAGATTACGAACTCTATTTGAAAAACATTTGTTACCAAAGAACCAAATCTGGTTATCATCATCATCGTCATCGTCGTCGTCATCACCACCACCACCTGCTTCAAGAGTTAGGTTCTCTGTCATATTCCTAACCCATTAATGCCTAGCGGTAACTTTATGTACCACAAAGTTTCACATTCACAAATTCCACGTTCTGCCCACACAGTGTACTTATGTGTTTTGCGTGGATCTCAGAAAAAACAGCGATCATTTCCCTATACAGCATTACCTGACCGGTTTTTAAAACCGAGAGAGAGTGTGTTTACTGCGGAGTACAAACTGAATCTTTAAATGTAATTCTGGTTAAGACTAGTATTTAAACAGCTAACTCAATTCATTTTTGTATCCCATCCTGGATATTTCTGATCTCCATGGATTCCATCTTGCTGATACAATTCTTTCTTATTCCAAACTCAACTGATAAATTTACAGACATCTGAATGTAATGCTTCCATTCCTCCTTAGAGTAATTATACTAAAATTTGATCAATAAATGACAATTTATACCTGTTCAACTTTTCAACAGCAATTCCAACCTCAACAGGACAGAACAGAAAATACATGTAAAAAATGGTAGGACTGCATGACATCAGTATCCTGTTATCTGTTTAACTGACATGTCACTATCACTTCCATACCTTTGGTATAGGTGGTGGAACCCATTCCCTTGCAATGTACTTTTTCTGTTCATATTTAGCACGGACAAAAGCTTCTAGTGATGAGTCTGTCTGCGGTCGCCTAAAGTTGTCTGGAAGATTCGCTTCGTATACAGCTCTAGCACGACTATTTCCCATCTGCTGAAGACTCTGCAATGCAAAATAAAACAAACATCAAATAAACTACCTTGATATGCAACTGTGTCCCAGCTTAAGCAGGAACAGGGCAACTTACTACAACTTGTTCAGGTGTCCAAGTATCCAGGTTTACAGACTTCACTTTCGAAATGTGGACACCAAGATTTCTGTGAACACCAGCACAACGAATGCAAAGAAAGATTCCTAAATTCCAGGATGCCCATCTTGGACCTGTACAACAAAGATATTAAGCACAATTTCACACATGTCAAATTACTAATACATTTAATGCATTCCCACAATTCTACCGTTACTTCTGTTCGAAAACAGAGACGTGAATTAAAACAGAGTTAATAAACCTTGGCCTCACTACATTAAATGTCATATGAGCATGTGGTATGTTGACAAACCCAATATTTAACTTCATCGAGATATTTACCTTTCGCATCACAATCCACACAATATTTATTGTCTTCATCCCGTAACATTTGTGTGAGCAGTGCTTGGCATTTCTCTTGAATTTGCTTCTGCCTATCTTTTTCTGCCTTTGTAGTCATTATTTACGTAATTTCGTTGCTAAATAAATTTCAATTTATACTAATTGAGTCTCCGAAAGACCACACTTTATTCAATATGGCCACAGGTCCATCCGCACACGTTCCATTTAAATTGATACTAGCGACACCAGCAATGAAGACGACAAACTAGGCCCCACATGTCAATGGACTTTAATCCTCACAGAGTATCTGGTGCGGTCACAGATTATCCAAAAGTATGAAAAAAAAAATATCTTTCTACACGCAATTAAGACATATAGGGGAGTAGAGGTCTAGCCCGACTTCTTAACCCCCCTCACTAGGTCAACTTCACGCCTCGGCCGCTTTGCAGACAGGGAAAGAATACTTCTCCCGGTACCCACTGAGCAGGAGACTGTGAGACCCCACGGTCGGTGACCACATTTTGGAGAAAACAACAGTTTATCCCAGCAGACACTCAAACCCCGGACCGTCCATCCCATACCCTAATCACTATACTGAATACGCTATTGATGATGATTATGATATCACTAGCCGCTTACCACTGCTTTGGAGGAAACACAGCCTCTCCCTTTTTCTGGGACACCATGTCATCTAACAAGTACTACCAACGTTTCGGAGACAAATACTGCTGCTGACTTTCTGGGGCACCATGTCATCTAACAAGTACTTGCCAACTTTTCGGAGACAAATACTGTTGCTGACTTTCGGGCAGATGACGGCACCAACATCAGTCCTAACATACATCCTCTTTTCCCTGACAAAATATTGTCTGGGTTGGTTTTTTAACTGTGTAGAAATGTCTCAATTTTTATTTCTGAAAACTTTTGCACATTTTAATTGCACTATAATGGAAAAACCTTGTCTACTACTTTTTCGATAAGCATATAATTATAACAAAATTGTTTTCATTCTCCAAATCAAAAAATACAAACATGAATCCAGCAGTTGACCTTTAAAATCTTAGAAAAGTTCTGTGAGGAAATTGAATAACTTCTACTCAGTAAACAAACCCACACTTCAGTAACATCTTGCTCAGAATCTCATGCCAATGAAAGACAATGAACTATGACACCAGATACAAAGACAGCCACTTGACAAGCACTACTACTTCTCTGCCAGAATAAATTGTATGTACAACACATGCGTAGAATGCTTGGACAAGTGGACACACATGGCAGACTTCTTTTGTTTCACATGCATGAGAATCAACAAACAAAATGGAATGATGCAGAACCTTTCATCCAATTCCTGATAAGTAATGGAGTGCCAATTAATGACCTGAAGTGTTTTGACCAACTTGGTCATCTAAAAATTTTTGCCTCAGTTAGGACGAGTACACCACGTTGCTAGCACACCAGATGCGGCCCAGTATCCACATGAGAAGGAAGACTATCAGAGAACCAGAAACAAACTACACAAAGTGTGTATATTGCGTAGAATTTTGAATTTTTTTTTTAATTTTGTATATTTTCCTTAAAGTGACAATGCTGATGTTAATTTTATTTAATAAAATTGTGACTAATTATATGTCTTCCTTGTTACACCCACTTTTCCCCGATATATCTTTCTTAAATCGTCAATAAGAGGGAAATGTCCTCTTGGCTTTTGATGGATATATGGTGAACCCAGCCAATGTGTTCCTCTGAACTGCTGGTAATCACCTAGCAGATTCCATGATGCAACAACCCAATCACAACTAAAATAAGGAATATGGGGTTCTAACGGCTCTTATCCGCGATTCTAATGGCATTTCAGATGGAAATGTGGTCTCTACCTGTAGAACAGAAAATGAATGGACTCATAAAAGACTCAATTTTCCTTTTTAATTTGTTTCTTTATGTTTTGAGATACACAGGTTTTTGCTCACATGGGAGTAAATCAGTACTGTGGTACAGTGCCAAAGGATGGCACTGAAAATTAAGGCAAGACTATTGATTGTTGTGTATCACTGTAAAATATGGTATCTCATCACTGATGCACCAATGCTGTAAATATTAAAAAAAAAATGCTCAGGAAGATGTCTACACAAAAGACAGGTGAAAACAGAAGTGGAAAACCCTCAGTTCTTCAATAGATACATGATGTATGATAATTCAACAGAAAAGGAAGAGTACTGTGTGAGAAACAACATTCTCACCCCAGTCACTATTAAGGCTATCATCTTCTAGGTTATCACAGCATGTAGTTTGGTAGAATTTTAATGACTTTTGGAGGCATGTTAGTACATATCTACCAGACTACACAGCATCGGATCACAGAAGATGGTAATCTTCAACAGGGTACTGTATTTTCAGAACACAATGACTATTACTGCAAAGATATCAAAGTACATTGTTGTGGTATACATTTAAAACATTTTAAACTTCTGCATGCAGTGGCATAGCTAGGGGGAGCCAAGCGGTGCAGCAGCCTCTGGTCGCACAATGCAGGTGGTGCAAAAGTGGACAAATGAATCTTCTGAAGGATAAAACTGAACTTTCTGCACCCAACACATTTTAAATTATTCAGCCAAATAATGTAAAAGTAAATTCAATCAATGATCATGATTTTTTAAAATCTGTAATTTCTGTTTGGGGTAGCCACTGTGATTACTTGCCCCAGGAACCAAAAACCTAGCTGTGCCATTGTTTGAATGCATATTAGTAGGATTTAACAAACATTTTTATAACATTTAAACCAGTAACTACCATACCAAGTTTTGCTGTGATTAGGAGTCACAGAACCCACACATCCCCAACATGTTCCAGTAGTACAACCGGATAAATTCAATTCCACATGAAAAACACATACGAACTGGCACAGCAGGATGATAATCCATGCATTATAAACGTAAGCTGCTTCAAAATGTATACAACAGTGTTCATAAAACCCAACAAACATAAAAAATTGGTCTTATTACAGACATTACAAACATCATACATTGATACACTGTATTCAAAATATTACAGCAGGATTAATTCCACAAAGTCTCCAGCTGCAGACAAGGTAATGTTCGTGAGTCTACGCTGCTGTCCCAAGCTGCAGAGAATGCAGTAAGTCATTTGCATGCACATCAATATGTTTCTGCAACTGGTGCAGTGGAAGTGCTAGTACTCATTCATCTGCTTATGTAGCGGCTGCAATCATGTGACTGAGGTACAGGGACCATAAGGTCTGTACGACACACAATGAAGGTTTTCACGTAAAATGATGCGGACTTCGTAGATGTAATCCTGCTATACAAAGCCCAATGACATAAAAAACACATACCACAAGAAAGATATGTTAATTAAATCATATATGAGATGGTCAAACAATATAATATTTACAAATGGAATTATTTCTTGATAGTCTTCTCTCCTGACTACACAACAGATTATACCAACACAAAAACTATATACACCACTTGTTCTCATACCAAAAAGATGCAGCTGGTACATTTGGCATCAACAGTATTATAATATTCCAGAATGTATGTGGAGATTCCGCCACCAGATATATAAAAAAACACATTTATTCAGGACACCAGAAAATGCAGTTTTGAGACTGTGCAAAGCATAGATTGACTCAAGGAAAAGTAACAGTTTTAACAGAATGATTACCATCTTTCATAATCCTCATACAGATACACAATTCTATGCGTTAAATGTCAATTTGTGGTCCAGTAAACCCTTTCCCGCAATGCTGTCTGTACACATCTGCACAAAAAACAAACTACTGCCTAAAGAAACTCCTCAAATGGTATACAAGTAAACATTTCACATTCACACAATTGCCATGTTTCGACTGCTCTTCTGTACCCAACAGTCCATTATTCTGAACTGCTACATGCAGCTACCACACCATCTCAACAGGAAAAAAAGAAAACCAAACCAGATGAAGTGCTGGAAAGCACAGGTACTGCATTCCCAAGCAAATCAAATTCAAATAAAACAACTGAAAGTTCACCGAATTTCTTGCAAATACATACAAGGAATTTTGACACTGGCACTTAAAATCATCATATTCCTTCAATGAGAAAGACAGACAATTTATTAACATGAATAAAATGCACAACACAAAATGGGTTGCTGATTAGTGTAAGGAATTCTTAAAACTGGTATGATCACAGAGGTAACATGACACCATCAATCTTCACATAGGCCTTCTTTCACACTAAAAACCAAAACCCCGCTGGTGTTTTGAAATACAGTTGCAGGAATCATGAAAAATGTGACACTGACATTATCAGAACTTTTCACCGACTGAATGTACGCAATTAGTTGAGGGACATGAGCATAGTGCTCAAAATAATAACAAATGTTCAACCACCTGATATGAACATTCCTGTACATCTGATCACTTGTTTCCAACTAGTTTGAGAAGTTGCCCACACGTGATACATAAGTGGCTGCATGTGTTCAGATCTTGAGACTAAACACCATGCTGAGGAACTGTTCATAATGAATTGTTATAACTCCATCTTGATCAGTGTCATACTGCTGGAATGCAGAGGTCAACGTCTGCAACAGGAAGTGTAATGGCTATTAATCTTATCACGAGTATAAGCATGTACTTGTAAGTCATCTACCATATCAAAACTTCAGACAGTGGATGCATAGATATCTCTACTGACAGTCTAGATGCTAAAATCAGTACAGCAGGTCTCAATATTTGATACCAAATTTTTATGGGCTTTTTTGGCTGCGCACTTTTTAAGCATGTTACCACCTCCACCTATTGCCACTATTAAACATTATGTAATACTTCTACTGCGCTGTTATGTCATGACATGGTGATAGACACAGGAACAACTTTACTGTTACCACATAAAATATACATTTCAGCCCTACATTTTAAGCTTTTAAAGCCTAGCAGTAACTTTATGTACCACCAGGTTTAACATTTAAAAATTCCACATGGTGTTCACATTGCGTTTATGTGTTTTGTATGGATCTCAGAACAAACAGCAACTTTTGCCTTCGACAGCATTAACAGACTGGTTGTTAGGTTTGTATAACGAGGTGGAAAGTATTTATTGCATGGTAGGCACCGAGTCCTGACATGAAACACATTGGATGAAATCATATGTAGTGGCATCTACATTAAATGCACCTCAGTTTAAAGTTCTTACTTTAGTGCTGCAATCCACTGTCCCGCAAAGTAATGTTCACTGAAGATTCTGGCATATATGGCATGAACAAATATACTTTGCACTGTTCCATGAAAACTCAGGAACATGGCCAAATTACAAAAGTAATGAACTCATCAGACTTTCATTTAATTAAGACTTCACCTTATAATTCAGGATCTTAAACACAGTATAACCAACTTACATAGAGTAGAACACAGCACTGAATAAAGTCATCGAAGTAAATGACGCCTCTTCCAGAGCGATCATATTTTCGAAGGAGCAGATCAATGATACCCTCACTGAGTCGGTAGCCAAATGTAATAAGTGCAGTCCTAAGTTCATTGCGATCAATGTTGCCAGAATTGTCCCGATCAAACGAACGAAAGCAGCCTTGCCAGTCTGTGACATACTTCCACAATGCACCAAAATCCTCAAAGCTTACCGTTCCTCTGTTTTGCTTGTCAAACATTCCTGAAATATACCAAAAGTAATCCAAGAACTTCATAGTTTGAAGGAGGTCCAAAAAAAAAGATAACATTTTTGGGAAGACTTTTAGGCATGTCATTATAATACTACATGGCAATCAAGGAACGTACTGTATTTGTATTAAGACACCTGTTAGAGCATTTGTTCAGTTACACAATGAGATCATTTACAACATAGCAGCAAAGTCTGAATCCCCACAGCCACTTACAGATTTCACACTCATCACCACATGTCTGTCAAAGTGCCTTCCAGAAATGTGCTGCATCAAAAGCCACCATGAACCCCCCCCCCCCACACACACACACACACACACAAAAATGGAATGTATACAGCTTCAATCATGAGTTATGTTCACTGGAGTTAAATAAAAATACCAATTTTAACTAAACCACATCAGGTGCACACCCTGAATTTTTCCTTGGGGGGGGATGACCCTGAGGCTATATATAATTTATGTTTTATTTTAAAAACCATGTTACAAAATTCCCGTCATAACTATAACCTTGGCTCAGGCACGCACCTGGAATTTTTCCTTGGATGGGGCATACCCTGAGGCTACATATAATTTATGTTTGATTTTAAAAATTAAGTTATAAAAAATCGTGTCATAAGTACAACATAACACTGCCTACAACTGCATTTATATACATATGGATATAACTATATGTTCCATGACTCAAACATAGTGTCTCACCTTCTTGTTTTTTAATTTTATTAATTTATTTTTCAAAATTCTAATGCACTAGTCATCAGCCAACTTCAGTGGCTGATTTTGGCTGAAGGGTAAATGATGTAAAACTTCTGATATCATCATATCTACGGAATGTGTTTAATTTTTGGTTTTGGGGATTTTGAGTAAAGGCTGCAGCCCAGCAGGGCCCCCCCCCCCCCGAACCTGATGCAATGGAACATTATCAGTGTTATGCATACTAATCATACTGATATGACCAAAGACGAACTTATGACTTACCCACGTTCCTCCCACCTTAGGCGTCTTGGAATTTTGCAGATAAAACAAAAACAGCCTCCTACACTGGGTCCAAGGAGTCATACATGTGCATCAGTCATACCAGTTACCTCACCATTTTTTTTAAAGATATTTACCAATCATAAGTCGAACTGTCTCTGGATTAAATGGGGTCCATGTTCCATTTGACAGTGCCATCTGCAACTCATCAGCTGAAATATACCCACTCTTATCCCTGTCAACTCTGGAACAAATAAAAAACGAATCATACCAACTATCCTGAGCATTGGAAAATTCTCTGTTCATCACTTAACAGCAAATAACTGCAATAACATGCCAACATGAATAGAACTAGTTTTCTTCTCTTACTGAAATATAATATGTGTCAGGGGTGCACAAATCCTGGGTGCCAGCTAACTGTTGCAACTACATTTTGTACAGTGGTAAAGGGGGCTGTGGAGTCGGTACACAAAACCTCTAACTCTGACTCCTCAATTTTTAAATCTCCGACTCTGACTCCTTCATAAAAGCTCAATATGTATTAATAATGGTAAACCTACCAAAATGGTAAATGGTATCATAAGACACTTCATCATCACCACGTGAATCAGGCTACTTATCGCACTTATAATCTACATTTATGTATATGCCTAATGGTTATTGTAGCTACTATCTATTTAAGGTTTGATATTGAGGTCAAAGTCAGAGTTGATACATTTTTAACGACTCTGACTCCGACTACATAGCCCTGGTGGCATCTAATACTTCTCCATCCTCAGTACGGAATCTGCTTCACATCACCCCTCTGGCAACTAGAATTTTGACATGGCTCCTGCACTTTTAGAAAATCTGTGCACCCTTGATGTATGTTGCATACTACTTGCACAAGATATTCATATATGATCACATAACACAGCTTGGGACTCTTTAATGTTCAATAGACACTAATACTCAATATTGGGCTAGTTATTCACAACCACTACGAACTGAAAAACAACATGAGTATTCAGCACAACAGTAACAGGTCTTTCTCCCAAACGGCATTGCACAAACACCTACACGGCGTCATAACCTTGAAGACAACAATCTATGCATGTATAACTTGACAAAGATCGACAGCTTAATCATACAAAGCTCGAGAACAACAGACCTAATAATTATTTTTTATTGCGAGTTCTCATAAATACATAAATTCGTGCTCAAGTTATGTTTATTTTCTCAGATCTAAAAACTCTCAATTAAAACAAGTCTTAATGACGAGCACTTAAGCAGTCCTCCACACAATACCGAAATATGTTTGGCTGTTACCATTACTTTGAAGAAAACGGTCACAATTTCAAATTCCTGGGCGAACATCTTTTCGCTTATGTTGCAAGAAATGGCGCAATTAACGTCTTTCTATCAAATTTCGTTACCTTGAAAATACATCCCACAAAAACTCTCGACTTGGCATTGGTGATGAGAAATGTGCCATGTCCGGTTTATTGGCGGTGCTTTAATTACACAACAACGGCGAATGAATAATCAAACTCACAACCACTGAGTCACACCACACTAACCCCACTCCTTCGCTCCTCACGCTCCATCCGGCACATGTTACCCCGCACACATGCCACAATGCCAACTGGACAATTAAAAATTCTCTTCTGGTTGCATTCTGATCGTAGTGCAGGACCGGCAGAGGCCACAGATCGGACGTACAGACAAACCATCGTAGATGCTTGAATCATGGTTTAGACTACAATCTCTATTACTAACTAGAAAAAGTACCAACAGTAATGCACAAATATACGTGACACAAAGAGTGTAGACGTTCAATTCCACTGCTCTGAAGTCTTTGTGTCATATACATTAAATGTGTGCTTTACTGTTGTTACTTTTGCTAGTTAATAATGCAATAAGAATACACGGTGTAAACAACATAGCGAATTTTTCTACCACGATGTCCACTAATTCACAGTCCCAGAGCCTGTTTAGCGCCAACATTTACATCATAAATATCCCATAGAAAGCCCTACCGGCCGGCCTGCAAATCTGCAGCTTAATGACCAATTACAATGTCAGAACACACGGTAACAAACGTCGGGAACCCATAAAATGTTGCCTATTTTTTGGTTATCTAAGAACCTGTTAGTTACTCAAGAAGGACTCTGGTCAATTGAGTTACTATGTCACTTGTTTAATGACCTAACTGGTTAAGAGTTCGCCCTTAGTGTTTTTTTTTTGGTGCTGTACTGCCGGACCGTCCGGTCTAAGCACCGTGGACATGTGAAAGAAGTTCCTGCACTCTGCCAAAAGATGGGAGGCCATGTTAGTTTTTGCTCTACCTCTGTTCCATGACTGTTGTGTATATCCCAGAAGTCCGTTTCAGTGCCAATACTGACATCCTAAATATCCCGCCAACACCTCCACTGCCCGGCCAGCATCTAGCGTGAATCTACAGCCTGATGACCAATTACAAAATACTAATAATAATAATAATAATAATAATAATAATAATAATAATAATACAGGAACAAATTCCTTCTTCAGAGACTAACAAGCTTTCATTTCAAGGAGTCAAGAAGGTAACTGCATTTTCTGGGACCCGAAGGTTCACCACCGTGTTCACAAGGGCCTATCAATTCTCCATTACCTCAGCCAGACTAATCTAGTCCATGCCATGCCATCCCATCCCATTTCTTTAAGATCCATTTTAACATTGTCCTTTCATCTACGCCTAGGTCTTCCAGACGGTCTCTTTTCTTTACGTTTTCCAAGTCCTGTATGTTTCTTTTCTGCCCTGTGCGTGGTACATGACCAGCTCTTTGGCTGGATACAGTCAGTTATTACCAAATACAGTATAAATTATATATACTGTACAAATTTAATACACCGTAGTTCAGTTTGTGAAATAAGGTATAGACAGACAAGTAAAAGCAAAAAGCAATCCCTCGAGAGGCCCTGAGGGTTCCAGGAGGTTGAGGCTCCCAGATTTCAAGGCAGTCAGCACCTGAGTGTGGCAAAGTTGTCAGCCCTACGCACCGGCAGCCTTTACTCAGCATAGGATATCCCGGGTGCTTATTTGTGTTACAGGCCGATTCAACCACAGGACCATAGTGCAGGTGGGTCGATTAGGTCAATGAAAAATCCCAATTACCCAATCCCGAATCGAACCCGCGACCTTCCGGCTTGTAGAGCAGTGCCTCAATTAGCTGCGCCACCGCGTGCCCCACACAGTATACAGTGTTCAAATAAGGGCGGTAAAACAGTTATTTCTGTCCACGTCGTGATGGCATATAGGGAATGCAGAGGCATAGCTCCACTCATTCTTAACCTCAGCGCTAGATGGAAGTTGGTTGTCAGCTTCCCTCCCCAATCACTTTACATCCAGGGAAGCACGCCGGTACCCACTGAACAGGATGCAGGGTGCGCCCCCAGAGCCGCTCTGAACGGTTTGAAGAAGGGAAAATTTCTTACCTCTACCGGGATTCAAACCCCGGACCAACCAGCCCATAGCCTAGTCAACCTACCGACTGCGCAAAGTACGTAAGGTTATATTACTTAGAGTAACCATCTTAAGCAATAAAATTCCAACCTGGTCTGCGGTATATTCTGTAAGACACTTGTTATGAATAACGTTATACTTTCGTATGCCGCATGTCACCTCAGCAAATAACATGCGAACTCAAAGTTCTTCACCATCCATCCATCCATCCATCCATCCATCCATCCATCTATCTATCTATCTATCTATCTATCTATCTATCTATCTATCCATCTATCTATCTATCCAACTATCCATCCATCCATCCATCCATCCATCTATCTATCTATCTATCTATCTATCTATCTATCTATCTATCTATCTATCTATCTGTGGAAGGTCTGTACGTTCACTCTACGGATATCGTGAATGGCGTATTTGAGAATTAACCTTTGCAGACAGAGTTTTGCACTAAACGGGAACCACGTTGCCCCCAGCAAGCTCGGTCACCCCGATGCATCCGTTTTGATCATTCGTTTCCGTTCCACAGTCGATTTCCGAGGACTTCATTGTTATATTCTCGTCTACTTTTCCAGCTGTGACATACTTTTCACCTTATCAGCGCGTTACAAAGCGACTTCTGTTTATATGGGCCACGTGTGATAGGATTATTGTTAACGACATTAATCTAGGCCCGTCGGCGTTGTGCGATACCAGTGCTGCAGTCAAGAGTGGCGTAAGAGGTATAAAACGCATGTGGGTTAACGTACACTGCAGGGACAGTATACGAGAATAGGACAGAGATGAAGTGACGAAGGAATGGAAAAACGATGTGGTTCATAATTTGTACTCTTCACCTAATATCAGCTTCCGCTATAAGACTTTACCACCATTTTTGAAGTCCGAAGTTTCGTTACCAGTTGAATCCAGTCCAATTCAGTCCACACAGTTTCTGAATAAACGTGTGCATATCTTGTCTGCATCATACGTGAAGAAGGTCAAATATTTGGGAACGACACTTACAAATCAAAACCGCATACACGAAGAAATTAAGAGTAGATTAACCCTTTAAAAACGAAATGTAATCTGTTTTATATAGGGACTCAGTGCGTACCGCGCTGTAAACATTCTCCACTTCGGTTATAAAGACCAATCAGTTAATAATGTATAAGGCAAAAGTTGCTGTTTGTTCTAAGATCCATAGAAAACACATAAACGCAATGTCAGTACAATGTAATACTTTTGAATGTTAAACCACGTGCTACATAATGCATCCGCTAAGCTTTAAAAGGTTAAATTCGGACAATGCCTGCTACAATTCGGTCTAGAGTGTTCCGATTTTACGTCTGACACATAAATTATCAAGATAAAAATATACAGAAGTGTAGTATTGCCTGTTATTTTGTACGGACATAAAAACCCAATCTCCTATACTAACGAAATAACACAGATGAAGGTGTCCGAACACAGAGTGCTGAAGAAATACCTGAACTGAACAAAGACCTGACACAGTTCCCACACACAGCAGCTTTATGATTTGTAGTTCTCACTAAATGTTATTAGGGCCATTGCATTAAGAATGATGAGATCGGCCGGGCACGATGCACGCATGGGATAAGAACAGTAATTCGTATAAAATTTTGGAGGGGAATCCTATAGGCAAGAGACCACTTCAAGACTAAGCGCTGATCGTAGCATAATATTAAAACGGGTATTACATAAACATGATGGGGAATGAGGATTGGATTATTCTGTCTCAGGATAAGGTCCAGTGACCGGCTCTTGTGAACATGTTAAATTATCTTCAGTTTTCACACAACCCGGGGAATTTATTCGCTCGCTGAGTAACTACTAGCTTCTCAAGAGGAACTGAAGTTAGCTCTGGTTATTTATGCGCTGCTACTTCCGACGACGCCGGAAGTAAGAAGTGAAATGTTCCGCTTTTATTTCTTCATGACAAGCTGTAACGTTGACCTACTTACACAGTGCCCGCGAAGGCTTTATGATCTGGACAGCCTGCTCGGTAAGTGCACACCGGACGTCCGTAGTGCGACGCCGGCGGCTAACCAGCCTTCTCAGCCATGAGTCTTCGTGCACTCTGCGGCCCCATTCAGAGTGACCCTTTCATCTTTTCCATCGGCACTTGTCACGGAGAGTGCGGGGCAGATGCAGGCCTTCTATGGGATAAAGTTGCCATCCTCGGGGAAACGATAAAGGAAACATCCTGTGCTCTCTGTGTGTACGGACCGGAAGTACTACTAGAGCAGTGCTTGTGCTTGTGACATACGTCACTCTCGCACTGATATTGAGTGTCGTTTGTACACAACTCTGTTCATTTATCAGGATCGGCAAACAAACCACATGCATCCAGAGGGGCGGTATTTGCGGCTAGAATTGTGGTCACGGTCCTTCTTCACAACTAAAGAGAGGAACAGCGTGGTGGGCAGACAGGATGAAGTGTGAAGCGTAGGGAAAGACGGATGAATAAGTGAAAGTAAGTGTAAGCAGAATGAAAAAGGATAATGTAAGAAAGAAAAATAATTAAGAAATGAAAAAAAACTGAGAATAAAGTAAACAACGGACAAAACAGAGAGAACTAGAGAAGGAGGTGGTCGCATTCTCGCTCTTATTTTTGTTTTGATGGAAAGCAAAATTTACAAAACTGGGCTGCTCATTCAGCTGTTTGGTAGTGAGGTTACGTTGTACTTAGCTATGGTCCATCAGGATCCTCACAGCAGTCAACGAATCAAAGATCATTTCAAAGAGAAGTTATCATTTGATACTGGGGAAATCTTTTCGATTTCGATATGTATTAAGTGTACGTATACATTACAAAAATTTATGGTTAGCATAAAATTGTTTATTAGAAAGTAACGCGACCCGGAACTGTGTCTGCAGCCGAACATTCACGGAGAAGTTTCACTTGTTTGGGAAGGTAGCAATAAATGTTATAAGGATTAGGTTAGGTTAGGTTGTATAATATAAAAGAAAGCATTATGCAACTTACCGCTTTATGTTCCTTTCACAAGTTCACACAAGTTTTGTTGAGTGCAAGTTGCCAGACCAGCTGTACGCCAATTCGCAATAAAGTACCATAATACGTAACATGTAACGTACAAATAGAGTCTTTAACCCTTTAAAGACGAAGTGCATCTGTTTTATATAAGGACTCAGTGCGTACCGCGCTGTAAACACTCTCCACCTCGGTTATAAAAACGAGTCTCTTAATGTTTTATAAGGCAAAAGTTGCTGTTTGTTCTGAGATCCGTACAAAACACATAAATGCAATGTGGGCACCACGTAGAATTTTTCAGTGTTAAACCTGGTGGTACGTAAAGTTACCACTAGGCTTTAAAAGGTTAAGACAGAACCCCGAGACGCACCCAAACAATTTAATAAACAGGGCACGGGCAGAAAGATCCGATAAGGATGTGGGATATTATACCAATTAACAGCCTGGATTCAAAGTTGTAAGTTACAAGTCTACACTTAAAACCTCACATCTCTAATTTTGGAACTTAAAAAAAAATATTTCCACGTAAGTTGCAGTAATGGTACTTCCAGCGTACGTGACACGAGTGAATACATCGCCATAATCCGGTCGCTAAAATCTCGTTTGTAAGAACTTCACAGCATGAAGATAAGTTTGGCGCCAATCCTTTTCTCCCCCTGGGACATAAAATTACATCTACCTGCCTGCAATAATATTGAACGTTTACAACAAATATTATTCACAACATGTCTTGCAAAGTGAACATGTTTAGGGTATTGTTGAAGATACGGAGTATTTTACAAACAGCCAAATATGGCCCATTCATGTAACTGCTAGAAATGTATCACGTACAAAAGAGGAGGAGAAACCATTAAACCATTTCAGGAATAGAAGAGTCTTTAAAATCCTACACAATAAATATAACAACAGTTCAAGCACCCCTACTGAATTGACAAATGCACACACAGTATACGACTGTAAAAAATTAGAGAACTGTATCAGAGTGAGGACAGAATAAGGCAATTACGGAAATATCGACCAGTGGTGTATCATTATAACGGTACTTGCTGAAAATTAAAATAACTAATAGCAACAAAATACAGTAAAGACACAAAAATAATCTATACTGGCTCATAAGTGACTCACGTAATGACTCTGACATACAGTCAACAGCCATATCCACACGCACAAGGCAGAGGCAAGGTCTGTACGCACAAGAACTCACATATGCATGCAAAAACCACAAGTCAGATCCGTATTCACGGATGCAGAATACTCCATGCCGTGTAAGGCACAAAGTACAGAATTCGTTGTTTGGTTAACAGACTGTGTCAGCCTTCTGACAGGGCCCGGCCTGAGTGGGCTACAACGGTTATCTGCTGCACCCTCAACTCCGGTTACGACAGTCCGCATTCCTGATGGCTGATGTTTTGATGCTACTGTTACAGCTCTCAGCGTCATTGTCTGTTGCAGAGAAGCTTTTGTGCGTCTGCAGCCTGCAGAGTTAACTAACAGACTGTATCATAGATGTGGAATCGAAAGTGATGGCCAAAGCAATCTGAATTCCCGCTGCGAGAGACTACAAATTTGTCGTCTGTCGATATACATAGGCGTGATTTGGGAGGGGGGGGGGACAAAGAGCCCCCTTCAATATTTCTTCTATGTAAAAATTTGTTGGCTACTGTGTTTAAGAGGGGCGAATAACAAAAAAATTTGGTGGTAAGAGTGGGGGAAAGCCGTGTATGTATATTAACCCTTTAAAGACGAAGCATATTTGATTTATATAAGCACTCAGTGCGTACCGCGCTGTAAACACCCTCCACTTCGGTTATAAAAACCAGTCTCTTAATGTTTTATAAGGCAAAAGTTGCTGTTTGCTCTGAGATCTGTACAAAACACATAAACGCAATGTGGGCACCACGTAGAATTTTTTAGTGTTAAACCTGGTCGTATGTAAAGTTACCGCTAGGCTTTAGAAGGTTACGGACTGGTTCAAACCAATCTTCCCCCTGTTTCTAACTTGACTCCATGATTTGACTCCTAATACCCATAGCCGATTCCCCCTCACCAGTGTTATCAGCCAAGTTACGCCTATGTCGAGGTATACAGGCTCATTCATTTCATTTTCCAAAGGCCTTATGTCTCTCCTTTCCATCGACAACGTTTCTTTCTTAAGTACGGTAAAATTCAAGATCGTAACAGAACTTCTGAACAGGAAACTTCTCGTCAAATCTTGTTTTATGTCGGCCCATAGGCCTATGTGTCAGATCACTTTGAGATTCAGAGGATTGAATGCACTCCCTAGAAACTCGATATGTGATTCCTGGCCGTCACTAAGTTACGAAAGGGCATATCTAAATCGGATGTTCATAGCTTTGAAGAGATCTTCCTGTTTATATCTCGTTGACTCTGATACAGTGATACAATTTGTCGGGCGTTCCACAGATTGTTTTGTTATTTTGGCAGCTGTGGTGGAATGTGCTAAATGCACATCTGTGTTGGTTTACAGAGGCAAGCTGACTCTAGGATCTGGAAGAGAGGCAGGTTTATGTTTGAAGCGGCCTTGCCATTTCAGGAGCAGAAGCCAACTTTCACCTTAACTCATTCTTCGGAAAAAGTTAAATTGGCATTAAACGAACTTAACATTTTCATTTCAAGCACGTACTTAATTCTAGTTCGGTGGCGCAGTAACGTTTAAAAAATGCTAAATCTTTAAGACGTAAGAAAGAGACAAAATACCCTCACATTTCTACAAACGCTATAAAAAACGGCCCAGACGGGATTTTTTGATCGATAAAGAGGACGTATGGCAGCCCTGGCTTATGGACTTGCATCTGTATTGGAAATCTGGATACACCCCACACTGAACATTCAATCGTAATATGAAACTTGTATTAACGCAGGTGTACGAAGTTGGAGGGTGGTGGAGCACTCACGTGATTACGCCTTGGATCGCCATTGGTGCGTTCGCTCTGCGATTTCGTTTGTTTTTTTTTTTTTTTGCAGCAATGCAGCGGCGGTTAATTTTTTAGGTTGTCCCCGTCACTGCTTTACCCCCGTATGAAAGCGGACGGGGCGTGAAGCTGACCACTCACTTCCATCTGACGTCGAGGCTGAAAAATGTGTGGCGCTACACGTCTTCTCCAATCACATGCCTTCACCACATGCACCGAGACAACGCTACCTTTCACTTAAAGATTCTTTGATTTTTGCAGTATTTAATAAATCACACCTTACGTTCTTTACCCACTTGCCTCAAAAACAAAAATTAGCAGATACAAAGGAGTGATCTGACTGGCGGTTTTATGTGAACCTAAAACGTCGCTTCTGTTACACTCGCAGAAAATCGCAAAGTACTCAGAAAAACATCTGACGTAAGAAGTGGAAAAATACACTTGTTAAAGGTTGCCAAGTATTGCTAATTAACTTACTGAAATGAAGTTTGTCGTAGGATACACGTGAAGTAACGATGGACAGAACATGAAATGCGTGATTTTGTGGATAAACGTCTTGTGACGTGTATTTATGAATGGCTTAAAATGAATCCATGTATGACCTTTCTCTTGTGGTTTACTGTACTGCACTGTCAGTATTTGAAGCTATGTAACGTCGAAGGTTAGATATTTGGTGAATGAAGAATGGAAAGGATTTGGCAGGAAACTGTTGTCGTCTGACTGGGATATTACAATCCTGACATGCGTCTGGAAGAACGATAAAAACCACGAAGGATTTCATTTAGTACAGACAATAACTCGAACGAGGTTCGAGCCAGGTATTCCCAAATGCAAGCCTGTAAGTGCGTCACGTCTTCATATCCCCATCCTTCATCATCATATGTACTGCAATTCTCACGAGCCGCCAATGCAAAAGTAACGCCCTTTTGACAGACAAGAATGACATCTTTCGGGGTGAGTCGAAATTAACCCTCCAACTTTTGCGATTGCCGATCCAGCGTGGACAGTGAGTTGTTGACACCTGTCGAAAGCAGAACTGCATCAGCCTATCCAGTATTTTGCAGGACGAGCCGTATATTTGCTATGTGTTTGAATAGATTTTGTTTCAGTAAGTAGTGTTAAATAGGCGATTTGCAAATATATATGATTTGATGTTGATTATGTTGAATTTCATATTTAAGTTAATCACTAAATAGCAACGAGAATGAGCTGTGCATTTCGCTGCAATTTTCTCGGAATTAGACATTTGCGTACCTGAGGTGTTCCGAACGAAATTATTCTTCAGAGGATAATACGCATTTGTTTGTGAAGTTTAAAGGCCATACAAAATTTTTGTGACTACAAGTAGATGTTATATATATATATGTATGTATTTATTACTTGCAAAAAGTAACATGCAAACGGTAGTAGACATCTTGGATTCCAAGTTCATGGCGCCAACATATTTATAACACTAAGCCGGTCCATAAAGTAACACATTAACAATTGTAATAGTCTATTAAGTAACTAATAATTATCAAATCGTTCATATCATAATTGCAAAGGTTAGTTTGCAAATGATAAATACCAAAAGTGGGTTGTACACGTCATAGCCACTTGGCGCCTCATGTAAACGGCTGTAGACATCTTGGGTTTCCAGTTCGTGCCGCCAAAACAAATATTACAGTACTATGGTCTG
Source organism: Coptotermes formosanus (assembly GCA_013340265.1). Lineage (NCBI taxonomy): Eukaryota > Metazoa > Arthropoda > Insecta > Blattodea > Rhinotermitidae > Coptotermes > Coptotermes formosanus. Next base: position 228,404 of record BLKM01000476.1, on the reverse strand, counting down.
TAACATTATACATTAACAATTATAATGTTCTATTAAATTCGTAATAATTTTCCGAACATTATCAGAATTCCAAAAGTTCGTTTTCAAGTGATACATATGAAAAGTGGGTTGCACACATCATTGCCATTGGGCGCCTCATGTAAACGGCTGTAGACATCTTGGGTTTCAAGTTCATTCCGCCAAAACAAATACTACAGTAACACGGTCTGTAACATTATACATTCACACTTGTAATGTTCTCCTAAATTCATAATAATTTTTTCTACATTATCAGAAATCCATAGGTTAGTTTGCTAGTGATAAATACGAAAAGTAGGTTGTACACGTCAGAGCCACTGGGCGCCTCATGTAAACAGCTGTAACAGGATTGGATTTGAAGTTCGTGCCGCCAAAACAAATATTACAGTAATACGGACTAATAGTATACATTAACAATTATAATATTGTATTACATTCCTCATAATTTTCAAAACATTATTAGAATTCCTAATGTTAGTTTGGTAGTGACAAATACGAAAAATGGGTTGTACAAATCATAGCCATTTGGCGCCTCATGTAAACGCCTGTGGACATCTTGGATTTCCAGTTTCTTGGCGCCCATGCAAATATTACAGTAATGTGGGTAATAATATTGTGTATTAAGGGTTACAATGTTACATCAATTTCGTAACAATTTTCCAAATATTATAATCAGCATTTTAAAGGTAAGTTTGTTGGTTACCAGAAATAAGACGAGTATGTTGTGAACTTCATAGCCATTTTGGCTCCTCATGCCAACGCTTGAAGAAGACATATTGGATTTTCAGTCTCCTGACGCCGATGCAAGTGCTGCAGTAATCCGGACGAATAACAGCGGCAATTTTATACATTCAGAGTTACGATATTAAAATAATTGTGCACAGGTTAGTCGGAATTACAGAAATAAGTGTTTTGGTGATCAGAAATACGAAAAATGGGCTGTACAGTTAGTAGAAATTTCGGGGCCTCTATGACTATACAAGTCAGTTTGGTATGTCGGGTGTTCTGAACGGAAGACATATTCTGAAATTAGCGACTACATGTTTCACAAATCACACCGAATTCTTAGAGAAGCAGCGCTACTCGTTTTACACGCTAAATAAATTCATATGAAGTATTAGTTACAAGCGTTTATAGGCCATTCTGGATATATAAAGTTCAAGTCGCCGAGACAAAAATCGAATTATTTTTGGATTACAGATTTATACATTAATGATCACGACATTTACAAGGTTCACAGTAATTTATTTCGGAATTTTATAATTTTAGAGGAAAGTCCACTAGTGACAAAAAATTTGCTTAATTCATGCTTAACACTATACGTAATGTAACCCAGTGCATTCGTTGTAAAGTTGTAGCCACTCATGTATTAAATATTATAACTAATAGCATTTTGTTGTACTGCAGTCATTCTGCCTTAACTTACAGTTCTAAGTTTAAGCACTAAAATTCTTGTTGATTTCCAAGATAAAAGAATCTGAAATGAATACATGGAGATAACTCAGTTATTACATATAGAAATGAAGGCTTGAATTTTCTGATATAAAGTAACAATCAAAATCATATCGGTTGGCATTGGGGTAAACGGGTAGGGTAAACGAAGCACAAAAAATACTAAGTAATATTAGCGTTGATAGTCAAGAATCAGTACCACTGACTTAAGGTACAAAGCTGCTGCTAACAGGTGTTTTAAACATCACTGAAAAATCTGTTCGCTCAAGGTACGTCGGACACTGTACGTACATTCATACAAAACCGAATAACTGATTAAGGTTAATATAGATGTAGCTGTAATTCCCATCTTTTGCTGTGTTGTCAAACAACACGTTTAATCTAATATTTGTCTTGTACAGTTTGCCCTGTTTACGATATATACTGCAACGTTGTTCGATGCTGCTATTTATTTAAACCACCTTATCATTCAATAACGCTGTTCTTTCCATAAATAACTCGACAGGCAGAGCTCTTCGTGATGTGATACTCTCCAGCCATCTCTTACTTCCTCCCTTGCTGGCCCTGAAAAGTGAGTGACTCAGCTCCTCCGTTCTCAGCCAGCATCATTCTAAATTGTTCTTGTACTTTTCATATACAGAATGTGTATACGCATCTAACTCAAGAGTGTATACACTCATATACCCTTTTTTGGTCATACTGTAGATATATTCAGGATAGCGTATCATTCGTTATTCCAATTTGCCGTTGTTGTTACGACTTATTTAAATCTATTTGGTGCCTTCCAGCAAATAGAACAGGCCTGATTGTAGCCTGACATGTGTTCTGTTTAATGTCTTTAAGTAAGTGGCCCATTACCTCAAAAGAATGAAATTTTTCAAAGTTTTAAAACTTTTTTTTTCTGATGAAGGTTTTAAAACAGCTGGTTTAATGAGACTAGTCACTGCAGAGTTTCATCACATCCGGTTCCGGTATCTGGCCTGTACACAGAAGAAACGACACGATACAAGTAAAAAACGCCAGTATCAATTACAGTGCTGTTCTCTTTCAACCAAAACGGTGACTCCCATTCGTGTTAAATTTTCTACCCTCTATATTACAGCCAATACGGTAATGTGAAGTTTTCTTCTGTGGCGCTAGAGTCCAACTCGGCCCGAGGCCGCCTCATAATTGAGGTTTATAGATCATACACACACACACACACACACACACACACGCACGCATTTTGTAGGACTCCTCTGAATGAGTGATCAGCTCATCGCAGAGATCGCTACCTACACAACACACAACAACAAACACAGGAAACGAACATTCATGCCCTCAGCAGGATTCGAACCCGCGATCCCAGCATTGGAACCTCCACAGACCTACGCCTTAGGCCGCATGGCCACCGGGGTCGGCGGTAGTGTGAAATTATACACTTACAATCGTAACAAAAAATGTTCGGTGTCAGTATGTGTATAAAAATATACCAGTAACGTTTAAAAATGTTATATAAGCTGTTTCTGTTAATTAGACACAAGCAGTCCCGCTATGCTCCCACCCCTTTCTAGCGCCAAGGTCGAGTATGGGTAGAGATGTACCTCTGTTCCTGCGTGGCGTGTAAAGGGATAGACTTTACCTTAACCCACTCCAAGCTGTGCCACCATTGTAAGTTTAAAACCTTAAGAACATATCTAAACCCATTTAACAGAGAGGTGCGACATCTCTTCTTAGGTTATGTCCCCATTTTCACGGTAAAAATTGCGTCATATATATAGTGACATCACAGTCTGATACAGAAAGTATGTAATGGCAATTTCCACATATGATCGTACAAATTCATAATCTATCTACACGACTAACCCACTTACAGTAACAAAACTAAACCTTCCCTATTATTCTGGTTGTGTGTTCTTATCTCTTCTTATGCATGGCCGGCAAACACTAACACAATTTGTACGTTCATATGTGCCCATTGACATGCATTGGTAGCGTGAATTTCGGACAAATAAATTATCTGCATTGCCCTTCTCAAAAATACTTCTCGTACACGAGATATATGAATATATTTGGGCTTTGTTTACCAACACGTAATTACTTCAGGAAAGCAGGTTTTCATTTCATTACATCAATTTGGCTGCCCACTGTGGTGTGCAGGAAATAAACGATATTTACTTTAAACCAATCTCGAAATTTAAAATATCTCAGTTACAAATTCCATATAACGAAATGTTTCAGAAACTTAATCGATTAAGACAACATTTCTTGCGTGATACACATCTCTCAGTTGTTTCCTACAATACTGTAAGCTGACACAAGGGTTGTCAGGACCTTCAGTAAAAACTAGATACATAAAGTTTTATATAATGTTAACTCTGTAAAGACGAAGCGTATCTGTTTTATATTAGGACTCAGTGCGTACCGCGCTGTAAACACTCTCCACTTCGGTTATAAAAACCAATCTCTTAATGTTTTATAAGGCAAAAGTTGCTGTTTGTTCTGAGATCCGTACAAAACACATAAACGCAATGTGGGCACCACGTAGAATTTTTTAATGTTAAACCCGGTGGTACGTAAAGTTACCGCTAGGCTTTAAAAGATTAATGAACAGTGCTTCTTTGTATGGTATTGCCTGATACCCTCACTTCTTTCGTTATTCTCTTCAGTCACAATCTCACTATAAACGTCACTGTATGATACTGAATTAGTTCACCACATAAGGGGCGCTGTTTTTTCTTCAATTTTTGTGATTACTTGCCGTAAGAATTGCCAGCGTCGAATTTCGGCAAATATCATTAAGCACATGGGACTCCCATTTGTTTTATCGTGGGGTTTCCTCAGTAAAGATTACAAATATAAGACGTTACCCCGTAGCCAGTTCATTGTAAGCTTATTCATTTTTCTACCCTACTGTTACTCGACAAACCTGCATTACATTTTTTTTATTTTTACACTGTTTCCACCGTGCATATCTATATATACAACAAATATCAGTCACCAACAAATGCACTATTTCTACGTAAAGACACTTTTATATCATACTACATCATATCACCCGACATGTTTCGATGTTAATACATCATCTTCAGGGGTACACTCTTACACTACTTTCACAGATTACACGTTGCACCATAACAGTTCATATAAGTTAAATGTTCATGTCCAATAAGGATATTGCAGCACAAATATTTATCTTATAGAATCTTTTTAGATCCCATAAAAACATTAAAAATTAAAACTTAATTTACACCTATGTACAATTCACTAGTCAGTATATTACAAAGTTGAAAATAAGTCAGTTTAAGTGAGGCACAATCTGTTTTAGGTCAGAATATTTTATTTTCCACGTGCGTTCACAGTCAGTATTGTTTTCTTAGATTTGAAGGCTCCTTTACGTAGCCTTAAAAAACAGCATATAACATGCTGATATAGGACTAAAATTAAATACGATCTAAAGTTTATAAATCGTTAAATTTAAAATATGGTTAACTGACATATTTGATAACATATCTCAGCATCAGACGCACATTACATAATGAAAAATACACGTTTATTACCTTACTAAATTTTGGTTACAACTTTACATCGATACGTATCTGTGTAGGTCTAAAAAATTTCTTCATAAAATGGCATAAATATTACTAAATTTTATTGTATTATGTGCAGTAGTTACAGCAAATCGTTACTTCCCCACGAAATTAATTCATGCATTGACCAGGCAATATAATATGCATAAAAATTTGACAAAATTTTTAAAGAGTCTCAAATTCACATAAAGCACGAGCGTTTCCAAGAAACTGGAAAACTGCATCAATACAACAAATTTTTTAGGTAACAGAAAATAGGGGGAGCCTAAAAATGACGGACGGTTATTATTATTACCAATTTTGGGAAAAATATGTTCAGGAATAGTAGCTGATACGGTACGGGACTGATTACTCTATTGTCAGGCTCTGACGGCTAATCGGGCGGTATCTGCTGAAGGTAGCAGAACAATGCATACTATTTTTATAATAAAAACAATGTGGACAGAAGTGCAAAACACTGGTGCTTTGTAGATTTGGAGCAGGAATTCCTACCTGTTAAAGGGGAAGTCGTGTGGTTCAAAATAAGAAAAATAGGGGCAGATGAGAACGTGGAAATCTGTATGAAAGGAATGCGTCAAAATACAAAATTTTGTGTAACGTCCGCAGAGAAAAGATTATCCAGTTTTGCCCCACAAATGAAAGGGATAAGACAGGGATTTGGCTTAACCGCCTGCTTTTTCAACATTTTTGAATGATATTGTAGAATGCGCTGAGTAGAGGGGTGTCATGCCTTGTGATAAGAGGGTTAAATACTTTTATAAGTAAGACTGTAGAATATAATGATATAGAAGAGTTTTCATGCCCCTGTGATAGGAGGATTAATTATTTTTAGAAATAATACTGCAGAATATGTTGACACAGAAGGGGCTTCATGCCCCTGTGATTGGGTGATTTATTTAATATTGAAATAATACTGTAGAATATATTGATACAGAAGGGGCTTCATGCCCCTGTGATAGGAGGATTAATTATTTTTAGAAATAATACTGCAGAATATGTTGACACAGAAGGGGCTTCATGCCCCGGTGATAGAGGGATTTATTTAATTTTAGAAATGATACTGCAGAATATATTGATATAGAAGGGGTTTCATGCCCCTGTGATAGGAGGATTAATTATTTTTAGAAATAACACTGCAGAATATGTTGACACATAAGGGGCTTCATGCACGGTGATAGAGGGATTTATTTAATTTTAGAAATGATACTGCAGAATATATTTATATAGAAGGGGCTTCATGCCCCAGTGATAGGAGGATTAATTATTTTTAGAAATAACACTGCAGAATATGTTGACACATAAGGGGCTTCACGCACGATGATAGGAAGATTAAATATTTCAGTACTGATATCACATTTTTTATCGAACGTGAGACATTGCGATGTGTAGTAATTAACAAGTCGTAAGGCGAATTATCTCTGTGGCAGGCAGGTTAGCAGTGTGTGGTTCGTGATTTTAATTCCATGTGTTGGTGGTATTTTCCTAGTGGAGATTTACAGGCGTGTGTACACCTATTCGTGCAGTGATAGGGACTGGTTTACTTCGGGTCTCAAACCGTCGTTCGGGTCGTAAATATTCGTTGTTTTTCTGTGGTACAACGTTCGAATCGGAGCTGACAGTTCTGAGTGTTCGTTTTCTTGGAAGTGAAATGAAGTGTTGTGATGTGTGTGCCATACCAACGACTGTCTTAAGTGCCTGTAATACAGTGCTGTGCCATTTTGTCAACAATTGCAACATTCCAGTAGAAGCACCACCGTTCATCCGGGGCAGTCGTCGAACCCAGGACCAAGTCGAATAGGAGCAACGCGCAAACCGTAACGTTACAGATACTCATACATTCATTTGTTAGGTACGCTTGTGTGAATGTGGTGTGAATGCGTTGTATAAATCATCCCACGGCTCAACATCTGGAGCAGCCACCGAGGGACAAACCAAAGGTAGGTCCCGGATGTCGAGGGACCAGCGACGTGGCGACGTCGAGGGATAGGAATTGAAGGTTGGTTGTATCCGTTGTTACGAATGGAGGAGTGAAGGCCCATTAGTAGCCCTTACATTTCAGGTGCCCCTAAAGTCATGGAATTGTCGTCGTCATCGGCGTCATGTTTTGAAATACACAACGTATAACTGATATAATCAGTAGCAGTCGAACAAGCGACCGTTTTAGGATGCGAATGAATTGATTGGCGTTGGAAGTTCCTGTGAACAGTCGCCAGGCAATGTTACACGTGGCAGGTTTCTTACTATGTTGGCGACTTTCTGAAAGCAAGGAAAGGAACGTAGTTGACAGGACCACGCTTGTGTTAGGGTTTGATTTTCCTAAATGAATGTAACGTCCTTCGAACACGATATATTTTATTTGCGGTTACAATAGAAGAAGAAAAAGGAGGAGGAGAAGGAGAAGAAGGAGGAGGATGAGGAGAAGAGAAGAGGAGGAGGAGGAGGAGGAGGAAGGAGGAGGAGGAGGAGGAGGAGGAAGGAGGAGGAGGAGGAAGGAGGAGGAGGAGGAGGAGGAGGAGGAGGAGGAGAAGAAGAAGAAGAAGAAGAAGAAGACGTCGACTTGTTTTTGTTGACGCTGCTGTGTCGCGTACTGAAAGAAGCGCCATTTCAAGGCGATACATGCACGTTGCGCTTTATACGCAAGAATATATCGATTTTTTTCTTTATTTTTCCGACAAGTAACCGTAACTGTGTCTGAAAATCATAACTTTCGCTTCCTTATACCGTCTGTTTGTTTTCGTTCGCAACAGTCGACGATATGCTTTTGTATTAAAATGGTCGTTGCGTGATCCTTGTCTGACAAGGACTGTATACACAATGAACCAAGAATACAAAGCAGTCATTCACGCACGCGTACGTTTTTCCTCGAGCACGAATATTAGTGCTGGGCATTCCGAATCAAGAGCTATACGTTACAAATCTTCGTTGTGTAAGAACGTAAAGCAAAACGAAGTAAAAGGACAGGGACAGCACAGGTAAGTTTTCAGCATTTCCAAGTTTCTTATTTACGGACTGTACTTAACACGGTTCTTACTTGTTCCCGCACTGCACGTGTTACTGTTTTTACTAATTGTGTCCTTTTCCCTTTTTTTTTTCTTGTTTTTTTTTTTGGTCTCTTTTCAGGTCCCGCTCATATCCTGTGCCTCACCGTGGCGAGCGGGTGGAACAAAGAACGATGCATGTCCCAAACTGACTTCAAAATTATTCTAACTGAAGACTCCACCATCTTGTTTGTATTTGGTTTCTATCTAACGCATGCGTAATGATATATTCCGTCTAGCTTTAACCCTTTAAAGACGAAGCGTATCTGTTTTATATAAGGACTCAGTGCGTACCGCGCTGTAAACACTCTCCACGTCGGTTATAAAAACCAGTCTCTTAATGTTTTATAAGGCAAAAGTTGCTGTTTGTTCCGAGATCCGTACAAAACACATAAACGCAATGTGGGCACCACGTAGAATGTTTTAATGTTAAACCTGGTGGTACGTAAAGTTACCGCTAGGCTTTAAAAAGTTAAGACATTTCCTTATTCTTTCGTAACTGTGCTTTAGCTCTCATTAGTTTTTGTATGTATTTCCCCGCCCCTCTGCCCAGGTCTTTCCCTCACTGGTTTTTACTGATGAAATTCGACATTTTATCCGTTACAAAATTACACGAATCGAATTTAATTTTATGTCACATTCACGTACTGGAACTACTAATTTAAAGACGAATAAAAGCGAAAGTATTTTTCTATCCAACGCTCTCTGATTTCCGAAGTTCCCCAGGCTTTGGCCGTTTGTTCATCTGGTAAGAGAAACATATAAATGAAGATGAATATGCAGCATTTCTAGAATGAGACCAACAGGACAAGAACCGAAGTACTCGGAGAAAAATCTGCCCAGCGTCATTTCATCCAACACACATCTCACATGGACTGACCTGGGATCGAACCCGGGCCTCCGTGGTGAGAGACTGGCGATTAACTGCCTGAGCCATGGAATGACCATTCGATACTTAAATTGACCTAAATTATAGTTAAAGATTTAGTCGCATCGCACAGTAATGCACTGTACCTGGGTTATAAAAACCAGTCAGTTAATGCTGTATAGGGAAATAATCGCTGTTTGTTGCGAGATCCATAGAAAACACATAAATACACTGTGTGGGCAGAACGTAGAATTTGTGAATGTTAAAGATTAAGCCCGTACCGCGCAGTAAACACACTCCATCTCGGTTATAAGAACCAGTCAGTTAATGTTGTATAGGGAAATAACCGCTGTTTGTTCTGAGATCCATAGAAAACACATAAATACACTGTGCGGGCAGAACGTGGAATTTGTGAATGTTAAATCTCGTGGCACATACAGTAACCACTGGATTTTAAACGGGTAATTTATGGAAGTACGTATTAGTATTAACCAATTGCATATCTTCACTGGATGCTATCAGTTATCCGTAAGACACTAAAGCAGTCCATTTATTTTACACATCTCTGTCTGCAGTCCAGATGTCGGCAATGTGTTACGATTGCGGTGGCGCAGTTGGTTGAGGCACTGCGCTACAAGGCAGATGGTCGCGGGTTCGATTCCCGATGGTGTCATTGGAATTTTTCACCGAGTTAATCCTTCCGGCTGCACTATGGCCCTGGGGTCGACTCAGCCTCTAACATAAATGAGTACCAGGAATATTTCCTGCGAGGGTAAAGGCGGCCGGTGCGTAGGGCTAACAACCTTATCACCTTCGCGTGCCGATTGTCTGGAAATCTGGGAGCCTCAACCTTCTGGAACCTTCAGGACCTGTCCAAACTTCTAATGGCATAGTTTCACCTTAACCTTTACAGTGTCATGTCAGTCCCTTTAATTAGTTTGAAGTGGCCACATGTTTCTGTTGGTGAATCTCGTATCCTGAAATGCATCGTTCTTTGGCCAAACAGGATAAAACTTAAATTAAGTGCTAATTTTAAGTTTGTAATTTTAAGCAGGGCTGTGGTATCAGTACATAAAACCTCCGACTCCTCAATTTTTAAATCTCCGATTCCGACCCCGATTCTTCCATAAAAGCTCAATATGTATTATAAGATAGTGGTCAACCTACTAAAGTGAAAAAAGGTATCATAAGACATTTCATCGCCACAACGTGACTATCAGGCTACTTTTTAGACTTATAACCTATATTTAAGTATAAGTCTAATGGTTATTGTAGCTAGTATCTATTTAAAATTTTATATCGAGGTCGGAGTCGGAGTCGGTACTTTTTTACCGACTCCGACTCCACCCAAAATTCCTTCCGACTCCACGACTCCGAATTCACAGCCCTGATTTTAAATGCTAATTTTAAGTTTGTAATTTTAAGTCCTAATTTTACGTTTGTAATTTTCTACCTATAAAAAGCCATATAGAACTTTCTTAATGAATCAATATGTGACTCTTCGTCGACAACTTTTTTTAAAAGAACTCCTATACAAAGCGTCCTAAAATACGACTGACGGTTTTAGCCGCTGACACTAGGTTACGGACGGACGGACGGACGGACTTTGTGCCACACAAGGAGTGATTTTCTTTTGCTGCATAAAGAACACCCAAGAACCCACAAACTACATACCGCACAATTCAAAACGCATGTAACATCCACAGTACGGATGTATGACGTGCGAATAACAGGGGTACAGAAATTTTCCAAAAATTTAGCAGCCAATTCAAAATTCAAGGCACCAGAAGGGTGACATAAAGTCACTTTCGACGCTGAGGAGCCCCAAATATTTGGCTCCACGGTACAAAATTTAGTTGCTCAGACGCCTTCCCTCGGGTCTCCCCACCAAAATCCGGTACGGACCTCTCTCCTCTCCCATACGTGCCACATGCCCTGCCCATCTCAGTTTTCTCGATTTGATTACCCGAATAATATTTGGTGATGAGTACAGGTCATTAAGTTCCTCGCTATGTAGTCCTCTCCAATCCCCTGTCGCCTCGTCCCTCTTAGGCCCAAATATCCTCCTCAGCACCCTATTCTCGAACACCCTCAGTCTTTGTTCCTCCCTCAGGGTGAGAGACCAAGTTGCACACCCATACAGAACAACAGGTAAAATTATAGTTCTGTACACCCTAATAGTTAACGCTATACAGTCTGCAAAAATAAAAATGTATTAAAACACCGTAAGTATATAAAACCACTGCTAGTGGTAACGCTGAGTATATTGCCCCTATTATGAAATGCATTATTACAAGAAGGCTTATGGGGTGGGGGGGCATGGAGATAAAGGTCCATGCATTTAGTTCAGGCAACATACGCTATATGTTAACTGTCAGTTTCACCTATCTGCTTTACTTCTAGGATAAGGGTCCCAGTTCGATGTGATGGTATACTCAATGGGCCCCAGGTCACAACCTAAAGAGACATATAAAGAGACGTCACAGTTCTGCCAGGACTGAACATGATACTGAGTTTACCCTGAAGATGGAGGTAGCACGTTCCTCCTAAATGTTGATAATTACCAAACTACACGGTGTCACTTTCCACCCTGAAGGTAGAAAACAGCTTCCTCTGAAATGTTGGTATCTCTTTACCAAATTACACGGCGTCACTTCCACCACGAAGAAGGCAGCAAGCTCCTCAGAAACGTCGGCAACTGTACCAGTCCACAATGCATCATACCCCAGAACACTTTAATCTCCAACACCGCTGTGAAACCCTCAGATCTCCAACGCACAAGCAGTAAAGAAACGACAAACGACAGTTACTACAAGTGGTCAGCTCGTCGCAAAGGGCGCTTCCTACACAACACACAACAAACCTAAGAGACGAAAATTCATGCCCTCAACGGGATTCGAACCCGCAATCCCAGCAATCGAGCTGCCTAAAATATAATACAGCTTTTTTTTAATGTGTATGTACTTCTGAGTGATGTAATCTGCAGAAGATATACCGGTATGTGTTGTAATAAAGCGTTTCTTTAAATTGTTCGCGTCTTTGTGAATAAAGTGTGCAGACTTGATCACTCTATCAGACACGTCACATAGCTGTGAATACATGACAATTAAAGAATTATCTGGTAATGTTGCCTTTCTTCTGTCCACGTTTTTCATGAACGTTAAATTAGTACCAACCATGTAGCGGGACTACTCAACTGTTTCCATTGCCTCCAGTGTATTTCGGCCCATGCCCCACAATAGGACCACATAATATTTGTCATTCATATTACGAAACGTCTATACATATATATATGTACATTAATTCGACGTTAACCAAGCCTAGTTTGGAAGCAGCTATAATTTTAACAGTGCTTTACAAGGATATATTATAGCTTGAATTTTTAACCATGAAATGCTTACCTTTATCTCTAACTTTGTGTTAATATAGTGTATAAACCATTTGTATATAATTATACATGCAAAACTTCGATACTTCAAAGTTTGTTATGTTTTAACTCTTTGATAATGCCCCAAATGGGCCGAAACAGGTTCGAGACATGATCTAAACAACTGGGCAGTCCCTCCCAGCCTCAGTATATAAAACTGCTGGTTTTATTTAACCTTTAAAGCCTAGCGGTAACTTTACATACCACCAGGTTTAACAATAAAAAATTCCACGTGGTGCCCACATTGCGTTTATGTGTTTCGTACGGATCTCAGAACAAACAGCAACTTTTGCCTTATAAAACATTAAGAGACCGGTTTTTATAACCGAAGTGGAATGTTTACAGCGCGGTACGCGCCGAGTCCTTATATAAAACAGATACGCTTCGTCTTTAAAGGGTTAATGTAGTTGTACGGCAGTTGGTCAGAAAATAAGTGTATATGAAATGGAATGTCGTAACTCAAAAAGCTGTACTGATTGTGATTAGGCATATCAAGGGTATTCGTCGCCGAGCGATTATCAGCTCTTTCCATAGTTGAAGCGAAATCATGTCCGCCCCAAATTTAAATACGATCGCGAGGTAAAGACAGTTGTGACACGATAGCTGATAACACACAGCACGAACTGATATCAACAGAGAATGGTAAAGGTCAATAAACCGTACGATAAATGCCTCAGCTGTGGACGAACTATGCGTAAAACAGGTGGGATAGTAAAGTTAAACGTAAACACACTAACGTGAATTAAATGTGTTCCATGTCCGTGCACTGTATCACATAATATAATATTCACCAACTAATGCACCAAAATACATACAATCTTTATTCGTAAAAACCTCCTACATGTTTCGACCTTGCTGGGTAATCTTCAGGGAGAATAGTCTGTTACACTGTTGGATTCACTTATACAGTTAAGTGAGAATGTGCCTTTGCTTTCATCCTCCGTTGAGAGGCGTCTTGTACTGTGCGCGGTCAGGGTAACGTGAGACCAAGCGGAGGCCAGACCTGTGGGACAGCGAGCGGTAGATAACTGGGGTAGTAACAAGGAACAAACTTTGGTGTCTGATACGCAGGTGCGCGTCCTATGGTTATTTCTGACTCGCTGTTCCGTTGCTACAAGCCGGACTGCTGGATGCCTGTCACACTGACACCCGGCGTTGTGAAGATTATGTTACGGCAGCGAATAAACAAGTGAACACAGTGGCAGCAACCAACCAACCAAATAACAAATGAACTTACTGATTATTACTGATCCTTCAAAGCTTATAAAATCATAGTCTATCATTCGATTCAGTGCTGACCCAATTTACGTTTGTAAAAACTCTAATCTCAAAAAAAAATTTTTATATGATACACTTACGCATAATTTATTAATCATTTGACGATCTTCCCAGGTGTGATTTCAGGCTTCCGCTGCGATGTAGATGATTATCTGCTCTCTTCTGGGGCATTACGTCGTGTTGAGTGGTAGTTCTGTACCGACGTTTCGGGAAAACCTATCGGTCCCATCTTCAAGGGTCAAGACGTCCACAATGGGACCGATAGGTTCTCCCGAAACGTCGGTACAGAACTACCACTCAACACTGCGTTAATATCCCAGAAGAGCATAGATTCCGTCTTTATATTTATATTTATCCACATTCCGCCATCCCCAACGTTCGAGCAACGTGACCAATCCACTGTCACTTTCTTGTTGCAGCCACTCATTTAACGCACATACTCGTAATGACGATTTTGTTAGTTTCTTCCGTCTTCATGCTTGCAATCATTCGGTGCAGAATCTTTTTTCTTCCATGCTGCTATCCAAAAACACAAAGGTTAGGGTATACAGAACTATAATTTTACCTGTTGTTTTGTATGGGTCTGAGAATTGGTCTCTCACACTGAGGGAGGGGCAAAGACTGAAGGTGTTCGAGAATAGGGTGCTGAGGAGGGTATTTGGGCCTAAGAGGGACGAGACGACAGGCGAGTGGAGAAGACTACATAACGAGGAACTTAATGACCTGTACTCATCACCAAATAATATTCCGCTAATCAAATCGAGAAGAATGAGATGGACGGGACATGTAGCACGTATGGGGGAAAAAGAGGTGCATACAGGACTTTGGTGGGGAGACCTGAAGGAAGGAGACCACTTGGGAGACCCAGGCGTAGATGGGAAGGTAATATTGAAATGGATCTTCAAGAAGTGAGCTGGGTGGGCATGGACTGGATCGAGCTGGCTCAGGATAGGGACAGGTGGCGGACTCTTGTGAATGCGGTAATGAACCTTCGGGTTCCATAAAATGCGGGGAATTTCTTGACTAGCTGAGAAACTGTTAGCTTCTCAAGAAGGCCTCTGCTCCATGTAATTAGTTAGTTAGTTAGTTAGTCACTCAGTCAGTTAATTAGTTAGTTAGTTTCTTCCGTCTTATACAGGTTGATTTGCATTCTTATGACAGAAATGAACGTCAACATCCATAAATACGCACCTTCTCTTAAGAAAAATAATATACGACAGATTCGTACATGATGTATTTATTGCATTTTATTAGCCCTTTAAAGCCCAGTGGTTATTATATGTACCGCCACTTTTAACGTTAAATAACTCTATATTCTGCCCACAGAATATATTTCTGTATTTTGTAAGGATATCAAAACATACATATTCCAAAACCCTTTATGGATTTGGCTGTTACGCTTCACCTGGGATTCCAGAAATTTCGCTATGTTTGTGATATCCTCCCTACCCCTTACAAACGTCCTGTATTCTGGCCGTGTCATATTTTTACGTTAGTTCAGAAAACTTAAGCCCGTTACTATTCGCCCAGTTGATACAAAGGAAGACACGGAAAGGACACGTATATAGAATGAATATTGACACATGCCCGGAAATAGCAATGTTATATACACACATCCAAAACAAAAACCGCAGTTTCATTTGTTCTTCCATCTTATCCCGTTAAATAAACATTTCAATTTGCAAGGCTAGCATTGTTTATGGGAACCCTCTATTTAGGTTCTACTGACGTCCGTCTAATGAATCGTTTTATTGATGTTAAGAATTACAAGTCGCTGTGGTCAGGCAGCTGCATACTTTGTGGACAGCATGACCTGACCGCATCCTAAGAATGGAAAGAGATTGAAGTAAATGTTGCACTAAATATGAACTCATCTCCATTCAACAAATTCACATAAAGACACCATAAATATATTAGAGGCGGACATTAGAGTGACAGGAAAGATGGGGTCACATAACCTTAAGAACAGCAGTAGGCCAAGTCATTTCTGACAAAGGTTATATAACCTACAGTTATTCTACGTTATTTGTTGAACTATTTGCATAAAGCGAACACGTTAGAGGGAGGCCATAAGGTCTCCTCGCCCACATATTTAACATCTGAGAAATTTCTCATTCTAACAATGATTTCAGTGACATATAAATGTACACAGGTCTTCAACATAAAGTAGCTGTTATTCTTGTCAGATTTTTAATAAAACTTGAACTTTTCCAACAGAGTTTCGAAAAATACTGAAATACCAAATTTCGTGAAAATCAGTCCAGTGGGAACCCAGTTGTACCATGCGAAGACAGCCAGCCAGCCAACCAGACATGATGAAGCTAGCAGTCCCTTCTCGCAATTTTGCGAACGCGTCTTACAAGAACATGTGAATATTTATTTGTTCGTAGTTATATACGTCTGAATGGATTAACGAAATTCGGGGTGTATAGCTTTAGGCGCAACCTGTTCATTGCTGCAGGCTGCATAGTGACTCCTTCCTCCATGAACCGTACAGCTCTCTATAGTAATCAGACATTACTGCTGCCGAATAATATGTAAAAGTTACACGCAATGTGTTGGTAATAAAACGTACAATATCGTTTCTTAACCTTTTAAAGACTAGCGGTAACTTTACATACCACCAGGTTTAACATTAAAAAATTCTACGTGGTGCCCACATTGCGTTTATGTGTTTTGTGCGGATCTCAGAACAAACAGCAACTTTTGCCTTATAAAACATTAAGACATTGGTTTTTATAACCCAAGTGGAGAGTGTTTACAGCGCGGTACGGACTGAGTCCTTATATAAAACAGATACGCTTCGTCTTTAAAGGGCTAATTACGCTTAGATATACGTGTACCTTATAGTCATTACAGCTATAAGGTCTCAGAACGATAAAGATAGGACCCCCCCCCCCAAAAAAGAAAAGAAAACTCGCATGCCAAGTCACTGTACTCCACGCCCACAGTGGAAAACAGTAGGAAGTGTGTGTGTACGTCATTGCACTACGTTCCTAGATTTGTCATTCTGGCCTTGAGTTCCTACGCATGACACAGTATTGCGTAACGTAGCTGGTATTACGAAGCCAGCAGTCGGGAGCACATTCCAGGGTGAACAACACGCTTGTCCTTGCACTTCAGGCGTCTCTGTGAAAGATAATAGCAACCAGGAAGTTGCGTCATGTAAAAACCGTAACAGGAACGCTGCATTCTGTTCTACACATACCTTGCGTTCCTATGTCACTATAGCAGTTGCAGTCATTTGCAACAAGTTTCCCGGAAAGATAGGCTTATATCGTCACTTCGGCGCATGTGCAATGACGAATTCTGAACAAACTTTGGATTTGTCTCCGTCGTCCTAAATAAGGTCCAGCCCCGGAAACCTATCGTCAAAATCAACAGAGATGCGGTATCATCAATGGTTATCTGATCACGCAGTCATTCTTCAGGTCATTGCTTCGCACGGAAGAAATTTCGCATCCACCACTGTCACCAAGTCCCTGAAAAACACCGCAGTTACAAGCAACGGAGTCAGCAAAACCAAAGCCGCGTGGTTTCTTCGTGTACTATCGCCAGGTTTAGCATCCACAAATTCTACGTTCTGCCCACAGAGCGCACTAGTGTGTTTTGCATGTTTCTTAGAACAACCAGCCATTTTATCCCATTACATTATGGCCGTATTGGTTTTTACAACCGAGGCGGTGTGTTTACCGCGCGGTACGAACTGAATCTTTAAATATAATTCAGGTTAATCTTGTTCTTTGAAGGTTAGAGACTATACTGTCACTTTTTTAATACTAATCGCAATTTAACCACGTATATAAATACGTATAAAAACTAAAAGACACGTTATATGTAAGATACAAACGTATGTCACACAAAGACACACCGAAATGGTAAGATAGAAGCTAGACAGGGGGTTTCAGAGGCCATTGCAGCCCTGGTCTCCGAAAATGATCTCAAGGTGCGGAAAGCACCACTATTTCCAATGTATGCACAAATCAAACGGAGCCGGAATAGCGTAGTCAGTACTAGGCTACGGGCCGGACGACAGAGAGATCATTGTTCGATTCCCAGAAGGAGCAAATATTTCTCTCTTCTCCAAAGCGTACAAAATCTGGTCCCCACCCCGTCTCCTATTCAATGGGTGCAGTGGATTCTCCCCCCCCCCCCGAGGGTAAAGTGACCAGGGCATAAAGCTGACCACTTGTCTCCATATAGCGCCGATGTTAAGAATGAGTGGAGTTATACCCCTACTCCCCCGTATGCTGCCACGGAGTGCACAGGGAAAACTCTACATTTTTACACAAATTAAAACCCCAAACACGGTGAATACAAGGCAATCGGCGGTCTGTCACGTCTTGAAACAGAATCAAGGAAGTGGTTCATATTCCGCTCATGCAGTGACTGGGCAACGCTGCTCTTAAAGTTCACTTGCGAAGTATGGCAAGACACTGTTATTGGCTAGAAGGTTATCCACTTATTACAGAATTCGTTAAAATCTTACATTTCCATTACACTCAGAGCCTTAGGCGCAGATGCGATGCATTACGATAGTTACGTCATCCTATGCAACTTCCTGCACGGAATCTTAAGAAGACGCATGCAGCAGTCTTCTTGGGAAACTGATAGTCGCTCAGCTAGGGAAGATATTTCTCGCTTATTATGGGACCCGAAAAAAAAACCTCCACCACCGGCTCTACGGTCCATGCAGGACCTTGACCTTTTTCAAGATAAATTTCCAGGCGTCTCTCATCCCTAGCTATTCTTCTCCAGCCTCTAACACCCTTTTTGCACCAATAACCACCACCTTATTCTTTTTTCCTCGCCTGGTTCGTTCCAGTAATACGCCTGGTTTATCTTTCCGTCAGGTTCCTCACCATTTGGCTGGTTTTAAGGGGTGGGGTCGTTAGCCTCACGCCCAACCCCCACCTTGAAGATTGGGTACTGGGTATCACCCTTGACCTGTCGGCCCGGGAGACCCTGCCGGTAGCTACGCTACCGCCACCAAAGGTCTCTGCATCATTTGACTCGAGCCCCGCCACTATATCAAAGCAGGGATAGGTAACTTCAGAGGGTCAGTCAATGCTGCGTAATTCATTCCCCGAAGGAGAAAAAGTCCCTGGATACTTACGTGAAGGACTGACCGCAGTCGGCCCCCCCCCCCCCGCCCCGGCATAATCACGAGGCGCGCTTGGTATGCAATGGTACACACGAAGGACGACACCCCCTGCCTGCAGGTGCAGCGGAGAAAATGCACTACAGCGCACTGATATGTTGCTATCTTACGAGTAGAGCGTTCGTGTTGCGGCGTGGAGTTTATTTTGGGAACAGCGTTACAGTATAAAGCAGGGAAGAGTGACGCAATGTAGCTGGCATGTAACATACTGGGCCGTGGCGAGATTCAACGATGACACAACCAGGGTGGGATCCCTCAATTGCTGGGAGTGGAAATGTGCAAGATACCAGTGGTATCTGCAGTTACTCACAAGTCACTTATGCTGACGTGAATGACTGACAATGCGTAGCTGAAGATGCAGCATCGTTAAACTTTTAAAGCCTAGCGGTAACTTTACGTACCACCAGGTTTAATATTAAAAAATTCTACGTGGTGCCCACATTGCGTTTATGTGTTTTGTACGGATCTCAGAACAAACAGCAACTTTTGCCTTATAAAACATTAAGAGACCGGTTTTTATAACCCAAGTGGAGAGTGTTTACAGCGCGGTACGTACTGAGTCCTTGTATAAAACAGACACTCTTCGTCTTTAACCTTTTAAAGCCTAGCGGTAACTTTACGTACCACCAGGTTTAACATTAAGAAATTCTACGTGGTGCCCACATTGCGTTTATGTGTTTTGTACGGATCTCAGAACAAACAGCAACTTTTGCCTTATAAAACATTAAGAGACTGGTTTTTATAACCGAAGTGGAGAGTGTTTACAGCGCGGTACGCACTGAGTCCTTATATAAAACATACGCTTCGTCTTTAAAGGGTTAATGGCAAAGCCGGAAAGTGCGCTCGATCCCCAGCCAGTTGCATCCACGGCCCATCGTCATAGATGTAAAAGGTACAGGAAAGGAGGTGAATGTGGAATGTCATGCTGTTCCTCCGTGTGTCTTAAATGAAGGCCACAACTGCAGAAAGTCGCGGTGCTTCGTGAACGTCGCATTCTGGCGCGTGTACAATTTACAATACGCAATCTTTAATTTTTCTGAAATGGATGTGAACCGTGGGCAAGGGCGCACCCAAATGGGGAGGGCTGCTGGGCTGCAGGGCTGCAGCACCCCCTAAAACCCCAAAACTGAAATTTAGAAAACATTTTGTAGATATTATGGTATCAAAAGTTTTAGGTGATTACCCTTCGGCCGAAATGAACCACTGAAATTGACTGATGACTAGTACATTAGAATTTTGAAAAATAAATACAATTAAAAAAACAAGAAGATAAGATGCTGTGATTGAGTCATGGAACATGCAGTTATATACGTAGTATATTAATGCAGTTGTAGGCAGTGTTATGTTCTACTTACAACATGATTTGTGTAACATAATTTTTAAAAGCAAATTATATACAGCCTCAGGGTCAGCGTCCCCCCCCCCTCCCAAGGAAAAATTCTGGGTGCGCGCCTGAGCGCGAGTAATGAAATGCACTACGTAATGCTGAATATACAAAATGTTTGGTTAATAGTGTTGTAACATAAAAGAGTGAAAATTATTGACTTCAGTGTTACATTTAAACATACTTCAAAGAGTGCAATTAAATGAACAAAAAAAACTGGTATGATTCTCTGCGTAGCTTACGTAGGATGGAACACACCATTATAATATTCTGTATTTCCCACAAAACAAACAAAACGACTTTTTTTCTTTTTAGTGGTGAAGGGCCCCGCAGCAGACGCTACGGACGCACCGCAGCCTTGTGGCTTACTGTGCAACCCTATGATGAAGAGGATTTTTTTTGTCCTTTCCCCAGTAATGAAGCACCAGTAGAATGAAATTTACAGGGGGAAACCGAAGAACTCGGCGAAAAACTAGTCCCAGTGCAACTTTGTCCACCACAAATCCCACATGGACTGGCCCTGGATCGAACCCGGGCCTCCACGGTGGGAGGCTGGCGGCTAACCGCCTAAGCCATGGCACGGCCAACCAAACGACTTGCTACCGCACACCAAAACTCGGCTGAACATTGTGGTGTTGTGGGGGCACCTGCCACCACCCTGCGAACACCAAACAAGAAAAAATGTGGCGGTCCTTAGTGACCTCCCACTTCATAATAACCCACTTTCCTCTCTTCGAACAAATCCAATACCCGTCAAACACAACAGTTGTTTACTAAGAACCTAATTGCAGCTACATGTTTCGACTTGCATTAAGCCATCCTTAGGCTGTACAATATTGTATAAAGACAAAAGTACAATTATGCAATATTATTAAAATTGCCACCTCGATATTCATTACGTACATATTTGTACTTTTTTACACAGTCTTGTACAGTCTAAGAATGGCTTAATATGCGCCGAAACACGTAGCTGCAGCTAGGTTTTTAATAAACAAATATTTAACGGATCTTTGTTGGTGTCTTTGCGTACGTAACGTAATGGGATGACACCAACTGCCACCTGTCCAAATTTCTGAACTGCCTTTCTAGTTTCCGCTTTTTGTTTCCCCTGTCCTATCAGAATTCCCAGATAACATGACCATTTTATCATTTTTGTCGATTTTCGCTCTGGCTTCCTTTCTCTTACATCCTAAGTACACACTATGTTTCTTAGCATTACGCTAAATATCTCCTTACCGCAACTTCTGATGTTTAACATTTCTGCCTTGGACATTTGGAGGACGAGCCACACTGTTCATACCGCATTTCTGAACATGTGAATTCCGCCTGATAAACACGGCACAGGCGTCGCTTACGGGACGCAACACCTCCGCACTGTGCACCCACTCTTCCATCAAACTTCTCATGCTGGTAGAAGCACAGCCCTGCAGGCGTATTTGCCAAATGCGTGATGTATGCCGTACGTGAGTGACACCTGTCACGCTGGAGTAATTCTATGCTTCTTATCTTATTGGCTGAATAAAAGCAGACTAACTAAATGGCGTATTACAGGCGTTATTCTGTTGGTCAACAAACGTCTGTTTGTCCGAACGGCGTTGTAAGCTAGTTCAATCCAGTTCGCGACGCGACGTACTCTGCTCATTGTTTTGCACAGAAGTCGTAAAAGGCTGACAGCGTGTTGTTTGGAATAAGCTCTTTTGTAAAAACGATGGAACTGCCATCCGCCTTCAGTGTCCAGTCAGACAGTAGGCGGGCAGTCAAAAGCATGAAGCATAAACCGTGAAAATTACATTGCGGGGGAAAAGGCGCACGACAGGGAATTTATCGTAATTTCAGAGAAATTAACCCTCAAAGTATATTGCTTTTAACGCTTTAAAGACGAAATGTAATGTTTTATATAAGTACTCGGTGCGGATCGCGCAGTAAACACTCGCCACCTCAGTTATAAAAAACAAATCAGTTGATGACGTTTAAGGTAAATGTTGCTGTTTGTTCTGAGATCCGTACAAAACACATAAACGCAATGTGGGCACCACGTAGAATTTTTTAATGTTAAACCTGGTGGTACGTAAAGTTACCGCTAGGCTTTAAAAGGTTAAATTACTCAAGCGTGGGCATATTCTCAATATTCATTAAGTTTGTACTATAGTGGTAATTCTGTGTACGCTGTAATAGCCCGGTATTTGGCCCAGAACGAGTATTAACGTACAGTATCTCAAAATGTTTTTGTCGCAATGAAAAATTATTTCTTCGCGGAGCACTACGCCAGTGGAGTTCAAATGTGTTTCTTCAGACAGGGACAGCATATTTACGTATTGTTGAAATGACCATAGACTTGTAAGACTGCACATGTGATTGTCAATAGTATCTCTGAACATGTTAACCTTTTAAAGCCTAGCGGTAACTTTACATACCATCAGGTTTAACATTAAAAAATTCTACGTGGTGGCCACATTGCGTTTGTGTGTTTTGTACGGATCTCAGAATAAACAGCAACTTTTGCCTTATAAAACATCAAGAGAATGGTTTTTATAACCGAAGTGGAGAGTGTTTACAGCGCGGTACGCACTGAGTCCTTATATAAAACAGACATGCTTCTTCTTTAAAGGGTTAATTTACAATATAAAAATTCATGTCTGTATGGCATAAAAATAGGAACGAGATATTAACAGCTTTGTCAGCGCGGAACTGAGCACTGCACTGCAGGGGTCGTCATCGGCAGCCTTGCAGCAGTTGACGTACGCTGTGCAGCGCGTAGTTCCGCCACAACACCAGGGCTGAGAGCAAGCGGCGCTATCGGTCGCTATGCAGCCATGCATCTATTGAGCGGGTTCCGCGTTCGCATGGACGTTCTCTATCATGGTAATTAGAATTGTTGAGTCGGCAGTGGTCCATAGTCCACCGACTGATAACATTAACTTCTTGGTATTTGGGTGCGTGGTTTATATCGACACACTGCGTCGCTGTAATTGTTAATTAGTGCATGAACAAATCAATGATTAACGCCAGCCTTCGTAAAGTCATGGTTAGGTCGATGCAGAAGTTAATTGATCTGGCGACGCTTGCCCACGGTGTGGCTGGAATGCACTAAGCATGGCCACTATCAGTGCTTTTACACGAGGGCGAGACGCCAGGTGTCACTGACGGAAGACGTCGCTGGTCCATGTTTCTAACTCTGCTGCTTGCAGTCCGATGAAGTGGTGGGCGCAGGACTCCGACAAACTGGATGCGAATTCGAAATCCGTAATTTTACGTATAACTTGCACGTGATAGATACAATTATCTATCTTTTTCATGCCTCGACAGCCGTAGCGAGTCTAGAGCCCCTCACTGCTGAGGTTTCTAGATCATACTCAGACACACCACAATATGTAGGACTCGCTCTGGACGAGGGATCGGCCCGTCGCAGAGACCTCTTGTCTGACAACACACAACACTGACAAGAGACAGACATCCATGCCCCCGTCGGGATTCGAAACCGCAATCCCAGCAAGCGAACGGCTGCAGACCTACGCCTTAGACCGCGCGGCCACTGGGGTCGACAACAGTCTATTGTGAAAGTATTTAAAGACGATATCTGAAGTACGGAAGTTACACGACGAATGAGCTGGAGATGTGATTATGAATACTGTGTAAGGAACAGCATTATTTGTCCATTACTAAGGGCAATTTATAGTTTCTGCTTTCTGAAAATTGTAAAAACATAAAACAATCCCATTACAGACGTGGACAGGCCCTGTGGGGTCTAGAGGTTTGAGGCTCCCAGATTTCAAGACAATCGGCACATGAAGGTGGTAAGGTTGTCAACCCTACGCACCGGCCGACTTTACCCCCCAGGAAATATTCCTCGCACTGATTTCTGTTAACAGGCTGAGTCGACTCCAGGGTCATAATGCGGGCGGAAGGATTATGTCAAAGAGAAATCCCAATGCCACCAGCGGGAACTGGCTTGTAGCGCAGTGCCGCAACTAACTGGGCTACCGCGTGCTGCTGTCTCGAAACTGCAATCCGATGGTTCCACTTGGCGATGCGTGATTGGAAGACGTTCCTTTTGACTGACATTTCTCGTGCAAAACGCTACCACAGCGGGCGACATGCGGTAGACGCTCCATCTCGTTCGTGACATGGAAGGACTGTTACGTTACGTAACTGGTTAATAATAAGGGTGATTATGGACGTGAGAAATGATTATAGGTTCACGAATTACACTAAAATAACTGATGAATCGTCGTGTGATTAACATGAAAGGAATCTCTCATTTTTTACCATTACCTCATCTCCAGACGATACGCGTTGTCTGTTACAGCCCACGTAACGTCTAGAACTTCCGCCTGTCTGTACAGCAGTATGCATTTCATAGTCGACGAGACGCGAGTACGTGGTATCTTCAGTTTGTGGGTCGCGCAAGATACGTACGGTATATCAGTCTCCCCCCCCCCCCCCGTACCACACATAAGGGTAACCTACGGTGTTACCAGCACCGTAAAACTGGGCCACTGCTGCAGCATAGGTTCTTAAAAAGAAAAAGTTCTTTGTGTCGACTTTATGAAGGCGTATAGGGGGAGTAGAGGTGTAGCTGTGCTCATCCTTAACTTTGGCGCTGGACGGAGGTAAGGGTCAAATTCACACCCTGGGCGCTTGACCCCCCGGAAAGAATATCCGGTACTCATTGAATAGTAGGTTGAGGGGGGGGGGGGCAGAGCCGGTCTGGACGATTTGGAAAAGAGAAAAAAACATCTCTTGCCCCCACCGGGATTCGAACCCCGGATCGTCCAGCCAGTAGCCTAATCACTGTACCGACATCCCGCTCCCGGCTTCCATGTAGCCATTAAAAAGGTAAAGGTCATCCTAGCACAGGCCATGAAGGCGCAGACGGGGAGTAGAGATATAGCTCTACTCTTTCTTTAACCTCGGCGGTAGATGAGGGTGGGTGGTCAACGCCACGCCCCGGCCGCTTTGCCCTCTGCAAAGACCCGGTACCCATTGTACAGGGGGCTGGGTGGTTCCCAGGGTCGGTGTGGACGGCTGCGGAATATCTCGCCTCGATACCCGGACTGCCCAGCACGTAGCGAGTCGCTATACAGACTGCGCTGTCCAACGTAACCATTAGGGCAGCAGCAGTCACGGAAAAGATAAATTTAAGAATACTATGAGCAAGAAAGTGACACAAGAAGTCTCACAGAAAATGCAACAAGCGTAATACTAAACACATAACTGACAAACGACCCGTGCACCACAGACGAGGGACGGATATCGGAACGACGTAATTGGCATTTGCCAGTGCAGGTGCGCGACATATTGCTAAGCACAGCATTTCCTAATCTGCAGAGACATGGACAGTTGTTCGGGTAAGATCGAGTTACACGGTGTTGGTTACATCATCAATTCTGTACCAAACTGTGAAATCGGATATGCAAGAGCCTGCCGGTACGTCTTATTAATTAATTTATCAATCGTTAGAAACCCAAAGCGTCCCAATTTGCTGATCACAACTTTCAAGATTGGTTTCCGGCAGCATGCAGTAGCCGTGTGTGTCGTTTACTTAAGAGAATACAACTGACATGGACAGCGTGGGTAGAGTCCCGTAACACTGGCGACGACGTGCTGGGGAAAACACAGATGATGTCAATAACATGAGTATGTATCAGTGCTTGACCTTATTTCCACTGGACGCCATTTTTTAGGTGTTTCGTTGCACAAACCTTTGCCCAGGTCAACTGCAAATTCCAGTCACCATCAGTACCTCGTTTGTAATCAGCACATTCAAATGCAGGCTCATCGTTGCGCGCTTGTAACGTTGGTTGTGCAAGTTGTCTTGATCCTCTCGTCTGCATTATCTTATTCGCCTCATCGTCTTCATCACCTTCTTTGTTGTCATCATAATTTTTACCACGTTCCCCATATTACCAATTTCTACTCGTCTTCTTTCTGATTACTAATTTGCGTTTTATATATGCCTTTGTTTTATTTTTTTAGTTTTGTAGTCCTTCCCTCTTCTACCTACTCACAGTAGGTGTCGAGGTTGTTTATTTTCACTTGATCACATTCAGACACACACCACAGTCGGTAGGACTCCTCTGGACGAGGGATCGGCCCGTCGCAGAGACCTCTACCTGACAACACAAACACTGTACAAGAGACAAACATCCATCCCTCCGGTGGGACTCGAACCCACGATCCCAGCAGCAAGCGCTCGGCCGCAGACCTACGCCTTAGACGGCGCGGCCACTGGGATCGGCTTATACGTCTTTGTAATTTCCCTAATCCGTATCTTGTTATTACTCCGTACGCATTACAAGTATGTAATATCCATAATAATGAAAAATTTATTAGTTCTGCATAACGCAGTTTGCTTATCGCGATTAAACTCTTGGCTAACTCCACGAAACTGAGTTCTTGCGAAGCTATTAGCAGCAGCAATCCTTCGTGGACCTTGCACCCTTGAAAATGAAGGCAACGCCTTTCTTTGAGATGTCGGGAGCCATTTAACCCTTTAAAGAAGAAGCGTATCTGTTTTATATAAGGACTCAGTGCGTACCGCGCTGTAAACACTCTCCACTTCGGTTATAAAAACCAGTCTCTTAATGTTTTATAAGGCAAAAGTTGCTGTTTGTTCTGAGATCCGTACAAAACACATAAACGCAAAGTGGGCACCACGTAGAATTTTTTAATGTTAAACCTGGTGGTAAGTAAAGTTACCCCTAGGCTTTAAAAGTTTAACCAGCCACGCGTCGCATTGCACAATACCGAATTGCCAGGTTACACCTCAGTAAAAACCTCAAAACACACAAGCTGATACTTCCTCAGCCAGTGAAGAAATTTCCCGCATTCGATAGGACCCGAAGTTTTGTTACAGTGCGTACAACAGCCTGTCACTTATCTCTGTCCTGAGCCAGATGTAGCCAATCCAGACCCTCCCATCTGATTTCTTTTAAGATCGTTTAACTTTCTAACGCCTAGAGGTAACTTTACTTATCACCAGGTTCAACATTAAACAGTTCTCCATGGTGCTCACATCGCGTTCATGTACTTCGTATGGCCCTCAGAACAAAGAGCGACTTTTACAGTAAACATCAGCAACTGGTTCGTTTTTTTATAACCGAGGTGGAAAGTGTTTACTGCGCGGTACGCACTGAGTGCTTATGTAAACCACATTACATTCCGCGTTCAAAGGGTTAATATCAGCCTGCCATGTATGCCTATGGCTTCAAAGTAGACTTTTCCCTTTCGGTTTCCCCACCAAAATCCCGTATGTACTCCTCCCCCCCACCCCACGTGCCACATTCCATGGGGATGTCATCCTTCCCGTTAATTATAAGCCTTAATTTCTCCTTTTTTTTCCGTAGGTTTCCTCGTTCATGGCCTCCCTAAATATCCAGGCATTCCAAACCCCTTCCTTACAACTTGTAAAAAAGAGTGAAATTAATCCCTGCCCACGCCATGAAGCCATACAGAGGAGTAGAGGTATAACTCCACTCATTCATAATATTGGCAGTAGATGCAGGTGACTGGTAAACTTAACACTCCGACCGTTTTATCTCTGGGAAAGGACCACCAGTACTCATTAACCCTTTAAAGCCTAGAGGTAACTTTACGTACCGCCAGGTTTAACATTAAAAAATTCTACGTGGTGCCCACATTGCGTTTATGTGTTTTGTACGGATCTCAGAACAAACAGCAACTTTTGCCTTATAAAACATTAAGAGATTGGTTTTTATAACCGAAGTGGAGGGTGTTTACAGCGCGGTATGCACTGAGTCCTTATATAAAACACATACGCTTCGTCTTTAAAGGGTTAAATAGAAGACTTCGGTATTTACTGCCTCCTAACAAACTTTTTCAATCACTCCTTCCGTGTGCACGTACCATATTTTCTGCGCGATTACCCTAGGAGCACAATTGACCCAGATACGCAGTCCAGCTACCGCTTGAGGCTCCGAAAACGCCGCTGTGCAGTTCGTTAGGTGACTGAAGGAGAGGCTGGAGGCTGGTATGTCACGGTTTATAGAACATCATGTTACACACATTTTCCGTGAGCTATTTCAGATTGCGACCTTCTTGAACTAAAATTAGCATTTCGGTGCCATACTGATAGCCTTGATGGGCTGTAATGTGAGAAGAACGTGTAGCGCGTAGAGTGCAGCGAGCAAACAGGTTTCCAGTCTTCTGACGACCTTTCATCCGTTCAGGCTTAGAAATAATTCTGAGAGGCTGACAGCAGGATAGGTGATCCGTCCATCGCAGAGGGCAACTGCAGCCCCATTCATTTGAATACATAAATACGCGAAAAACGAAAAAGAAAGAAAGAAAGAAAGAAAGAAAGAAAGAAAGAAAGAAAGAAAGAAAGAAAGAAAGAAAGAAAGAAAGAAAGAGTAACATACTGATATAAGGAACAAAAATAGAGAGAATGAGTGATAAACAACCCAGTAACAAGGATAAAGAAAAAATGAGAAAGCTGGCATCACGGCACGGCACATGTGATGATTAGGGATGTCAACTAACCGGCCAAAGAACTAACGAAAGAACGAACGAACCAAGCAACCAACCAAAGACGAGCCAGCTAAGGGCGGCAACGGGCCGTGCCATGGCTCAGGCGGTTAGCCGCCGGCCTCCCATCGGGGAGGCCCGGGTTCGATCCCGGGTCAGTCCATGTGGGATTTGTGGTGGACAAAGTGGCACTGGGACAGGTTTTTCCCCGAGTACTTCGGTTTTCCCCTGTCAATTTCATTCCACCGGCGCTCCATTACTAGGAAAAGGACAAAAAATAATAATCATCTTCATCTCCATCATAGGGTTGCACAATGAGCCTCAATGGCTGCAGTGCGTCCGTAGCGTCTGCTACGGGGCCCTTCACCAAAAAAAAAAAAAAAAAAAGGCGGCGACGCCCCCTCCTAAGTAAACTATTCCTGAATAAACGGTGCCTTATAAATTTTAACTGGCGATTGACCTTACGCTAAAGGTTTTGGCACCTTGGCTGAAGAACCTGGCGTGTTCATACCAAGGACGATGGATCGAGGACGGTTACTGCTGCTGAGGGCAGGCTATCGTCAGGCGATTGGTCTTGTGGGAGGAAGACTGATCGGGTGGATATCTGGGTGTGAGGTTGTTATCGCAGTGGTTGACGGCCATTTTGCGGGTGATGTAGCACATATGGGCAGCAACTGGAAGCATTTGCGGAGAAAAGACAAATAATGGTCATACGTCTGGGCTGTTGGTCGGGGGTCTAACAATTCGTCACCCCCCCCCCAAAAACTATAAAGTTAGAAAATATTACACACACAGGAACATTTCACATAATACCCAAAAATGGGTATACGGAAATAGGATACATAAATGTGGGTTGGATTAAACTTTTAAAGCCTAGCGGTAACTTTACGTACCACCAGATTTAACGTGAAAAAATTCTACATGGTACCCACATTGCGTTTATGTGTTTTGTACGGATCTCAGAACAAACAGCAACTTTTGCCTTATAAAACATTAAGAGACTGGTTTTTATAACCGAAGTGGAGAGTGTTTACAGCACGGTACGCACTGAGTCCTTATATAAAACAGATACGCTTCGTCTTTAAAGGGTTAAAGTGCCTCAGGATAGGCCGCGGCAGCATATTCTTGTGAACACGTTACAGAACCTTATAGCTAACCCACTTCAGGGAGGAGATTGCTTATGGCATTCTTATACAGGAACAGGGATACCCACAAAATATTTTAAGACACAAAAAACTGAACTCCGTTTGCTATTCAAAATATAGGGCTATACCCCAGGGACAAGAGTTACGCAAGTATTTTCCTGTAGCATCGCCCTCAGTCTTTCCACAGTACGTTGGATACAAACAGAACCTGCTCTGATACTAACTTCTTTCTCCTGTGACTGTAACGCGGCATTTAGCTAGCCGTCGACAGCTCGTAGCATATGCAACGTGAGTCTCCTACGTAATTGCGGGTCTTCCCAGCGCAAAGTTCAAATTCCTGAATTCATCACTTACGCATTAAAATATCGCCCATGTCGACGAGCTGACGTCACTTCTATGCCATGACGTAATGTTTCATGCCATGGTTTTAAAGGCTATGGGGTGCAAGGTGTATTATAACACAGCTATTTCATTCCTCTAGAGCTGGATGTGTGCCCGTTTGTGTCTATATTATTCGCGGAGTTTATTTACATAGTGTACTCTACTGTTTATGTGTTATTAAACACACGTTACCAGTTTAAGGTAAAGGTAAAATTAGCTTGTGAGTAAGTACCAAGTTACGAAAGTGTAGAGAAGCGGCGGAGGCAGAGTTCAGCTCATTCTAGACCTCTGCAGCACATAGCAACATTCTATTTACAACCGAGGATGAAGTCCCCTTTACACCCGTGTGACAGAAAGCAGTGTGGGTACCAAAGCTAGTTTGGACGGCTAGGTGAAGAGAAAAACACTGTCACAGTAGGTATAAATTACTCTTTTAACAAGGGACTCAGAAAATTACGCAGTTGGAGATAACTCCAACACTATTCTTATGAATTCCCTGTAATAAGTAATAACATGGCGGATGCGCAAACTTGTGAGAAGACAGAAAAACTAGCACCACTTACTTTTAGATCCTGAAATGATGTGTGGTAATAGGCTTTGTAAAAAATGCGAAACTTTAAGGTAATATGTCTGTAAAACTGCGGCCGTGCAATTTTCTGCTCTCTCATTTATCTCTCTCTCTCCCCCTCCCCCCCTTTTTTTTGCTTTCGCTTCCGTAACAGTAACTGACTAACTAACTAACTAAGCATGTAAAATTTGCTACGTAGAAAGAACATAACAGACCTGTATATTATGTATGAAATACTGGTTTTAGACAAAAAATGCAAATGCGACAACGAGCAAAACTGCAAGTTAGGGGTTCGCAAACTTTTCGAATATAAACAGCGGCATAGCTAGGGGATGGCGAGTGGTGTGGCCATCCCGGGCGGCAGAGTCCAAGGAGAGGCAAAATGGGCGGCAAAATGAACTTTCCAAATTAAAAAAAAGGGTTTTTATCCGATTATCACATTTTAAATTAATAAACTTAAGTTCAATAAATGATTGTGCTTTTTTTAAAATTAATAATTTCTCGTAAGGGCGGTCATTATATTTACTCGCCCCGGGCGCCAAAAAAAAAAAACTTAGCTACGCCACTGAGTATATAGACAGCTTCTTAACTTGAAAGTTTCTGCAGGCGCCCGCATGTTAACAGCTGTACTTGTGTGCTCCGTTAATTGAGAAAATACGAGATGGTTGAAGCTCCTATCAAGTGTGTAACCGTTGTAAATGAAGTCACATTTAAGTCACCACAACAGAAAATGCAATAATTTTAAAAAAGTAGTGTTATATACTACTACTACTACTAATAATAATAATAATAATTATTATTATACTCTCTATTGAGTTCAGTTCGTCCATCTTGACTTGGGACTACCGACCGATTAACGCCAGGTTATCTTTTACCGTAATAAACAACTCATACTGAGCTTTGTCTAAGTATCTACCCAAGCCTATAATCAGAATTATGTTAGTACAGTTAAATATTTCCTTATAAGCTACCTCCTCGGCCATATTCAACCATTTTTTATTTAAAAATTCCGTTCTTCAAGCAGTATGTGTGAAAGATGTATTATTTATTCACTCTTCAGTAGGTACATTTCAAGGTCCCTTGGAATGGCTCTCGCGGACCCGCGGCGGTCCGCGGCTCACAGGTTGAAAACCATTGCTGTAGGTTATGCCAGACAAATTTCATGCATACAGAATACATGCGTACGTAATTAGTTCTGCATAAGGCAAAATCAAACAACAAAAACAAATGTGTGTTGCAGATACGTATGTCTAGACACGTGTGCAGGGGTCAAGTAGGTTTTAAACTGCACGTGTTTCACGCAACAGACAGGAAACAGGCTTGCCGCCATCATGTTGGTGCACGCTCAAAAGACAGCGAACTGAGTGACGTATCAGAAGACTAATTACATCTGAGAAGTACAGAATATCTGTGTGGGTTGTTACAATTGACTGCAGGCTAAAGAGAAACCAAAGGGGAAGAGATAAATCT
Organism: Coptotermes formosanus; assembly: GCA_013340265.1. Taxonomy (NCBI): domain Eukaryota; kingdom Metazoa; phylum Arthropoda; class Insecta; order Blattodea; family Rhinotermitidae; genus Coptotermes; species Coptotermes formosanus. Next base: position 196,158 of record BLKM01000476.1, on the reverse strand, counting down.
GTCATTTTCTGGGGCAAGTTGCCAGACATTTATGACGTATTTTAACTCAATTTTCAAAGGTACAAATATTTACCTGGAACAAGTCTCTGGCACAAGATTAGTTAGTATCCCCTAGCAACATACTGCATGACAAATGGTATTACAACCCGCTTCTGTTGCCAGGACGCTGTGTTCCGCTTAGCATGGTGCAGAATTCACCCATCCTTCACTAATAAGAGAAAGAGAAAATCTCATGTTATTAACATATCTGTCAGATTAACCTTACATAAATACTTTGCAACTTCAAGACCCTACACCTTGCTGGTACTTTATAGTTCGAGCCTGATAAATTTGCCGCCATATGCGCGAGAGAGATTTTGAGAGACAGTTGGTCTGCGGTGGACAAATAGAAGAAAATTGCTATCTCTGAAAATTAGGATCATAGTGGTTATGTTAAAGTCTGTATTCGAGAAAGAGGTTTTATTGTAACCACAAAAACAGGGACGCTGCCATCACATCTACCCACAGATCCTGACTGTAGTGTCCGCAACTGTAACGTCATTTGAACTTAATATTTGTGAAACACAGCTTCTACCGAGTTTTCTGTAGCTGGCAACGGCAGTGTGTGGGCGATGTCTAGAAGAATGCAATGGTTTAGACCAGCACTGCTAGGTTGGCGTGATATAAGGAGAGGGACATTACAGGTACTGGCACCGTTAGGTAACGTTGACAGCAAAGCGGCTAACGAAAGATTGACTGTGTAGCAACTGTGGTTGCGTTAGAGTGGAAGAGATGGGGAATACGTAATAGGAACCTCAGTTTTATTTTCTGTTTAGCGGCAGATTTATTTGTTACAAGTTAAATACATGAATCTCATTATGCGTTGGCAACTGTTTCGTGGAAACCGCCATGTGTTGGGGAACGTGTAAAACGGGAAAAGCATAACATTTCAAAACAGGGGCACATTCTTAACGCGTTGCAAAAACACTCTCCAGAGACCATAGCCCAGAGACCATAGCCCAACTGTAGAGTCCCATAGTCCTGAGTGCTTCGAAGACTGTGGAAGAAAGCTCCTCACAAACGTCAGTGACAATTACCAAACCACGCGGCATCATAACCTAGAAGACTGTAATCGTTATTAACCCTTTAACCTTTTAAAGCCTAGCGGTAACTTTACATACCACCAGGTTTAACATTAAAAAATTCTACGTGGTGCCCACATTGCGTTTATGTGTTTTGTACGGATCTCAGAACAAACAGCAACTTTTGCCTTATAAAACATTAAGAGACTGGTTTTTATAACCGAAGTGGAGAGTGTTTACAGCGCGGTACGCACGGAGTCCTTATATAAAACAGATACGCTTCGTCTTTAAAGGGTTAAAAACGAAGCGTATCTGTTTTATATAAGGACTCAGTCCGTACCGCGCAGTAAACACCTTCCACCTTGGTTATAAAAAAATAAATAATTTAATGTTGTATAAGACAGAAGTCGCTGTTTGTTTTGAGATCCGTACAAAATACATAAATTCATCGTGAGCACCATGTAGAATTGTTGAATATTAAACCTGGTGGTACGCAAAGTTACCGCTAGGCTTTGAAAGGTTAATGAAGTTGCGAGAATATCAAACAACACAACAAATTACCGCTCCTGGAAACCTGGGGGGACGCGGAGAGAAATTGGAAATAACATCCAGAGAGTATGGTACTTCTTTAAAATGACGTTTCACGAAATGCATGCAGAAGCACCGAGTATATGAGTTAGCGATAATCGGGCCACATGCAAAGCCACAGAAAAGACTGCAGACAGCTGCAATGCCAAATCTTCGCGTCCGCACAAAACAGCGGGCGAGTTGTTGAGAGTGAAACGAAGAATTCGTACAGTTGATGATACCTTAGCAGCTGCGCTGAGTTGGCACAAACACGGCCGCATACAGGACTGCCGAAGCGCCTTCAGGTGGATGCAATATCGATTCTGAGCAATGAATAAGTAGTGAGGAATGCAACGTCATCATTACTTTTGTACAGAATGACGTCTTGGCCATAAAAAAAAATTTGGACATTAGACGGTGGGGGGGCTTGGCACTGCACCAATTGGGCCATTTGTCAACCCCAGCACACAACAACAAAATTGCATATCTTGCTTTGTATACAGGAAGCATTACCCAATAGTGACCGCTGTCTGTCTTCCAACTCGTCCTCAGAAAGAACTTCTGCGTGCCGAAGTGTGAGGCCGAAACTCCTTTCTCTTGCTTCGATTTTGATTATTTTCTTTATTTAGCAAATAAAATGTGTTCTTGTTCTTGCCGTCTAAAGGAAATAAACTCAAAGCCGTCAAGGTTGAATACCACAGTATGTACAGATATTCAACGAGAGTAATTCCGTACATGAGAGTGACTTCAGAACTGATACTTTCTGAGTAACCAAGAAATTCCCCGCATTTTATGCAAACCGAAGGTTAGTTACCGTGTTCGCATCAACCCGCCACTTGTTCCTATCTTGAACCAAATTAAAATTCAGTCTACGCCCTCCCATCATATCCCTTTAAAGTCAACTTTAATATTATCCTTCCACACACACACACACACACACAAACACGCACACACACACAAACACGCACACACACACACCTAGGTCTTCCAACTGGCCTCTTTCTTTCAGGCTTCCCAACAAAACCCTGCAAGCATTTCTCTTGTCCCCCCCCCCATATATGCCACACATCTCCACCATTTCGTACTCCTTGATTTCATCACCCTAATATTATTTTATCTTAAGGTGATTCATCCCCTTTGTGTTTACAGTACAATATTATTATATATTCAGCACACATCTAAAATTTCTTAAATTTCATAAATTATACAAGTATACAATTTGCATAAACTTCTTCTTCTTCTTCTTCTTCTGGCATTACGGCCCTTGGTAGACCTCATCCTCTTCTTATTTTAAGAAGCTTCTCAACGGAACATTTTTATGGGGTCGATTGTTAGCCCCACGCCCAACCGCCCGCCTGAAGGACCAGGGTATCCCTTTTTGTCTGGGTCATTACCCTTGATCTGTCCGGCATGGGAGGCCCTAGCAGTAGGTGCGGTACCGCCAGCATAGCTGTGAGTACCATTTGACCACGCAAGCCCCACCACGACGTCAAATTAGGGATCTCTTTGGGGAGTTTACAAACTTCATAAACTGTTATTCCTGAAGGTGCGTATTTTGCGTGTTACGTATGTTATATAACACTGCGTTCGTAAGGGTCGAGAAATCTAACCGCAAACGCAGCTGTAAATATTTCCTTTTTATATTTTTTGGATCAACCTGATGATGCCTACCGTATCTTACGCTGCTGTGTACTTTCATAAGAAGTACAGCTGTTGTTTTGCGTCATCTTACACGTAACCTTTTAAAACCTAGCGGTAACTTTACGTACCACCAGGTTTAACATTAAAAAATTCTACGTGGTGCCCACACTGCGTTTATGTGTTTTGTATGGATCTCAGACCAAACAGCAACTTTTGCCTTATAAAGCATTAAGAGACTGGTTTTTATAACCGAAGTGGAGGGTGTTTACAGGGCGGTACGCACTGAGTCCTTATATAAAACAGATACGCTTCGTCTTTAACCTTTTAAAGCCTAGCGGTAACTTTACATACCACCAGGTTTAACATTAAAAAATTCTACGTGGTGCCCACATTGCGGTTCTGTATTTTGTACGGATCTCAGAACAAACAGCAACTTTTGCCTTATAAAACATTAAGAGACTGGTTTTTATAACCGAAGTGGAGAGTGTTTACAGGGCGGTACGCACTGAGTCCTTATATAAAACAGACGCATTTCGTCTTTAAAGGGTTAAATCGGCGCTGTGGAGAACGCTACACACTGCCTTCCCTCTGGTCTCTGTCTCACACACACAAAGGCTCAAGCGGCAAGGTACAACATGGAACGCTCCGCGTCCGTGGCCTATTAGCAAATGCGCTATACAAATTATATATAACACAAAACAATAATTTTCGGAAAAAATATTTACAAGTATTCCGTCTTTTTTTTTTTAAATAGACAGAAGAAGTAATTTCCTCCGTTTCGGTGGTATAGCGGCACTATAGTAGCTATACCGGAGAATTCGCCTTGAGGGCTTCATTCTCTGTAGTACGTGTAAAGTTTTTGTTGCTATTTCCGTATCGTCAATTCGATAGTAACGAGCGCAGTGGGATGTCAGCCAGCATTCCCGCGATGGGGTCGTCCGGTTATGCGACGGGTCAGCTTGTCCCTATACCGAGACAGAGCAATCCATTTATTCATTATACCTTGTTGATGTGCAGACTGAAATGCGAAACAGCGAGTGGCGCCATATTCTCTTAAATTCTATGAAAACATTAGGCGTTAGTAACACACAGATATCGTGTATTCACGTAGAGGTTTCCACGGTTATGCACCCGTTACGTAATAACAGTTATGTTGTTATAATGCACAGGGTGATTCAGGAGGAAATGTCAGTACTTTGGAAGGTGATAGTATCGAGCATTATAAGAAAAGAAATTCATACAAACATGTGTGTAATTCTGAATGGTTAACGAGATAGAGCTGTTTGAATCTAAAAATACAAAAGCAGTTTGAATGGTGATACAGAAATAAATTACTTGCTGTTAATTTTATTTTAATTTTAATTTAATGTTTAAATGACAAATTTGTTACAGTTCACAACAGATGTTTGAAAATCTTACCTTCAACTTCAGTGCACTTTGCAACTTTTGTGTAAAATGGTTGTTCGTCAGAGTTGATCTTCACGTTTCTTTATGCGGCCAGCAGCATCCAAAATTCGAGCGAGCAATTCGTCTACTGTAACACCTTTCTCTCGTAAACTTCTGTCATAAACCAACCACAGAACCAAAAATCTAACAGAGTTAGGTCTGGAGATTCAAACAGCTGTATCTCGGTAAGCATTCAGAATTAGACACAATGTTCATGTGAAATTTTTTTCCTCACAACATCACCGATAACATCACTTCCCAAAATATTGACCTTACCTCCTGAATCACCCTGTATAAAACTTAATGCGGGACCACAAACAATTCCGTACGCAGTGGATAGAGAATAAAGTGGTACGGTGGCACGGGCAGAACGTACAGGATGTCCAGGGAGATTGATACGCCGGAAAAAAAGTAGAACGGGGACGAATATGCGTCTGTAAATAGAGTAACGTAAGGGGCGCGGGTTCGTAAACATAGACAGGAAAAGAAAAAAAGTGAAGATTTTGCAAATAAAAGCCAGACTAGAATCGGAATACCCACGATTTCCAAACGCTTGGTATGCAATTTTACACATCTCATTTGCCATGGAGTTCATTTATAGCACATAAAACTTCGCTGTTACATGGGCATCTCGGTTTCTGCAAAGCTAATCACACTCACGATGGGATGCACAGGGGGAAATAAATTGTATTTTTATTTCGTTAAACGTTCGTTATAACAAAAGAAACATTTAACATAAAATTTCTAGACCCTAATGAGACCTGCTTTCATGCCACGTTGAAACTCTTTTGCAAGACTGTCTGAAATAATTTATGAGTTTGGAATCCAATTTTATGTAAGGTGCCGACAGGAGTTAACCTCCATCTAGCGCAGCAGTTGAGAATGAGTGGTGCTATACCTGCGCCTCCCCAGTAAGCCTTCATGACGTGGACGGGGGCAGAGTCACTTACCCACTGGGGTTACGCTATAGAAATAGAAACCAAAAACATATTCACCAAGCAGTATGTATAGCAAAAAATACCAAATTTTATTGAAATCTATTCTGGAAGTTCCTGAGATGAAATATGTGAACGGACTGATAGGACTGCCAGACAGACATAAGCCACGACGCCCCCATTACTCTATTTTATTTACTATGGACAAGGAATGCTTACATAAAAGCAGAAGTATGCAAGGCAGTCTTCTATATCGGGTTATTTTATGATGCCTTTTAATGTAGGGGAATGATGGTTGCGAATGATGAGTAGAAATTATTTAAAAGTTGTGACCGTGGCCTATTTGCAAGTACTATTGCGCATTCTTGTGGAAAGATCGAAACAAATCGCGAAAATTCTTAGACAGGGTCTCTGGTAGTTCTGCCGAGATTTCAACTGGCGCGCGCGCGCACACACACACACACACCCTCCTCCCCAACTCCCCCCCCCCCCCTCCCCCCCGCGTAGAACTTTTAGTCGTCACTGCTACGTCATGCTGTTTGTGTCTGACACACAGTAGCCATACGGACACCGATATGTTAGTACCGCGCGCTTGTCATAGCTTGTACGAATTACAGAAACAAGCGCAATCATTTGTACATTTTAAAATCGTAATTTACGCTCGGTGGCGTACAGAGCAAACTAAGTGAAGACACATAACGTGCCCCTGCCGGGTGACAGTGACATTGCCAAACGTTTCGTGTTGTGGGAACGTCAGTGACGTCATCGCCTTAACTAACTTGGACCGAGTGTCAAGTTCACGTAGTTTAAGGGCGAGGCGCCACTATTACATTGCACGCAGTCACGGCTGATGACGTGATCTGGTTTGGATCTAAACCGATTCCTGGAGGTTTTCCTCAGTTTGACTAGACGAAATCCTTTACAATCTGGCGCTATGACACATTCCTCTGCGGTGATGGTTGCCAACCTTTCCTGTTTCAAGGTTCTATAAAATAGCAGTGGATTTAGCCAACGACATCACGCCATCGGTACAAGGGCATGGGCTCAGGCCTGATTTCAGTATTTAGCGCATATAATTTCTTGGTTATACATTATTTTGGTTATTTAACGGCATTTTTCAGGTGATTATACTAAGCAGTGACGGATGGCAGGATGATTTGTTTATGACGAACGGAAAGTTGTGCTCGGAAACGGTTGTATAATATACCATGCCAGCAACTATCTGCGGAGAGCCTGAGGAAGAGCTGTGTTAACGTCAGTTACGGTAGGGGACCTCCAAAAGACGAGACCAGAGTGTTAATCCCATGGGCGCGAATCGTAAAATTTCTTGCGCTAATAGCTTTAACTTTTAAAACCTAGCGGTAACTTTGCATACGACCGGGTTTAACATTAAAAAATTCTACGTGGTGCCCACATTGCGTTTATGTGTTTTGTACGGATCTCAGAACAAACAGCAACTTTTGCCTTATAAAACACTAAGAGACTGGTTTTTATAACCGAAGTGGAGAGTGTTTACAGCGCGGTACGCACTGAGTCCTTATATCAAACACATAAGTTTCGTCTTTAAAGGGTTAACTAACTTACATGCTGCTGGTTCACGAATTTCATGCAGTGAACGCATAATGGAGTAGTTGTGTCCGTCTGCCTGATAGTTTTAGACTAAATTTAATTTTCGACACATCAACACTATACGTACTGGATAGACTTCAGTTTGGTTCGTATCGGCAGACTACAAGCGCGACTCCTTGTGGGACTCAAAATGGTCACAGTCCCACAACTGCTTATCGCACGAACTTTGACACACGAAATACAGACCTCAGGTCGTTCAAAAACTTCATTTTAAAGGTTTAAATATGGTGAATATTTACCAAAACCCAACGCAAAATAATATTTGACCTCGGAATGTGGTAGTGGTTAGCATCATAATAACGGACTTCTACTCGTATATGTAGCCATCACAGACTGCAGCAAATGAAACGTGCGTTAAGTGTTTTATTTAAGGACGCTGTCAATTGCTATCATTCTGTAGCGTCGTTGATAGGTGAGTGAATGAGTATGGAACATCGGTGGAATGATAATGACAGTAGAACATCGAAGTACTTGGAGAAAAACCTGTTTCAATGCTAATGTGTCCACCACAAATCCCACATAGATTGGTCTGGGACTGAACCCATGCCTCTGCGTCTAAAGACCGGCGACTAACCGCCTGATGCATGGAACGGTTTCTAAAGAGACGTGAGAAATAAAAAATAACGCGTTTTTTGTACTCAATAGACACTTCCACATTGGCAGTAATAAAACCCGAGGTCGGATCCTCAACGTATTCTGAACATTCTACTCCTCGTAATCGATCATAATCACAACAAATGATCCGAAATAAGACAGACACCCGTGGAGTGTACGAACAAGAACTGCAGTAACTGAGATAAACCTCCTTGACCGTGGGACATTCAATAGCATGCCTACGTGGGGTGGGCGAACATGAGCCCACGTGCCAAGTGCCAGGTGACAGATACCTCCTCTTTCGAAAAAAAAAAAAAATAAATAAATAAATAAAAATAAAAAATAAAAATAAAAAATAAGAAATAAAAAATAAAAAAGCAAACTGAATGCAACAATAAACAGAAAATCCGTTGTGAAGTATCGAACTCATAACCGGCGGAACAGAAACTCAGACAGGCCTACAGTTGAACGTCGCAAGAACGTATGCAAGAAGCTGCAGCCAGAGTACGGGAAGACAAATTCCTGCATACGAAATCTCCACTACCATATCGAAAACAGGCCATGTGTGGATGTCAAATAGGAAGATAATGATAATTTCGCAATTCGTTATACAGCGTGACGGACGACACGACGCATAAGGAACGGATCATGCCAACAGCGGATGTGCGAGGAATGGACTGAGAGTGAATCAGAATGTGATAAATCTGTGAGTCATTCTTGTCTCTAGTTTTGCGTAAATGCGACCACTGTCTGCCCTTTGAAAATATATGTCTCGAGGTCAGGTTTGGTTTCTTTTCAATAAATTGTGCAAAAAATGTAAACTGGTACGAACGCTTTAATAAGTGTCCTACTTTTTATGTTTCCTGGTAACACCTGCAGATACACTGGAATGCAGAACAGAATTTGCACAAAAATTGTAATGATTTAATTGACTGACTCTTTGAAGACATGTGAAGAGATTTAAAGTAATTTGTATTCTTAATTCATGCTTCACTTCGTAATTTCATTTTGCCTTGATCAGGCATCGTGCTGCTTAAGGCACAGAATATCATGATTAGGAAGTCCGTATGTTTTTAGTTAATTTAATAAGAAAGTACAAAAAATCTAAAAGAGGTTCATTCTGAATCTTTTCCCAGTGTGTTGCAATATTTTACATTAAAGTTAAACTGTGTTACGTAGAAGCTAGAAATACATGTTTATCAGACTTTGAATAAAGTTAGCATGTCAGAACGTGTGGAAGGTAATATTGTGCCAGGAGTTAATAGCAGAATTTGTAACGAGAAACGATACGTTACAACAGATACGTAATAATTTTAGCCTCGGTTACGTCATAGATACGGGTAAGTACGTATACACGCAACGCTTAAGTGTTTCTGCTGTCTTCCCTTTTCTGGGATGTTACGCTGTGTAGATTGCTAGTTACCGACGTTTCGGGTCAAGCAGTCCAAGAAGATTTCCGCTTGGACTGCCTGACCCTTGAAGACTGGACCGATAGATTATCCGCAAACGTTAGTAACTAACTACAAACCTAGGCTGCGTAACATCCCAGAAGAGCGAAGATCTCATTCATACCGCGGCGGACGCCTGAAATCACTCTGAACTGTTTACGTGGTGTGAGTGTACAAAAGTCTGTAGTGGAATTTTTTTTCCCAATTGCGCAACAGCCCCCAGTGGGCCAGGGCCTCCACATTATCCAGGCCTCACGATCACACTCAGACACACCACACTCGGTATGACTCCTCTGGGCTAGTGATCAGCCCGACGCAGAGACCTCTACCTGACAATACACAAAACTTACAAGAGACAGATCCATACCCCGGCGGGATTCGAACCCACGATCGCAGCAAGCGAACGGCCGCAGTCCCACTCCCTGGACCGCGCGGCCCCCGAGATTGGCCTGTATTAGAATTTACTGCCTGTACATGACCTCACTAATGACCCATCCTGTTTAAGTGACACCAGCAGCGGTTTTCCTGTTTTAACAGAATATCTTCGCATTTCCTTATGGTGACGCATTCTACTCTTCTCGTCTCGTGAAAGAGACCACGCTGTGTCATCCCCCTCCCACACCTCACCAGTTCAAGGCGGAAGCCCAGACAGTCTCAAAACGTCGCAGTATGGCCCTAAGAGACGCGTCTGTTTCAAGCGGTTGTCTGAACAAACAGCCGAGTTCACAAGTCCTTCAGCAATCAATGTCCCCTTACTTTGATACGGGCCACACAACCAACCACCTGCGCTGTCAATCCAGAGAACATACTGCGCCCTTATTCCGCGTTACTGCGACGGTGTTAGCAGCTGAAACTTTAGACACGGTTCGGTCCAAGTATCGAATGGTCGTTGAACTTCCTTTTCACTTCTTGTGATGGAGTTTTTCTTGCAGTTAATCTGCTGCTCCTGCAGTTTAAACGTAATTTATGCATTTCAAAATTTAGCATACATATCGAGATATGATTTACTTCTTGCTCCTATTGTAAAGCAATTTCCTACATTTTAAATGACAACTAAACGTACGTACGAAGCTTCATCTGTGAACAGAGGAAATGGGACGACTCGTGAGACATAGGCGGAGATAAGAGGATAATATTAAAACGGACATGAGAGAAACAAGGATGCGAAGGCGTTAATTAGATTAGACCGACTCAGGATAATGTCAAGTGGCAGCTTGTGTGGGTGTGAGAACGAACTTTCGCGTCGTGTGAAAGAGTAACTGTGTGACTACTTGCAAATCGTTACGTACGCAGGTTCCTGTCAGTTATGTAGTCATTTGAAAGCAACGATCGCTTGTAAGGAACAGGACGTTTCCGTCGTTTTTCCGTAAATCCACTGCTTTGAATATAGAAAAAAAAATGAAATGTGTGCAATAAGTAAGTTTTTCATTAACATTTAACAGTTCTAAGTGTTTCTGGCATTGAGTTTAAGTGTTTTGTACGGATCTCAGAACAAACAGCAACTTTTGCCTTATAAAACATTAAGAGATTGGTTTTTATAACCGAGGTAGAGAGTGTTTACAGCGCGGTACGCACTGAGTCCTTATATAAACAGACGCGTTTCGTCTTTAAAGGGTTAAATTCGGCATGAATATGATGCCACTTGCTGCTACCAGTTTTCGACAGTACCATCTTGACGGTCATGAGAACCGATGCGATACGAAACATAAATGCGGTGTTGAGGGTAAATCCTTTCGCAGTATTTGTGACGTATCAGGTTCGAATCCCAGCCAGGAATAATAACATTCCAACTGCGTATTTTAGTTATTGTATTAACTGCACTAAAAGAAATCCTGGGATGATATCTAAAGAGTCCATGAAAAACTTATTTACACATTCTGTCAAAAGTCATGATTCTGTCGTTCCTCGGCCAACGTTACGTAACTTAAGCAGATGACAAAGCAGATGAATCAAAGAAACGTATAAAGGAGGCCACGCATTTCGTCGTTGCCCTTGAACTTTGTACATCCTTAGTAAGTCACCGAGGTTGCAACTGCCAAATGAATCAACGTGACATCACGTTAATTATTATCTGATGCCGCGACAGAAATAACATACAGCGGGCCTCTGTTATCATTCTTAACTCAAACATTTCCTGGGAACAGATAGAGTAGATGGCAGCCAGCGTCCTCAATCAATGGAACTGCGTTCATTCACATGACAATGATACGTCGACGATATATTTGTTATTCTACAGCCCCCAGCAATTAACCCTTTATAGACGAAGCATATCTGTTTTATACATAAGAACCCAGTTCGTACCGCGCAGTAAACACTGTCCGTCTCGGTTATGAAAATCAGTTAATGTTGTATGGGGAAATAATCGTTGTTTGCTTGGTGATCCGTAAAAGACACATAAATGCAATGTGGGCAGAAAGCAGAATTGTTGAATGTTAAAGCTGATCATGTGTAAAGTTACCGCCAGGCTTTAAAAGGTTAAATCCCACTCTAACCCATCCCAGTGTAACCCAGAAATCAATTTCTCAGGTTTGCAGCACGTATGTGCAGGGTGAAGAAGTAACCAGCAAGCAGCAGGCGTGTTAGTCCTGCAATCTCAAGGGAAGAGAATTTGGGACACGTGGGTGCAGATAGGGGGATACTCGTAACGTTGAAATGGGTCTCAAATAGCGTGCGAAGGGGAGGAAGTGGATTTAACTGGCTAAGGTTAGCCTCCAATCAGTGGCGTAACTAGGCTATTTGGCATCCAGGGTGAGCAATCACAGTGGCCGCCACTAACAGAGAACATGAACTTACAAATAAAATCGCAGTTATTTATTGAATATATTTTATTTGGCCCAATGATTAAAATTTATTGAACTCAAATATCACATTTTTTGTCATGTACAATACTCATTTTGCGGCCCGGGGCGGCCGCAACAGTTGTCCCTTCCCTAGGTTCGCCCCAGGTTCCAGTGGCGTGTTTTTGTGAACACAGGCCGAACCTTTCTGTTGCAAGGAAACACCAAATATTTTGACGACATCAACTGTTAATTTTTTTACAATAAATACGCAATAACATGTACTTAACTCACTGATTATAATTTAAACCCCTATGGGGCGTTTCCCTCTAAAAGCTAGACTACTTTATTGACTGCAGGTTTATAAAAAACCGTTATAATATTGAAAGTTAAAAGACGTGTCACACGTTCAACATAACACTAATCTTGCAACTTCAGGTATCCGTCGCTTTCGCACATACATTGAAAGTATAAAATGCCCCCACCCCTTTTCCCCAAATCACTGAGTCATCCATGACGGTATTAGAATAGCACAATACCCTCATTCCCACTTTCAAGTCGATGCACGGGCCGCATTCTGTTTGCCAGCAGCAATGTCAGGGTTAGACCAGTGCCACATCTCTGTTCCGCAGATGCAGCGTGCGATGCCGTGTTCTCGTTCCATGCGCACAAAGAACGAGAGCATAACCGTCACTACCAACGGGCTGGGTTCCATTATCCATTCTTTGCACAAAGCGCATAAAATGAATGATGACACAATAGGGTGATCACGTCCCTTCTTCAGAACGCATGGCTTAATATCTGGCATACTGAACGAAATGAAGTTACGTTTTGTGTATGGGAACACGCAAAATGAACGTCATGACGGAGTTTAATTTGCGGTGTGCTGGTATAATGTAGGTATTTCTTTGCACGAAACCACGAAGCCAAATTTAAATTCCTGAAGATTCTCAGGTGCGACTCAACCTTCAGACAATTAGTAAATGTGATGCAACGCAGGCCTTAACCTTTAGGAAACACTTGTCATTGTTTTGAACATTCAATAAAGTACACGAAATATGATTTCAGACTTCGTGCAATGTGATACGTATGGTAGATCAGCTTTGCAGTACACACATACACACACAATCTCTCTTTCTCTGTCTGTCTCTCTCTCCCTCTCTCTGTCTCTGTCTCTCAGAGCAGTCCTCATTTAGCCCCGTAAAGAGTGAGAAGAATGTGAATTATAGGTGCAGATTCAACTCGTACCGCGCAGTAAACACTCCGTCACGGTTGTAAAACCAGTCAGTTAATTCTGTAGAGGGAAATAATCGCTGATTGCTTTGAGAACCATGCAAAGCGCATCATCTAAGTTTGTGGGCAGAACGCGAAATTTTTGAATGCTAAACGTGGTTGTACGAATAGTAACCCCTAGGCGTTAAAAGGTTAACGTTTCTTCGAACAACGTTGTTTTGCTTGGACGCTGAAAAATTTTAGTAACCAGATATTTGATGAAGGTTGTTCGAACTCGGATTAGCGTTGTTTTCACTCGTAGCTCAAGGGACCTTCAACGGCCAGACTGTCAGGTATTTTAAGTAATTGTTATGCGAAAAAGTATTCCGTCCTACTTTGCTATTTTCAGGAACATAGCCCCAGTGTGTTTGTGTATACACTATACATAACAAAGAGGGCATGTGAAACATATCTGCACACAGCCGGAGCGTAGAGCACTGCTCTTTTTATGACCTCTCTGGGAGTATATGGCGTTTAACCTTTCAAAGCCTAGCGGTAACTTTACACACCACCAGGTTTAACATTAAAAAATTCTACGTGGTGCCCACATTGCGTTTATGTGTTTTGTACGGATCTCAGAACAAACAGCAACTTTTGCCTTATAAAACATTAAGAGACTGGTTTTTATAACCGAAGTGGAGAGTGTTTACAGCGCGGTACGCACTGAGTCCTTATATAAAACAGATACGCTTCTTCTTTAAAGGGTTAATATTCATTTGTTCCTGAGATATGCATAATGATGATTTAATTTGTCCAATAATCTGAATGCTTTTCTCAGGATTTAAGACGACTGAATACGTTGAAAGCAGCACGCGGCCATTTCGTACTAAAATTAAGAACGCACTTACAGCCCTCATATGCATTCATGGTTGCATAAGCGGAATAAACTGGGGCCACTGAATTATCTGAACGAATTGAGAGCATTTCAGGCGGTGGTCTACACGTCAGATAAAAAGATAAGATGCGACGTAAAAGCTAACAGTGTATTCCAAACAAATATTTTACCAGAGCAAACTTCACACGCTACAACCGTGTAAACAAATTCATCTAACAGACGGATTAGTATCACGGCAAGATTTTTTTTATAGTTTTCCAACATTTTGTAGAAGAAGGACACATGGGACCTCTCCGTGTCTATTTGTATTTATCCTTTCGTTTAAAAGCCTTTTTATACTTGGGGCCAACCACCACGGCCGCGCCACATTTTATCAGCCACCACAACGAAAAATCACAATTCTTACCACTTGGCTGCGCCACCGTGGTCGCTTGAGCCACGAAGTGTGAACGTAATATTTCGGTGTATAAAAGGCATAGAATGAGTAAATATTTAATTTGTTTTTACCTCCCTTTAAGCAAATGGGAGGATAATAAGTTTAGTACGGAAATAGTCTGTAAAATTCGGAGGTGGGTAGACCTCGCTGAGGTTCACATATAAAGGCGGACTTCAATATTAGCAGTGTTGAACCTTCAGGTACTGCGTTCAGAGAATTAGACACATTAGAAACTGTGAAGCTTCGGATTATATCTTTCTAATTCCTCGATATAAACCAAACTCTAGAACTCGGTTCTCACACCGCGGTACGCGTACCACTACTGGCACGCCAGACATTGTTTACTGGTACGAGGCCTTAATAAACAAAAATCGAAATATAAAAACGATACAATTTTTAAAAATAAATAAAACAGAAGACACATATATTTGCTAATACACAGAACTGCTGACAACATTATGTAACTCATCCCCTTCCTTAGCCAGTCAGTCTTTCTAATTTCAGTTTTTTAATTTAAATAAAAAAATTTGGTGGCGCATTGAAATTGTTAAATTTCGTTTACAGGTACGCAAGTGAGAAAGTTTTAGAGCCCGTGTTCTAGAAGATAACACCGCACTTGGACATAGCGCCACTGTCTCTTCGTCGTAATTTGTGGCGTTGTGCAGGGGATAACAGTACACCGACATATTGTTTAACCCTTTGAAGACAAAGCGTATCTGTTTTATATAGGGACTCAGTGCGTACCGCGCTGTGAACACTCTCCACTTCGGTTATAAAAACCAGTCTCTTAATGTTTTATAAGGCAAAAGTTGCTGTCTGTTCTCAGATCCGTACAAAACACATAAACACAATGTGGGCACCACGTAGAATTTTTTAATGTTAAAACCTGGTCGTACGTAAAGTTAGCGCTAGGCTTTAAAAGGTTAACAGGGAATTTCTGTTCACAGACTGTCATGGGTGCTAAGTGAGGGGGCGTTACAACGGCGAGAGACTGTGTAAGATTAGAATATTATTAGTCTATTCTTCTTCTTCTATGGCGTAGCAGGCGGATATCCGACGTTGGTCTCCTGAATATAGCGTCTCCACTTCTCTGTAAGATTAGCATACAGAATCGCAATTACAGTACAGTAGATTAACATTTAACCCTTTAAAGACGAAACGTTTCTGTTTTATATAAGGACTCAGTGCGTACCGCGCTGTAAACACTCTCCACTTCGGTTATAAAAAACACTCTCTTAATGTTTTATAAGGCAAAAGTTGCTGTTTGTTCTGAGATCCGTACAAAACACAAACGCAATGTGGGCACCACGTAGAATTTTTTAATGTTAAACCTGGTGGTACGTAAAGTTACCGCTAGGCTTTAAAAGGTTAAAGTCGTTAAATGAATCGATGAGGTAAGGTCTGTCGATCACATGCACTCAAATGTAGTGGTCACTGTATTTCCCACATAAGGACAGGGACTGAAACGAATAGAATACATTTTTTTGTGCGAAAGTTAAACTCGTCGCTTCTCAGTAGAGCAGCTGATAAAGTTTCACTTTTCTGGAGCAGTCACGACACGCCATTAACCTGGCTTTTCATTCTCTAACATATCAGTTTCACTGTAACCACAAATGGCAGGTAAAGGAAGCCGCCAGGACCATCCAATGTTGTACAATGACTTCAGAAATAATATTAGGGAACTTGAAATCAACATACAAAACCAAAAGGACAGGAAGGCCGGGGGCCAGGTGGCAAGAAGAATTAATGTGACGGACGAACAGGCCGGACGGCATATTCATTGAAGCAGAAAAACGGTATAAAATCTGGCATTTAGTTGTAAAAGACTGGAAGGGAGGGACATTAGTTCATCTATTAAGAGGATCTACTTCAAAAAAGCTATGGGAGTCAGGGCTGTGCAGTCGGTACATAAAAGCTCCGAATCCAACTCCTCGATTTTTAAAACTTCCGACTCATTCATAAAATCTCAATATGTATTAATAATAGTTAACATATAAGACATTTCATCGCCACCACATGAATCATCAGGCTACTTTTTTGACTTATAACCTATATTTGAGTGTAAGTCTAATGGTTACTGTAGCTGTCGGGGCTCTGGAGTTGCAGTATCTAGTTAAGATTTTAGACTGAGGTCGGAATCGGAGTCGGTACATTTTTTTCCGACTCCGACTCCGACTCCACAGCCCTGATGGGAGTGTTACTCTTGTATACGGCTTAACTGGCAGGTAGGCGCAAGGAACCTCAGCAGCTGATGCCCATGTAAGGCCGTTACTCGTGCAGTACACTACGGACTGCGGACTTGCCTGCGTGCCGCTGTAAAGTAAGGAAGGCACTCCAAAATATTTATTCTCTTCCAAGAGCTACTTGTTAATGTCTGTGTCACAGCACTGCAAGAGATACGCCCGTTCAACATATATGCAGTTTTTACAGTAGTTCATGCACTGAACGAACAATGGAAGTTTCGTAAGTGTCCGTCTGTCTCCCTTAAGTCACTGAATGGATTTCGACAAAATTTTGTATGGGATATCTATCCTGAAAGTTGTGGGTCGAATTTCCTTTGGTTCGTGCTGTCCAACTGAAATAAACTGCCTTTGTTTGACGCTCATTTTATAACATCGACATGTAAAAAGTATATTGACATTTTAAAGCCTAGCAGTAACTTTACGTACCACCAGCTTTAACATTCAGAAATTCTACGTGGTGCCCACATTGCGTTTATGTGTTTTGTACAGATCTCAGAACAAACAGCAACTTCTGCCTTATAAAACATTAAGATACTGGTTTTTATAACCGAAGTGGAGAGTGTTTACAGCGCGGTACGCACTGAGTCCTTATCTAAAACAGATATGCTTCTTCTTTAAAGGGTTAAATACACTTACATGTTACATATATGTTGAACACAGTGGCTTAGCTAGACCTAGTCGATAGGGGACCCCCTGCGACTCGTTAAATCGGGTCCTCTTATAGTTATCAGAGATGTTACTCCCCGATCTCAGAACAGGGATCCAGAATATGGCCTTCTTTTGGAAGGACAGAATCCAGTCTGAAAGAATACACAAAAAAATGTAGGATTCTGCACGTTTTGGGGCCACCGCCTCCCCCCCGCTCTGCTGAGTCTGCGGGGACCTTTTTTATGACACTGGCTCAATATAATCCTACGCCGAATTTCGCATATTTGTTGTCCTTTAGCTCTATCCGCAATATTTTCCCTCGCTATAAATTAACGAAGAGACAAATGGGGACTGAAACAGGAAATTCACGCTTTCGGAAACCCTGCGTAAGCCCAGTACATTAACTCTTTAACCCTTTAAAGACGAAGCGTATCTGTTTTATATAAGGACTCAGTGCGTACCGCGCTGTAAACACTCTCCGCTTCGGTTATAAAAACCAATCTGTTAATGTTTTATAAGGCAAAAGTTGCTGTTTGTTCTGAGATCCGTACAAAACACATAAATGCAATATGGGCTGCACGTAGAATTTTTTAATGTTAAACCTGGTCGTATGTAAAGTTACCGCTAGGCTTTAAAAGGTTAAAGACGAAGCGTATCTGTTTTATATAAGGACTCAGTGCGTACCGCGCTGTAAACACTCTGCGCTTCGGTTATAAAAACCAGTCTCTTAATGTTTTATAAGGCAAAAGTTGCTGTTTGTTCTGAGATCCGTACAAAACACATAAACGCAATGTGGGCACCACGTAGAATTTTTTAAGGTTAAACCTGGTGGTGTGCAAAGTTACCGCTAGGCTTTAAAAGGTTAAGCTAGCGTTGTAAAAGACAGGAAAGGATTGCTCTCCGAAGATTTGTGCCGATGCAATATGAGTTATTCCGCCACTGACGGCAGGCAATAAATGCCCTTAACTTATCTTTTGACATCTCAAATGAGGAATACGTTTCACGAAACGTACCGCGCAACTCGCCATAATTACGTCACTGCTGTCATTATAAAACCAAACCAAAACGTAGACACAACCGCAAATGTAAATCGGCGTGAAACGTGTCGAGCGCCAAGTAAAAATGTCCGTGGGTTGACTGTCTGGGCCCGCTGTACATTCGTCACTCGCATTTATTTCTTAATTTTGTTACACACACAATTCTGCCGATTTGGACTCGGTATCCGAATGTCCGCGCTGCTTAATCGTTCAGTGTAATCTGTAAATGGTTTTTCTACATGTGGAAAGAAAGAAAGGAAGGAGACAGATTGTACGAGGATTTTAACCCTTTAAAGACGAAGCGTATCTGTTTTATATAAGGACTCAGTGCGTACCGCGCTGTAAACACTCTCCACTTCGGTTATAAAAACCAGTCTCTTAACGTTTTATAGGGAAAAAGTTGCTGTTTGTTCTGAGATCCGTACAAAACACATAAACACAATGTGGGCACCACGTAGAATTTTTTAATGTTAAACCGGGTGGTACGTAAAGTTACCGTTAGGCTTTAAAAAGTTAAGATGGATTCCTGGCAATTTGTTTGTGTTGCAAATAAAGCAAAATTAACGTAAAATTGTCCCTGTGAACTCCACGAAGGCGTACAGACGAGGCAGAGATGTAGTTTAATACATTCTTAATCTCGGCGCTAGAGGGAGGTGGGTGGTCAGATTCACGCCCCGGCCGCTTTAGCCCCCGTGGAAGTTTGGTGCGTATACCAAGCTGTTCTGGACTAAGATACCAGATAGCTCATTACGTTGCCAGAAACAAATCGCGTGCTTCTATTTACCTTACAAAATAATGAAATGCTTGCATCTCGAATGTCTTAAAAATATGTCAATTTCTTATCTTTACCAAGCACTTGGTTCATCTGGTCTGTATAGTGAAAAGAACATCGGGTGTTAGCATTGCTGAGCCTTACTTTTTAAGCTACTGCATTTGTTTAAAGTCACTGTGTCAGTGTCCGTGTCCCGTGTGTCCGTCTGTCCCCGCTAGGTTTAAGACAATTCGATATTCAAGTTACTGTGCATCTAAGCACGTGACTGAAGGATCCAAAGCTTCATAATTGTGATTTCATACCATCACAGATAATACCAACATGGCGGTTGTGCAATTTATGCGATAGGAGAGGCCATAACGAGATTTAACCTTTTAAAATCTAGCGGTAACTTTACGTACCACCAGGTTTAACATTAAAAAATTCTACGTGATCCCCACGTTGCGTTTATGTGTTTTGTACGGATCTCAGAACAAACAGCAACTTTTGCCTTGTAAAACATTAAGAGACTGGTTCTTATAATCGAAGTGGAGAGTGTTTACAGCGCGGTACGAACTGAGTGCTTATATAAAACAGATAAGCTTTGTCTTTAAAGGGTTAAAGCACTGTTGTGAATGACAGACAAACTGTTCAACAGCACGCGCGAGTCTTTACGCGCATTGAACACGTACTCGCTCTTGCAAATCAATTACAGCTCAGACTGCATAATTTATTTCTTAGCTCGCGTTTTGTTTATTACACCTTGATTACAGTTCAGTGCTTTGTTAGCCGTGCAGTAAATGTTATGTGGTATATAACCTCGGCGTAATTTTGAGTTCATGAATACAGCGTGTTCCACTTAAAACCGGCCCGCTTGAATGGCGAAATCAAGAAAGGGGGCCGGTTTTGAGTGGAACACCTTTCAGTTTATATCTCTCGACTCCAGTGTGATTAGGCTGGTGGATGGTACAATCTCACGATAAAACTGTGGTACCTTTCGCACCAGGCAGCAACGTGTTGCGTTTTGTTGAACAGTGCCAGGATAATGCATGTAATTGAACTGGACAGACTGGAACGAGTGCAGATGTCAGAGAACAAAGTTCTGCAGCGAATTATGCTTCTGGTAATACACACTGAACTCGAATTGCATGACCAAATGTAAACAGATTGACACTGAAGTTAAAAAGCGTAACAAATCATAAGATGAGCCTCTGACGCAACTGCTGACGAAACCATGACTGGCATAGACAAAAAACAATTTATTAGTGCAAACAGTGCTTTGAAACTTTGTTCAATTTTCGACTGCCTCCACGCGTACGCACACAGTTTCTTCACATAACGCGACTCTGTTCTGCGGACAGGGTGCCTACCGCCTTGGTTCCCTCACATTAATGACGTAACTCAGCCAGACGATGATGGCTATGATTCAGAGTATGATATTGACATCAGCAGCATGAAAGACGGAGAGACCGAAACGTCGGTGATAATACTGATAACGTTATCGGCATCAGAGACAGAGAATATTAGCGAAAAACCGAAGTATTCAGAAGAAAATCTCACCCAATGCCGCTTTATCCACCTCAGATCCCGAATAGACTGGTCTAGGATTGAACCGGGGCATCTGCGGTGAGGGGCCCATTATCGTTGGCCCAGTTGCTTGCAAAAACGGTGGCTTTGGATTGAGAAGACGGCCTTCAGTTGCAGACAGGCGCCGTGAGATTGGCTGTATTGAATACAGTCAGTGACAGTGAACAAGTGGTGGGCCCGGGACTAGCGACCATCACTGCAGAATTAATACGAGCGGTGGCGTACTTGGTTGAGGCACTACGCTGCAAGGCAGAAGGTTCCGGGCTCGATTCCGTATGGAGTCAGTGGGATTTTTCATTGATGTAACCCTTCTAGCTGCACATTGGCCGTGGGGTAGACCCAGCCTCTGACACAAATGAGTACGAGCGATATATCCGGGCGGGTAAAGGTGGCCGGTGATTAGAGCTTACCACCCTACCACCTTCATGTGCCGACTGCCTAGAAATTCAGACAGCCTCAACCTGCTGGAGCCCTAAGGGCCTGTCCAGGTCTGTAATGGGATTGCTTGACCTTTTTACCTTTTATGTCATGATATGTGACGAATGAGATGGTCGAGACGCGTAGTAAACAAGGATCAAATGATTTCAAATTTGGGGTTTCAAAACCCGAAGAAGAGAGACAACATGGAATACCTGGGAGTGGCTGGAAGAGCTAACTACCTCCATGGAGCAGAGTCTGTCTTGAGAAACTAACTGGTTCTCAGCTGGTTAGGAAATTCATCGTATTTTTCCCGAAGGTTCATTACTACCTTCACAACGGCCCCCCCCGGGGCGGGCCGGCATCTGTCCGTGTCCCAAGCCAGTTCGATCCAGGCCATGTCTTCCCATCCAACTTCTCGAAGACCGATTTTAACCCTTTAAAGACGAAGCGTATCCATTTTATGTAAGGACTCAGTGCGTACCGCGCTGTAAACACTCTCCACTTCGGTTATAAAAACCAATCTCTTAATGTTTTATAAGGCAAAAGTTGCTGTTTGTTCTGAGATCCGTACAAAACACATAAACGCAGTGTGAGCAATACGTAGAA
This sequence comes from Coptotermes formosanus, assembly GCA_013340265.1. Lineage (NCBI taxonomy): Eukaryota > Metazoa > Arthropoda > Insecta > Blattodea > Rhinotermitidae > Coptotermes > Coptotermes formosanus. Next base: position 174,225 of record BLKM01000476.1, on the reverse strand, counting down.
TTTTTTAATGTTAAACCTGGTGGCACGTGAAGTTACCGCTAGGCTTTAAAAGGTTAATATTATCCTCCCACCTACGCCTATATCTATCAAGTGGTCTCTTTCCCTCAGGTTTCCCCACGAAAACCCTCTATGCACTTCTCCTGTCTGTAGCTGGAATGTAATATTACAATTTAGCTTTAGGCCATAGAGTGTCACAGTCTGGAATGAACTGAACTGGCTGAAGATACGGTTTAGTGACGGGCTCATGTGAAGATGGTTGGGACGAACAGAAGTTCAGGTCGGATAAAGGGCGAGGGATCTTTTGACCATCTGTGTGGCGGTCAGTTTTTCAAGGATTCTACTGAGTTCGATATTCTAGTGTATTCAGTAGCCGCACAATGTATCAGCTAAAACACCTCTACACCTAGAAACAACACGGAAAAACGTGGAATGAAGTTAGAGGTGTACATCTACAACGCACATCTGGACGTTAAGTAACTTCATCATTTAGTTTGGTACTGTTAACCTTTTAAAGCCTAGCGGTAACTTTACGTACCACCAGGTTTAACATTAAAAAATTCTACGTGGTGCCCACATTGCGTTTATGTGTTTTGTACGGATCTCAGAACAAACAGCAACTTTTGCCTTATAAAACATTAACAGAATGGTTTTTATAACCGAAGTGGAGAGTGTTTACAGCGCGGTACGCACTGAGTCCTTATATAAAACAGATAAGCTTCGTCTTTAGAGGGTTAAACAACGGACCTCCGGACTGATTCACCCACACGAGTAGAGCGAGCTGCCAGTGCTGCATATAACAGGCACAGCGGAAGGCCGCCAAATAGCAGTCCGCAGTGGGTAGGAGCCGTAGGTAGGCGCTAGTGGTTAGCGGTTGCATGTGGCAGTTGGACGCGACGAACCGGAGCAAGGTGAGTGGTGTAGCGATCGCAGCGTGTGAAAGTGTCATTCATAGATGGGCCGTATGACGTGTAGAATTGTAAGCGCTGTTAGATTAGGAAGGGTAGTTGAAGTTTGTTTACGACACGTAGGGGAAGACCGTCCGCGCGCTTCGAGTCGCGAATTGTCTGCATTATCTACTGTTGCGTTAAAGTTTTAAGTGTGGATATTGAATCTGTTAATCGAAGTTGCAATTTAACAAGCCATGGAAAAGTCTGATGCGGCTGAAGAATCCTGAAACCGCGCATTATCTGGTGCTGGGTTCAAGTATGGGCCAACTAATCCGTGAACTTAAGTTAAAAAAAAAATCTCGCAGTGTGCATGTGAATGGTTAAGTTCTTTTGTCTGAAGGTTAAAACCCTCTGAAATTCCCAAAGGGGGGGGGGGAGGGTGGATATTTTGTGTGTGCGTGCGCGTGCGTACGGATTCATGGTTTATGAAGTGAGGCCAAAAATTACTGTCCTTAACAGCGATTTATCCTTTAAAGACGAAGCTTATCTGTTTCATATAAGGACTCACGCGCTGTAAACACTCTCCACTTCGGTTATAAAAACCAGTCTCTTAATGTTTTATAAGGCAAAAGTTGCTGTTTGTTCTGAGATCCGTACAAAACACATAAACGCAATGTGGGCACCACGTAGAATTTTTTAATTTTAAACCTGGTGGTACGTAAAGTTACCGCTAGGCTTTAAAAGGTTAATATTGATGCAGGTTTTGCAGCTGTTAGGTATTGGTGTTTATTGTCACAATCTGAACACACGCTTGTAGATGCGCTGCTGATGACAGTTGTGTTATTTACGAAATAAATGAACGACGCGTGGAGGCCCCGTTCGCACGCCTGTCTGTCTGACTTAGTGTCTGCGATTGTAACAGATTTTAATGAAATTTGGTATCGGTATGGATGTTCTTAACAAAAAAAAATTACCAAGCGGGTTTCGTGAAAATTGGTGGTGTGAAAGGCGTACTGTACTTACGGGAGTAAGTGCAATGTTAAATGTGTATTTTCTACATTTTTCGCCCGATCTGTATAAAATTCGGTACGGAATATGTCTTCGAGAAATGTGTGAAAAATGAGTGCAGTGAAGGACGTTCTTTACGTGATAAGGGCGTAAATAAATTGTATTTTCATACTCTTTCACATTTATTGTCAGATTGGGTGCATTCAGTGTGAGAGACACACATACAGAGCTATTGAGCTGTTTTTTGAGTCTGGTGGAAACCGGTACAAGGAAGGCAGTGCTTCGTGGGCCCCAGAATAGGTCTGGACGTTTCGGAGAAGAACAAAATCTCTTGCCCTTACCGGGATTCGAACCCCGGACCGTGCAGCCCGCAGTCTGGTCACAGTACCAAGTACTCTATTCGGGCTCACTAATAAATAAAACATTTTGAAAAATATTGGCAATATATTGTGTCATGTAGGTATGTGCTAAGGAGATGTATATGCATTGCTTCTCTTGTTGCACCAGTTTGCGACAGATAAAATGTTTCATAATTGGAATCTCTGTAGAGGTAGTTAGGTCCTAAAGAATCGAATAACGAAACTTCATACGTACAAAAAGCAGGACGTTCTATTTGTAAAAATTATTAGTATGGCGCCGCGTGTCCAGTTGTTTAATTTAAATTAGAATTTCGGAAGGCCAAAGTGTTGTGTGGATAGCATTAACCCTTTAAAGACGAAGCGTATCTGTTTTATATAAGGACAGTGCGTACCGCGCTGTAAACACTCTCCACCTCGGTTATAAAAACCAATCACTTAATGTTTTATAAGGCAAAAGTTGCTGTTTGTTCTGAGATCCGTACAAAACACATAAACGCAATGTGGGCACCACGTAGAATTTTTTAGTGTTAAACCTGGTGGTACGTAAAGTTACCGCAAGGGTTTAAAAGGTTAAGATGGGTGATGTGAGGATGCAAGGCTTACAGTGCCCAACTTCAAGGTGATAGGGGGTAATTTTAAGCTGTTAGGGAGGATAAGAGGTGGAAAGACCTGGCACAGGATCGTGTGGGCCTTAACGGAGGGGAAAGCGCCGTTGAACAGACGAATGCTGTTAACTAACAGACTGCCAAATTAACGCGCTTGGAGCCAACGTGAAGTTGACAGTGGCTGCTCCGGGCCGCGCTTGTTGGCGGAAGGTAAGTGAAACCACAGGGTGTACGGAACAAGGTGCGTGTGTGATGCGCTGGCGTGTAAGCTGTGTCTGATTGCCGGCGGCAAATAACATTTGACGCGACGCCGTCCTTAACCTGTTAAAGCCTTGCGGTAACTTTACATACGACCAGGTTTAACATTAAAAAATTCTACGTGGTGCCCACATTGCGTTTATGTGTTTTGTACGGATCTCAGAACAAACAGCAACTTTTGCTTTATAAAACATCAAGAGATTGGTTTTTATAACCGAAGTGGAGTGTGTTTACAGCGCGGTACACGCTGAGTTCTTGTATAAAACAGATATGCTTCGTCTTTAAAGGGTTAAGAGATTGGTTTTTATAACCGAAGTGGAGAGTGTTTACAGCGCGGTACGCACTGAGTCCTTATATCAAACAGATACGCTTCGTCTGTAAAGGGTTAACGAGCGACAGAGTCACGAAGGAACCTCCCTCACTGCATCCTTATAGGCAGTAAATTATATGGGCACCGATTTTATGGTTTGGTTTTAGTTGTGGTTTTACTATTAATACCAATAGTTGAGGTTACGTGTATGTAGCAGACGTATGATCAGGAATTAAGAATAAGGCATTAGGTTTCAGGAAGCCAGTTTCCTATCCTGTTTCTGGTATGTGTCTGCAGGAAGTAACTTTTTGAAAGCCCAGTGGTTGGTTCACGTATTACCAAAGCAAACATGAAAAAATTCCACGTTCTGGTCACAGAGTGCATTTTTGTTCCGCATACATCACAGAGTAATGGTGTTATTTCCTGACACAACATTAAGTGATGTTTATAACGGAGACGGAGAGTGTTTACTGCGCGGTACGAGTTGAATCTTTTAAAACTGATTCAGCGTAATCTTCCACTTTAAAGGGTTAAGCGCCCAAGGCCCTTCAGTCATTCAGCAAATGTTGCCCGTACGTACACATTGTTATCATTGTTGGCCTTCAGGAAAAACAAATACGACGACTGAAGAGGTTGTCAACGTGATGACGAAACCGATGCGTGGAAATGAATGTTCCCCCAGTTTGGTAACAATAACTGGCCGCAGCTAATTGTGAAGTAACAGGATGTTTGTGTTACTGAGCAAAATTGGATAGGGCTGCCATATCTTCAACCCCCCAGTGTGAGCAGTTTTGGTGCGACAAACTTTAGAAACTGCAAGAATTTCTCGTTTTGGATGTGTTATTTCTTTACTGTCGAAACGCAAACTAGCAAGTGCGTAATTCACTGCCTATTTACGTATGTAGGATTCGATCACATTTGGAAGTCACAGGTTCTAGTCGCAGAAGATGCTTTAGTGTCCGGTGCGGGCTTTAGTGAACTGAAGGTATATGTCAGCACACACGTGTCTGTGTGATTACTGTTGACGGACTTGTGTGACGGTATGTTAATCATCCATAACGTTTATTCTTCGTTACTTACTCTCCCACGTCCTGTGTTACTGGCTCACCTTTCGCAGTATTGCCGTCATTCCACACGGTTGCAGTCTAGTGGTCAAGACTACAGTCCTCATTAACGAATGTCCTTTCAGTGCGGGCTCTCGAAATTTTGGGTTCGATGGAAGACGGGGAGTTTACTCACTTGGTGAGTGAGCCTCGCTCAGTTACGGGCTCTTGATTGCAGAGAGAGTGAGTGTGGGTTATTTCTAATTCAGCTTCTGTTTTTTTAATCGCGTAAGTAATTAAAGTGTTGTTGCATATGCAAGCGCCGATCCCAGTGGCTGCGCGGTCTAAGGTGTAGGTCAGCGGCCGAGCGCTTGCTGGGATCGTGGGTTCGAATCCCACCGGGGGCATGGATGTTTGTCTCTTGTGAGTGTTTGTGTTGTCAGGTAGAGGTCTCTGCGACGGGCCGATCCCTCGTCCAGAGGAGTCCCATTGACTGTGGTGTGTGAGTGTGATCAAGTGAAAAACAACCTGGATACCTATTGTGGGTAGGTAGACGAGGTAAGGACTACGAACGATGCATATGCAAGCAACTTGAGATCTACCGTGTAATGACAGGCATGCGGTTTTGTCACGCAAACGGGCTCCCGTTTCCTGTTCAGTCACTCGGATGTTGAGAAATCTTCACAACGTCGGAAACTGCGGAAGTATTGGAGGCTGAAACAAGGCCATTCGTGTTTGTGAGATGCTTATCGCTTATTATCAGCGGTACTCTTATTGAGGCTTTTATCACGAAGTGCGCGGGCAAAGGGCAGTCTCTGGCACGTATCTGTTTGTCTTCGGCCATGTAGCTCGCAAAATGGTAAGGCAGTACCTGTTGGTTAATTTTTATCCAATTCGTACACGTAGGTGTTATTAACCTTTTAAAGCCTAGCGGTGACTTTATATATGACCAGGTTTAACATTAAAAAATTCTACGTGGTGCCCACATTGCGTTTATGTGTTTTGTACGGATCTCAGAACAAACAGCAACTTTTGCCTTACAAAACATTAAGAGATTGGTTTTTATAACCGAAGTGGAGAGTGTTTACAGCGCGGTACGCACTGAGTCCTTATATCAAACAGATACGCTTTGTCTTTAAAGGGTTAATTCCTTAGCACGTAGAAGACTGAAAAAAGTCGAAGTACTTTCCTGGCCAGTGCTCCCCGATTTTCGGAAGAGCATAGCTTTTTGGAAGGTTCCCAGGCTTCGCCCGTTTTTCCTTGTGGTAACAGCAAGATGCAAATGAACATGAGTATGGAGGATTGGTGGAATGATACTGATACGGGAAAACCGACGTATCTGGAGAAAGACCTGTCCCAGTGCCAATTTTGTCCACCACCAGTGCGTGGACTGACCTGGGATACAGCCCGAACCCGAAACTCCGCAGTGAGAGGGACCGATGCGAGACCGGTGCTCCTCTGTGAATTACGTTCCCAACAGCCCAAAAATGGCGAAACGAATTACGTATCAACGATTACATTGCCTGAAACGTTGCATTTTCGCACTAGATCAGGAATTGGTATATCCACCCTTCATTAAATTCGTCATACAAGGTACCCATTCTTGTGTATAGTGTTTGGTTGTTAGCTGTTTCACCACCAGGTTTGGTTGTACTCTCGTTGGGTTCCTTTAGGCTTTGTTAATTTCAAATTTCATGTCCGCATGCGTGTGTGTCTCTTAGTTGGCTTCTTGAGGGCAAGATTTTTATGTGATATTCCCACCTTCCATTAGGCCTCGTTAATCACTGAAGTCACCCTGCTGTGCTGCATCATTGGCCCTTAGCTTTCCCCGCATGTCCTTGTTGTCCAAAAATTTTGTCAAGTTACGCCTGTCTGTGCAGTGTCTCTGTATAGTCTTTAGTGTTTGCAGCTTGTATCTTTTGTCAAACAGTTCTGTCACTCAGCCTGTTTATGCATGTGTGCGGTGTTGCTCCGTTTGTTTGCTTTTTCAGCACACACTGCAACTTACGTAACGCAACTGTTAATTGGCTGGTCAGCCGCATAATTTATGACTGTGCAGTGTCGCCGAGTTTGATTAGGATTGTCATGGTCACTGCGTTTGCATGTAATCTCTCAGCTGCCCATTGACTCTTTCAAGACGAAGTGTGTCTGTTTTATATAAGGACTCGGTGCGTACCGCGCTGTAAACACTCTCCAATTCGGTTATAAAAACCAGTCTCTTGATGTTTTATAAGGCAAAAGTTGCTGTTTGTTCTGAGATCCGTACAAAACACATAAACGCAATGTGGGCACCACGTAGAATTTTTTAATGTTAAACCTGGTGGTATGTAAAGTTACCGCTAGGCTTTAAAAGGTTAACTCCTTCAAGATGAAAAAGTGAAGTATTGTCGTATGCAGTGTTCCCTGATTTCCGAAGGGGCAAAGGTTTTTTGAAAATTCCCCTTCCTCACCCATTGGACTCTTGGTAAGAGACTGTGTAGATGAAAATGAGTATGGAACATCAGTGGAATGATACTGACGGGGGGAAACCAAAGTACTTGGAGAAAAACCTGTCCCACTGCCCTGTCCACTGCAAATCTCGCACGGACTGACGTGGGATCGAACCAGGTCCTCCGCCGCTAGAGGGCGGGGACTGAGCGCCTCAGCCATGGCACGGCCCATGTAAAGACGAAAATTAACCCGAATTATAGTTCAAGATTCAGTTCGTACCGCACAGTAAACACTCGGTCAGCGTTATAAAAACTAATTATTTGATGTTGTCCAGGTAAAGAGTAAACTGTTTTGAGATCAGTACAGAACGAATACATGAATTATGTGATCAGAACATGCAGTTTTTGAATGTTTCGCAAGGTAGTACCTAAAGTAACTTCTAGGCTTTTAAAGTTCGTCAGTCAGCCAACTTGGACTGCACGTACTTTTTCTTTAGTTTATTAGGGTTTTCAGCATTCGATTGCTGCCGATTGACTTCGTCAGGTACAGAATTCGGGACTCCGTGCAGTGTCATTTTGGTATTGATTGGCATTGGGAAAACCAAATCCGTTCGCACATTCCGTGTACTCCAAATTGGAGTACGGCTGCGTTTTCTCGGGATGGTTGTACAATTAACGTTAATATCTGCCCGCTCTGAGAAGCGAGGTTTTGTGATCAGAGCCGGCCCCCCCCCCCCCGTCCCAACGGTGACAGCGATAGCCGCTTCGCTGTTGTGTGTATTCCTTGCCTTTTATGGACGTGGCGGGTTGATCGTCGCAGTCGCGAGCCCGCGTTTTGGTTCTTATCTCAGGCCAATGAATATAGCCCGCAGCCCCATGCATCCTGTGTATTTAAGATCCTGGTGGCAACAGTCTGAACTTCCTAATGGTAAAAAAGTTATATACCATTACATGCCTGGACAGGCCAAGAGGGTTCCAGGAGGTTGAGCCTCTCAGATTTCAAGACAGTCTTCACATGAAGGTGGTAAGGTTGTGTCAGCCCTACGCACTGGCCGCGTTTACCCCCGCAGGAAATATTTCTGGTACTCATTTATGTTAGAGGCTGAGTCGACCCCAGGGCCATCCCTAATGGTATACAGAATGGGATTTCCCCCCTTGTGTTTTAGGTATAGATTTACCACCCACGACATGCGTGCTACATCTCCGGTCCAGTCGAACCCGAATTTCTGATTCATTCTCTGGAGGGGTCCTGCTTTGAAAGCTCGGCCCGCAGACGGGCTATCGTGGTGGTTCAGGCGGTATGTCCGTGCTACTGCAGACGTTGTTAGATCAGTAACTCAAAATATTCCACAAACGCCACGTTCCACGCAATTCCCAAATGATGAATCGTGCCACAGACGATACAGTGCGTGATTTCAGGCTTCCGCCGGGATGTAGGCAAGATTGCACTCTTACGAGGTATTACACAGCGTAGAGTGGTAATTATGTACAGACGTTTCGGTACAACCTATCGGTTCCATCTTCAAGGGCTTTCTTCTTGGACTTCCTGACCCTTGAAGATGGAACCGATGGGTTATACCGAAACGTCGGTACAGAATTACTACTGTATGCAGCGTAATATCCCGGAAGTGCGCAGATCTCATAAACGATACAGTCACGTTAAATCAGTCATAAACGCATCGTAAAGGTCCATATTCCAAGTTCCTATAACTTCCTGTCTGTCCGTTTCAAAATATTAAAGTTTGTTGGTCTCACTCATGCACCCACAGCCTGCGCACTGCCTTGGGCTGTGGGATGGAGTTAGCGTATCCGTATAAAAGAAGAGGAGTAACGTCACAGTTTTGTTTAACCCTTTAAGGACGAAGCGTATCTGTTTTATATAAGGACTCAGTGCGTACCGCGCTGTAAACACTCTCCACTTCGGTTATAAAAACCAATCTCTTAATGTTTTATAAGGCAAAAGTTGCTGTTTGTTCTGAGATCCGTACAAAACACATAAACGTAACGTGGGCACCACGTAGAATTTTTTAATGTTAAACCTGGTCTATGTAAAGTTACCGCTAGGCTTTAAAAGGTTAAAAGCACTTGCCCTTAGCGTGATACGTTTTAGGCTTCACGAAGATTATACCTTGTCGTTTTCAATGCCACTACTGCTGTGCGTACTGGCTTAACCTTTTAAAGCCTAGCGGTAACTTTACATACGACCAGGTTTAACATTAAAAAATTCTACGTGGTGCCCACATTGCGTTTATGTGTTTTGTACGGATCTCAGAACAAACAGCAACTTTTGCTTTATAAAACATTAAGAGACTGGTTTTTATAACCGAAGTGGAGAGTGTTTACAGCGCGGTACGCACTGAGTCCTTATATAAAACAGATACGCTTTGTCTTTAAAGGGTTAATACTTGTTTGCGTGGAACTGGCGTACAAACAGCGACCAGCTTAGTAGTTTGAATTCAGCGTGTGCTAGAAGTAACAGGTTATGCGCCGGTGATGACATCTATGTACATCGGGCTTGAACTGTCTGCAGCAATGGGTCCCTTGGCCCGAATTAACACCCATTGTGAATGTAACGCATGTTCTGGGGCCCACCTAGTCTCCTGTTCAATGGGTACTGGCGGTTCGTTCCCTAGAGGCTAAAGCGGGCGGGGTCGTGAATCACATCACTAACCCCAATCAACTGCCGAGGTTAAGAATTAATGGAGCTGTACCTCTATTCCCCCCATATACTTCTTGGCGTGCAAAGGGGCAGCTCTGCCTTTTACTTTCATTCGGTTCTTGAAATAGTTTAAGATGTTAGACATAATATGCCCAAATCTGGCTGATATTTTCTGGGGTACTTTAACCTTTTAAAGCCTAGCAGTAACTTTACATACCACCAGGTTTAATATTAAAAAATTCTACGTGGTGCCCACATTGCGTTTATGGGGTTTGTACGGATCTCAGAACAAACAGCGACTTTTGCCTTATAAAACACTAAGAGATTGGTTTTTATAACCGAAGTGGAGAGTGTTTACAGCGCGGTACGCACTGAGTCCTTATATAAAACAGATACGCTTCGTCTTTAAAGGGTTAATGCAGATCTAATTAAGGCCCGTTTCTCTCACACATTTTATATACTGTGTTAAGCCCGCACACTTGCTTTTATTTTTGGGACGAACTTACCTGAGCAAACAGAAATAGCTTTCACTTAGCACACAAACCAGAGCATAGCAGTTGCATCAGTATTGCCAGTAAGGGCAACTCTGTTGCAATCTGACGAAATTGTCTGTAGCTGTCTGCTACATGCACTGCTCTATTTCCATCCGACCAGATGGGCTGCCCAGAACGGACATGCATATAGCTGATAGCATTAAATGCATCAGCAGTGCAGTATAATGAATTAGACGTGGTATGTACAAGACGGCCGATCCCAGTGGCCGTGCGGTCTAAGGCGTAGGTCTGCGGCCGGGCGCTTGCTGCTGGGATCGGGGGGGTTCGAATCCCACCGGGGGCATGGATGTTTGTCTCTTGTACAGTGTTTGTGTTGTCAGGTAGAGGTCTCTGCGACGGGCCGATCCCTCGTCCAGAGGAGTCCTGCCGTCTGTGGTGTGTGTCTGAGTGTGATCAAGTGAGAATAAACAACCTCGACACCTGCTGTGAACAAGTAGGTAGAAGAGAGAAGGACTAGGAAACGATGTACAAGGCGTATTCTAATGGATGAGAAGTCTTACATCAGTAAATTTAGGGTTTATGTATTACGTATAAAGCCCAGCTGTTAGATTAAAAAATTTTGCACTTCAAACGATCTTACTGGGGTGTGCGAATGCGTCACAGTTTCTTTAATCTTGTCGCTCTAATTTGGGTAAATCAGACAAAATTAAAGACCCTTCTTTCGTTTCTGCTCGTGCTATATGTAGAGTACCTCATTTCCTCTTTCGTCCTTTAATAACGTTCTTTTTATTCCGACAATGTAGGATGGATCCCTTGACGTAAATAGTAAGTACACATACCCCAGTGTGTAATAATGGTGTCTTATAATACAGTAATTGAGAAGAGTAATTAGATAATAGCAAAGAAACTTATATTAAGCAAGTTTCTGTGATATTGCATGTACGTAATTAATATGGTCATGCAGAATTAACCATCCACAGACTAATATCAACATGAATTAAAGCCTCGGCTCGGACCGCGTTGTGAACATACTGCGTCTTCGTTATAAAACCAGTAAATTAATGCTGCATAGGGAAATAAATGCTGTTTGTTCCGAAATCCGCACGAAACCCACAAATACGCCGTGTGGGCAGAACGTAGAATTTTAGAATGTTAACCTTTTAAAGCCTAGCGGTAACTTTACGTACCACCAGATTTAACATTAAAAAATTCTACGTGGTGCCCACATTGCGTTTATGTGTTTTGTACGGATCTCAGAACAAACAGCAACTTTCCCTCATAAAACATCAAGACACTGGTTTTTATAACCGAAGTGGAGAGTGTTTACAGCGCTGTACGCACTGGGTCCTTATATAAAACAGATACGCTTCGTCTTTAAAGGGTTAAACCCGGTGGTACGTGAAGTAAATCACTGGACCTGTAAAGGGCTAAATTAATTATCTTAAATTTTCAGAGAATTTAAGACAAACGTGATGCCACTGGAATCCGTCCTAACTTTGTCACGTGTTTGGAACCATGTATTTACAGCGGTTAGACTTATGTTGCTGATAATAAATTTCTAAGTCAAATACTACGTACGTAAAAAGTGCGACTTGGCGACTTTGTGCCCTCGCAAAGCGTACTGTAGCGACAGTACGCTTGATACTGATCCGTTTACCTGTGTCCCCCACATGGCTGTGCTAACACGCAACTGTCACCTACCACCGTGTCTTAATTTTTAGTGCAGTGACGTCGCACCGCCAGCCAGCTGCAAAGTACTCTTACCCATTAATTCAGCGTGTAGAAATATTTTACGACAGCGTTATAAAATGCAGGGCTATAAATGTCTTAAATACCCGTATAATAATTTCGTGTTCGAAATTTGAATAGTTGGTCTGTTATGAGTTAATGACATCTCGGGTCATAATGACGGGTCAGAAATGGGGATGAAGTTTCATTGCCGAGACGTGACGCAGACAAGCACTGGCGTGGCGTGGAGGCCTGAATTACGGTCGCGGGACACAAAGGCACTGAGGGTGGAAGAGAATAACGCCGAGGAGATACAGGTGCAACAGAGCTGAGGTGAGGTAATGGGAGATTGGAAACAGTGAGAAAAATATACATTTGGATGGATATGAAAAAGATGCAACTTATTTAACCCTTTAAAGACGAGGCGTATCTGTTTTATATAAGGACTCAGTCCGTACCGCGCTGTAAACACTCTCCGCTTCGGTTATAAAAACCAGTCTCTTAATGTTTTATAAGGCAAAAGTTGCTGTTTGTTCTGAGATCCGTACAAAACACATAAACGCAATGTGGGCACCACGTAGAATTTTTTAATGTTAAACCTGTTGGTATGTAAAGTTACCGCTAGGCTTTAAAAGGTTAAGTATAACGTCTGTGTGCTGTCTAGGTAAGTTGTAGGTCGAACCTCAGCTAAATAGATAGCAGAATGGCGGAAGGTGGTTGTACACACCATTTTAATGGAGCACGTGTCGTAGGTGTTTTGTTAAGTTACATTCGCGAGTGTGTGAAAGTGCAGTTGGCTGTATACAAATTCCATGAAGACATGCGCGTTACATGAAGTGCTAAAACTTTTAACAAAGTAACGTATCTTGGTCGGCCTAACACTTAGCAAGATCCGTAACAACACAGGCAACGTACGTATAACGTAACACTGCGGCGCGTTCGCTGAACAACTTTTGTCAGAAACGTTTCTCATTGTAAAAGGAATTTAACAGATGTCATAAAGGTACATAGGTCTCCTTGTAAAATAACCGTCATTGTCAGATTTCGATGAAACTGGAATTTTCGTGACAGATTTTCTCATGAAAACGCGTCTAGCGGGGAGCTGAGTCCCGTGCGGACGGACGGACGGACGGACATGACGAAGCTAATATTAACTTTTCCCAAATTTGCGAAAGAGCGTAAAAGGTGTCCAGGCCCTCGAAAATGTGCCCCGTCATTGAATTAAATTTAAACATGGGACAGTGTGAACAACAGGAGTGTTTGTAACAGGTTGTTAAGGGGCCCGTAGGGTGTAAGAGTTTATGTAGGCACTGACGAATCGTGGGGACACGCGGTGGCGGAGTTGGTTGAGGCACTGCACCTCAAACCGGAGGGTCGCGGGTTCGATTCCTTGTGATGTTACTGGAATTTTTCACTGACATAATCCTTTCGGTCGCACTATGTCCCTGGCGTCGACTCGGCCTCTAACAGAAATGAGTACCAGGAATATTTCTTGGGGGGGGGGGGGGGGTAAAGGCGGCCGGTGCTTAGGGCTGACAACCTTGCCACTTTCATGTGCCGATTGTGTAAAAATCTGGGAGCCTCTTGTAACCCTAATGGCCTGTCCAGGCCTGTAATGGGACTGCTTTACCTTTGCTGAGGGATCGTATTTCTATTCCCGATCGGGGCAAGAGGTTTTTTTATCTTCTTCTCCAAAACCCCCCGCACCGACTCCGGGAACCACCCAGCGTAAAGCGGACAGGGCGTGAAGCTGACCACTCAGTGTCGTTTAGTAAGGACGAGGCCAGCTGTAGTTTCACTCCCTCATATGCCCTTACGAAGTATCCAGTTATAGCTTTCAGTTATAAGAATGACTCATACAGGCCATTTTTTCGGATTTTTATACACCTGCCTTTCAATTGTTTGTTGAATTGGTTCCGTTTAAGCAGTTCTCGGATAATGTGTAACTGTTCTTCTGTATTGCCTTGTCCGTCACGGCTGTCACATTCCCATCGATTGTAAGGTACTAGAAAGATCTTAACCCTTTAAGGACGAAACGTAATGCATTATATTTAAAGACCCAGTTCGTACCGCGCAGTAAACACGATCTCGGTTATTATAGCTAATTACTGATTGTTATGTAGGGTAAAATTCGCTGCTTGTTCCGACACACACACAAAACACAAATACGCTGCGGGAAGAATAAAGAATTTTGGAATGTTAAAAACTGATGGTACGTACAGTAACCGCTAGGCTTTAAAAGGTTAATGGAGTCATGACTCTTTGAGTTCTGTCGGAGCCATGTTCAGTTTCACTGACTCTGTTGACACAACAGTTGTGCAGGTGTTGCACCTGTATTGTGCACTGTCCATATGGTCTTCCTACAGCTGTTACATGTCGAGGTTGAACACTTGCTTTGGAAGGAAAGCGAAGGCAGTTTCTTGCTGAGGTCAGTTAGCTCTTCGGCAGTAATGTCCACTACTAGAAGCTTGCGACATTCATTGACTTCTGTATATGTGCTTGGTGTTTGTGTTGGCTGTTGGTTATACTTCCGCTTGTGCCTTAACCTTTTAAAGCCTAACGGTAACTTTACGTACCACCAGGTTTAACATTAAAAAATTCTACGTGGTGCCCACATTGCGTTTATGTGTTTTGTACGGATCTCAGAACAAACAGAAACTTTTGCCTTATAAAACATTAAGAGATTGGTTTTCATAACCGAAGTGGAGAGTGTTTACAGCGCGGTACGCACTGAGTCCTTATATAAAACAGATACGCTTCGTCTTTAAAGGGTTAATATTTTTGGTATGAGTGTCTTCGATTTTTTTTTTATTGACAGGCGTCGTGATGCGTGGAAGGCAAGAGATTTTGATATAGTTCCTTAGTTCGGATTCAACGTAATTTTGATGTTTTGGTCACTAGTTCACATTTCTGTAACCTGTGGATAGAGATCGGCTTCAGTTAATGAACCCGCAAAAACCATATATAATACCAGTTCTTCATGCTGAAAGAAGCAGAGCCAGCTTCGTGCCTTCGTGTAGATAATCGGTGTGCCAGGCTGTGGTGCAGCTGGAACAGCGGAGAATGCCCAATGTAAGGTTCTTGAGCCATTGCCACAAATATGGCCAGAATCACTCGTCTTCATGTTGTACACCCCTTGTGTTGAGGCTGATCCTGTACAGATGGACATACGAGAGTAACAGTGCAAGGCTTTTTACATCTGGTATTCAGGAAATTAATTCGAGAAGACGGGGACTGTCATGGCGATATAGGCTAACACGTTACGCCTGGTGGTGTGACGTGGTATTACGAGGGTGGTAAAATGAATGGACAAGATTAGCGCATGGGGGGGGGGGGGGGGCGAATCTCGTATGTAGGACACCAGACACGCACAGAGGGCTTT
The DNA here is from genome assembly GCA_013340265.1 of Coptotermes formosanus. Lineage (NCBI taxonomy): Eukaryota > Metazoa > Arthropoda > Insecta > Blattodea > Rhinotermitidae > Coptotermes > Coptotermes formosanus. Next base: position 159,063 of record BLKM01000476.1, on the reverse strand, counting down.
TTAACTGGGAAGGTAAATAGATTTCTGTGGATGAATTGGCGCAGGGTCATCTTCAAGTGTAAACTTTGGTGTTAGTGGCGCTGCATGTCGGCTTTTGTTGTTAGAATGTGGGTTGTACATTGTGATTCAGGGGAGTAAAAGTAAAGGACTCAAGGGACTGATGTGTGGGTTGGCCGTAATTAGTCTGCGTATGTAACCAACAGCACCAAATTCATTACCGGAGGAAGTGGCACCAGGTAGTGTCTGTCTGCCTGTTGCCCAAGGAACGGATAGATTCCACCTGGGACTAATCCTGTTGTACTACCATTGGGCTAACTAGCATGTACTCTGTCACTAACATGTTGGTCTCTCATGCGAAACGCCGTAAAAGTTCTCTGTCCGGATAGAATTTCAAGCGTTGGTTAAGGGGATGCATCATTTACAGGTCATTAATGACATGCACGGCACTTGGGGGGGGGGGGACCCAGCATCCGTGAATTCACGATGCGTTATGGGTCAGTTGCGTGATTATGCTTGCGGAATGGTCGATGTTTAATAACGCGTCAGGGCGGAGGTTTCATTACAGTGTGTGTGTGTGTAACCGAAAAATATTCGACGGACGTAGTTCTGATTCCAGGCTTGTGGATTTCGTAGACGAGTGAGACAAAAGCAACGTGTGTGGAAAATAGGGTTCAAATTCTTCGCTTCGTCAGTAAAAGCTGGGTAGCGTTGAGACTACTGACAGTATTGTCTCGTGATTTCCTTCATACCATTATGCACTTTATTACCCCCCCACCCCCGTACAGAACGGAGTGCATTTTCACTAAATCAGTTACAATTTTGAACCCAAATGTGCTGGGAAGCAACCTGTGTGTACCAGCATGTCTGCATGGTACGCAAAATCGGGGCGTGACACGGAACAGTAACAACGCTTGCGTGATAACGTGATAATCACGCGCGTTGTTTAACAAACAACACCCATATAGCATCCATCAGCGCACCATTTGCGCGATCTCGGAATAACACATCACGTTTCGCGGGCTCGTGAATGCGTGGTGCTTAAAACCAAAGGTTTACAGAATGTATACGGGCGTTCTTGTAGTTCAAGTTGAGTGGGACTGAACAGTGTCGAGGCAGGAGAGACGCTGTAATTTTGTATGAATTTAAATTACATCCGGTACGACTTTAGTCAGGTTTCGTCTAAATGTTGCGCTTGATGACAAAATCATACCTTTGCGTGAATTTTATTTCCTGTCTGTAATGAAAGAAGTCCGTAGACATGGTGGCGTACATACAGTATTTGGAATCATGACCGGAATTTATTAACGAATTGTACCCAAGAAAATAAAACTGAAATACATATGTACATGATTAATATGTCATCCTATGTGTGATACCGTGTAGTGTAGTCTCCCCTCCCCCCCCAAGTGTGGTGTTGATTAATGGAAACAGAATTTATTCAGTTTGTCACAAAACTGGAAAACTGTTTGAAGTATCGAAAACTTGAGACACGTGGTTGTTTTAAGTCTACCTGAAAACTTTGTCGTATCCCATAGTCTCCGCCGTGAGACTGTGAAATTCTTCCTTTGGCGTTCAATTAAAACTGTTATCTCCTTTATTCTGTGTTCTGTATAGCAGGGAAAGAAGTTCCAAATAGATGCGTTGTAGAAGGCATCGTCATTCTTGCTAACAAATGACAGTAATTTAGTATTATTCTCTAATTTTCCATCGTCGTCATGATTGTTGTTGGAAAGACAGGAAAACACTGGAGGCGAGGAATAAATAAACATCTCAACAGCTTATTTGTCATATTTGTCAACGTCGCTAATCGCTGAGGCATGAGACACTCTCTGATTGTCCCGTCAACACCTGTCACTGTGGACAAGTGGATTCAAGCAGCTACAGCACAGTGTGCAAGTTACGGCCCCGGGGCAACAATGCCGAGGTTCACAGCAGGCTGTCAGCTCTGAGTGTGCTATATCCAATAAATACACGAATATAGAAAAACACTAATCACCAACAAATGCACAAAGAGAGTTTTATCATCAATCGTAACACACTCCTACATGTTTCGATCCTGCTGGGTCATCTTCAGGGAGAACTCTTTTGTTATCGTTACATTAAGGTTGCACTTTATTATTCAGTGAGAATGTGCTGTTGACTGTGTACTGGAGGCGTGGGCAGA
>BLKM01000476.1:105399-152117 GCA_013340265.1 Coptotermes formosanus | reverse complement strand
GATAGTTTAACCTCTTAAAGACGAAAGGTAATCTCTTTTATATAAGGACTCAGTGCGTACCGCGCTGTAAACACTCTCCACTTCGGTTATAAAAACCAGTCTCTTAATGTTTTATAAGGCAAAAGTTGCTATTTGTTCTGAGATCCGTACAAAACACATAAACGCAATGTGGGCACCACGTAGAATTTTTTAATGTTAAACCTGGTGGTACGTAAAATTACCGCTAGGCTTTAAGAGGTTAAACCCCATGGAATCGAAAGCTAAACACAGAATTACGCTTCCGCCTTGTTTTTGCTTTATATTGTCAAACAAAAATGCCATAACGAAGGTTGCGTTGGTTACTCTAGGGTGTAATATTTAGTAAAATGTATAAATTATTCCACGTGTTTTCCAGATTCGTGTTTCCGCTTAGCCTTTTACGACGTCTAAACATTACATTATTACAGTGGTTGTATCGATAACTTTGATGTAAATAAAAAATAACAACACGCCTCCATTTTCGATATCTAAACCAGTTTTCCCATCGTGTGGCTGCACTGAAAAGTCGAGTGTTGGCGTTCACCGTCCCATTGTTGTATGTGCGTCCTGACAGCGCCGTACACTGTCGGCAGCTTCTCTACCACAGCTGTATAGCGGGCCCGTGTACTTAATTCAACGGGCCATAGGCCGGGAGAAGCTGATTGTTGGTAATCTGCTCAACATATTTTTTTTTTGTCATTCACGGAACCCAAAAGTTGACTTCCCTGATCACAAATGTCGGACAGTGGGCGATATCCTGGGGCAATTTATCTCTATCACACACGCGCGCGCGCACACACAGTCTCTCTCTCTCTCTGGCGTCTCAGACAATTTTCAGTTATGTGCCAATCTGTCACTTCGTCTCTTTGTAGGTTTTCCGAAATGAAATTTTGCACATTTCTCATTCCCCCCCCCGTGCGTGACTTCCATCATATCCATCTCATGTTCGGTAAAGAGTACAAATTACCAAGTTCTTCATTACGTCGTTTTGTACATCTTGCTGTTATTCCTCTCCTCTTTTCCCCAAATATTCTACTCTTGATTTTGTTCCCGTATTCTATGTATCCGAAATTCATTTACATATGGCGAAGATGACAGTGCTGTTGCTGCATACAACTGCAGCTGTATTTGTGTCCTTGTTGTACGCGTTAAGGCACCGCGTACTGTGTCAGACGCACCACCTTTGTTGTTTACGTCTTTGTATAAGACTTGTATTAACGTCACACCACGTGCCAGGTATCCCACAACCCGGGCGCTGGTCAAATTCTCGTGCTGTATGTACACACTTCTCATTGCGTACCACAAGTACATTGAGATCTGAATCCGTGACAGGATGTATCGCAACGCGTGCGTCAGTTGTTTCCGTGTTTTGGGTTTATGAACGTGCTGCATTGGTCGAAACTTTTGTTTTTTTTTTCGGTTTTCTGAAACCTAGTCCCAAAGGTTCTGAGGTCATGTCTATAAAATTAGTTCTGTGGTGAAGAGCAATAAACCATCAGCGGTAAATAACGTGGTGGCTTTAGTAGAGTGGGCAGTGCGTGTTTTGTCTGGCAGAGGCCAGTTGTGTGCTGCAGCTTTAAATACAGCGCCTTGTTACGTTATTCAGATAGTATTTCATTGAGAATTAACACTTTAAAGACGGAACGTATTCTGTTTTATATAAGGACTCAGTGCGTACCGCGCTGTAAACACTCTCCACTTCGGTTATAAAAACCAATCTCTTGATGTTTTACAAGGCAAAAGTTGCTGTTTGTTCTGAGATCCGTACAAAACACATAAATGCAATGTGGGCACCACGTAGAATTTTTGATGTTAAACCTGGTCGTATGTAAAGTTACTGGTAGGCTTTAAAAGGTTAAAACGAAACGCGGGGTTGACGTTCAGTTGTGTGGTATTACGGAAGTATGGCAGGAGAAAGAAAGTGGGACCAACTTGTGTTTTGTGCTTTCGAGTTGCCATATTCGAACCTGGCCTGGAACGCGACTGAGATGCTTCGTAATTGGAAGTGTATCACAACAGGCCACCGTTACTGTCTTAAAGCGTTTTTTCCTTCCATTATTATGCAATACTTCGGCTATTCGATCATCCGAACGTGCGCTATGCAGTTCGAAAATCCACATTCTTATTCTAAGGTTCGTCATCCGGGGTTATTCGCACAAATTTGACGAAACGAATGCAGATATTTTCGTCTTGGTATTTCTGTGTCCATATATTTTACCTCTTGAAACTACAGAACGGATTTCTACGTAATTTGGTGGTGTGACTGCAATAAAGTGACTGTGACTTTTCGTTACGTGAAGCTGGAACCGAACTTTAACGTAGGAAATATTTTTACGTGACGTAAAGTAGAAATTTCTTTACAACTTTAAATATTTAACCCTTCGAAAGCCAGTAACTACCATACCTACGACCTGCTGTAACTCACTCACTCACTCACTCACTCACTCACTCACTCACTCACTCACTCACTCACTCACTCACTCACTCACTCACTCACTCACTCACTCACTCACTCACTCACGCGCGGAATTTTGCTGACACATTTTTCCAGTATGTTGCCGGTGGTTCTTGTAACAAGTTGCAGTTGTTCTCCTATACAATATTCACCGCATTGTCTTTCTGATGGAAACCGTGTTCTCTGCGCGGTAGGGACACTTCGTACTTTTAGTCTTTTGAATGGTCTAAAACATGTATCCATGACAGTTCATGATTTCCATGACTTAGAAGACAGAAATGATCCCCTTATGCCGTCGAGAGAAGGTAGGAGAATTTATTTTTACTGCTACTGTGTGTGACAGTGACTATATTAACCCTTTTAAGTCTGCTGGTTAGTTGATGCATTAACAGGTTTAACATTCAACAATTGTACATTCTGCCAACACTGTATATATGTGTTTTGTATTTATCTCAGAACAAACAGCGACTTTTGCCCCGTATAACGTAAATTGCTTGGTTTTGTAACCGAGATGAAGTGTTTGCTGCGCGGTACGAACTGGGTCTTCAAATAGTATAATTTACGCTTCGTCTAAAGAGTTTAAGAGACGGATGTATTTCAAAGTGATAACTGAGCGAGGCGTGTGTCACAGTTCTCAGGATGTCAAACTAAAAATGACAGGTTTCAGTGCACTCCAGATAGTCCAGATACTGTAGATATTGCGCAGTGAGGTGGGCAAAAAATACAGCCTTGAGTATAACCCACATTACAGGATTTACAGGGGCAGCCTTGTCATTGGGTATATCAGATCAGACATCGCCACCGAAAAAGTCATCACAGCTAACAGTGCACTAATATGTGAAGCCTCCTGAGGGGTAATCACTACGCGCGGGACGGAGAGCAGCTGGCTGAAAACTAATAGTTTTTACTTACCTTTATTGTAAATACAAGTACACTTTTTTTTCCCCCCCACAGACGATTGACCAGTTTTAGTGCTGGCTGTGCGAATAGAAGTAAATATTGCTGCAATCGATTATGATGACCACGTAACTTGAGACGCACACATGTTGACCATTCAAATGCCGAAATCGCGTGTTCCACTCCCGATCAGGGCATGGTTGCAAGTTGTGTGTAGGTGGTGGCCTTGTTATGACCTGACCTACATCCACGCACTCTACCGGACGTTTTTTAACACACGAAATTAAGTAAGAATATCTGCTTGGTTTACTAAAAGCGATGAATGAGGGCTGAGTAAGAGTGATTGCTTACAGGCAGTAAAGGTGTGGCAGCAGCTGTCACATGGCGGCGAATGGCATGTGACGGCGATCATGAACAGTACCTATACAAGGATTTGGAACGGAGTTTTGGAATACAACAGCCGATCCCAGTGGCAGCGCGGTCTAAGACATGGATCTGCGGTCGGGATTGCGGGTTCGAATCCCGCCGGGGGCATGGATGTTTGTCTCTTGTGAGTGTTGTTTGTTGTCGCTGCATCGGGTTGATTATTTGTCCAGAGGAGTCCTACCGAGTGTGGTGTGTCTGAATGTGATCGCGAAGCCTCAATTATGAGGAGGCCCTGGCCAACTACGGACTGTTGTGCCATGGGGGGGGGGGGGTGGTGGTGGACGAACATAACACTTCATGGTTGGAATTAGGTCCTCATTATGCCTGTACTTCCACAGGGTGCAAAATGCATCAAATTCCACATAAAAGGTAAAGTCGTCACTGTGAACGCAGTGGAAGCATTTGAGGGAGTAGAGGACTATGTCCATTCGTGCTTAACATTTGCATTAGATGGAGGTTAGCAGTGAGCTTCAAGCCCCGGCCGCTTTATCCCCCGAGAAAGGGCGACCTGTGGGCCGTTGTATAGGAAGTTGTGTGGGCCTCGGGAGGTCTGAAAGTTTTTTGGAGACGACACAGTTGGTCTAATAAGCGTTTTAAAAGTTAGCATCAGTGTCTTTATTTTGAGTTTACTTTATATAGGGTCATTATATTGTCTTGACATCTATCGATTGTCACATCCTGTTGGTTCGTTTGTCGTGGTGTAACGTTCGGCGCGACCGCTCATACGCGCGGCGGAGTAACGTCGGGAAATGACAAACGATAGTGGTTAGCTGAAGTAATAACGCCGTCTCCATATAGGCCTGTGATTTTTGTGTTGGGGTAAAACCTGGGGAGGCCCCCTATCTTGTATGGAATCGTTACCGTGTTCGAAACTCGGCCAGTTGATTATGCCCGTTACAGACCCATGTGTTTTGCATTTAACCTTTCAAAGCCTAGCGGTAACTTTACGTACCACCAGGTTTAACATTAAAAAATTCTACGTGGTGCCCACATTGCGTTTATGTGTTTTGTACGGATCTCAGAACAAACAGCAACTTTTGCCTTATAAAACATTAAGAGACTGGTTTTTATAACCGAAGTGGAGAGTGTTTACAGCGCGGTACGCACTGAGTGCTTGTATAAAACAGATACGCTTCATCTTTAAAGGGTTAAAGTTGTCGTCATGGTGCTCTCAACGCAACCCGAAGGCCGACAGGGATCGTGTATCTATTGCGTTTATTCTCGGGTTTCATGGAGCTGAGATGGCGTTTCATTAACAGATCCTACAGTTACGATTCTGTAGTGTGTGAGAGAGAAGAACGTTTTGCATTCGCTTCGGACGTACCAGCGGGCCAGATATGTTTACGACGTGTCCTTGAAACGCACTGTTTGTATATGTTGACTCAGCCCCTGGCCCAGTACTGTGACCTATCAAGAATGCGCGTTCAGTTGTGCTTCGAGACGAATTTGGAAAGCACGTATTCAGTTATTCATGTTGCCAGTCTGTCCGAAACTGTCGCATGTTCTACGAAGCCAGTTTTAATTAACCTCGGTATTGCAGACCAACATTAACCTTTTAAAGCCTAGCGGTAACTTTACATACCACCAGCTTTAACATTAAAAAATTCTACGTGGTGTCCACATTGCGTTTATGTGTTTTGTACGGATCTCAGAACAAGCAGCAACTTTTGCCTTATAAAACATCAAGAGATTGGTTTTTATAACCGAAGTGGAGAGTGTTTACAGCGCGGTACGCACTGAGTCCTTGTATGAAACAGATACACTTCGTCTTTAAAGGGTTAAATTTTATGGAGCTGCTGTGGTTTTGATTAGGTTAAATTCATTTAGGATGCTTCAGAGGGGGGGGGGGGGTTGGCTGAGGAGCTGATGTGGCTTTAAGAGGGAGGAAACAAAGGGGGCATTGGGGAATACTTCTCTTGATCTTTTAATTTGCACACTTCCGGTATCATCAGTGTGGTGAAATCCAGGATGATCTAAGAAGGATATATTTCAGTGGTGGGAGATGGTAAATGCGTACAAAGGTTTAGTTGAAAATCCTGTAAAAGAGAGAACCAGCAAGACCTAGACATAGATGGGAGGAGCTTACTAACGTGGATCTTAAAAGAAATATTTTGTGAGGCGGGCTGGACAGGTTTAGCTCAGAATACGGACCAATGGCGGTATTTGGGAGCGCAATAATGAATGTCTTGTTTCATTGGGGGGGGGGGGGGCTTCGTAAAAATTCGAGCGGCTATAGTACTTGATTCTCAAGAAGGACCAACGGAGTTAGTGGGTTCCGTTCACTTTAAGGGCAGTTTTCCTTAAAAACCCTTTTATGTACGTCTCTCAAACCTTTTGACAAATTACACCGATTCTAGACGCCTGTCACTGTAAGTTAATTCACTTCGATTCGCTTTATTGTTAAAACTTGCTAATCGCCAGAAAGCCGCTAGCGTAATAACAACAGGTGCTGAGTGTGCGTCAGTAAAGCGCCGTCCGCTTCTGTCGTCTTCAACCTACGAGCTGACATACGCTCTATTTGCAACGCATTTCACGTTGCCTTAACTAGACAGTAGACAGACGTCATATGAAAAAGATACGCCCCTTTTACATGCCACAGCAAAATCAGCGCTTTCGTGTTTATGTTTCAGTCACGAAAGACCAGAATTCTTATAGCAATCTGCGGTGTCCGCCCATTTGCCTTTGCATTAGTCAATCACGGCTGTATTGTGCACGTTAACGAATTAACCCTTTAAAGACGAAGCATATCTGTTTTATATAAGGACTCAGTGCGTACCGCGCTGTAAACAGTCTCCACTTCGGTTATAAAAACCAGTCTCTTAATGTTTTATAAGGCAAAAGTTGCTGTTTGTTCTGAGATCCGTACAAAACACATAAACGCAATGTGGGCACCACGTAGAGTTTTTTAATGTTAAACCTGGTCGTATGTAAAGTTACCGCTAGGCTTTAAAAGGTTAATGAAGCTGTTTTAGAGAAAATTGAGTCTCTCCCAACTTGGTAACTGTGTACCGTTTTGCATCATATCCCTTCCACCATGCAGACACCATTTGCTACTTAACCATTTAAAGCCAGGTGGTTACTACATGTATCTTTAACATTCACAGATTCCTCGTTCTTACCACACAGTGTATTGATGTGTTTTGTATGGATCACAGAACAAACAGGGATTATGTCTGCACACAATATTAAATGATTGATTTAATAGCGGATAAGGAGTGTTTACTTCGCGGTACGGACTGAATCTTTATATATTGTAATTCAGGTTAATCTTAGTCTTTCAAGGGTAACGCGTGTATCGGTTGTATGAAATGTGGTTTTCACGCTGCAAACCAGCTTTGAATCAGGAAATTTTTATTTGTGATTAATGAGGTGTAGACAAACAGTAAAATGAGTTTGTGAAAGGATGTGTATGCGTGTTCTAAATCAGAGTACACTTTTCTATTCTTTTGTATATAGTTTTATTCATGAACCAACTCGGCACTGAAGTTTAAGTTACCGTCCTTGTTGGCGACTCGTTTTTGTCTTTTAGCTGAATTCCGTCCAAACCCATGGCTGCACATGCCTTTCAGCACGAGGCAAATTCACTTCCAGGATCGGTATTTCGCAGCTCGCTAGAAAACTCGCTTTAAGCAAATAAAAGAGTTACTGTAAATATACATAGACTGTCTACTGCAAATATTTTCTGTTTCAAAGTGTGATACAGTACTTATTTCCATTAGAAGTTCAAATATTGATTTGTATAATACGGACAAAATCACCGGCACACAATTTTAACACGAATAAAATAATGTAGTTCCAAGTGAAGCGCCTGCAAGTTGCAAGCCGTTACACTAAAGATGCAAAGCAGAATCGATAGATAAACAATTTGTAGGCCAGGGAAAAAAGACGCATAGCTGTCAGCAATAACAGCAACGAACTAGCAATAATAGCTACAATAAATAACCGCACCTACGAGCTAAATAAAACTTCTAGGCCCTACACAAAAGACAGAAAAGGAAACATGATGGCAGTGGCGTAGCAAGGTTTTTTGGCGCCCCGGACGAATTATGTGGGTGGCCGCCCCTAAAAGAAATTATGGCTTTAAAAAAGTAGTTATTTAGTTAATTGGCTGTTTTTTGTTTCAATAATTGAAAGGCTGTTGAGCGCAAAAAAAAAACTTTTTCGTTTAAAGTATTCATTTTGCTGCCCTTTGCCGCCGCGTGGGCCAGCCGCACCATTCCTCCGTCCCCCCACCCCACCCCACCCCACCCCAATACGGTCCTACGTGATTGTGAAAATATCAGTGCCATAAAACAACTACCGATGCCTGGTTTTAGTACTTCCTGTTACACAGCATAACAGATGTCTCGTATGTTTTTAAGTAGGCTTAATATCCGGTACGAAGTACATTGTAAATGCAAGTCGAATACGCCAACCACTAAAATTACACTCAAAAAGAAGCAGCAGCACTTTTCTTCGTTATTCTGTATGCCTGGTTGTATGTAGGACGTGAACGGTCGTATCATGAGTAGTATTACGCAATTCGAAATAATGACTTCCAACGTAAACAAACACCAGTTCGTTAATAAAAGTATTCTCACATACCAACGTGACGCACAGTTTCTGCTCTCAAGCTGTGCCAATATTGACGGTGTCAGTTATTTGTTAACTCTGAGCTGGCGTTAATTGCGTGAGTTCGGTGCCACACTGGGCGCCGAGGATTTTGAGGGGGGGGGGAGGGGGGAAGAAATGGATGGCAGTTCGTAAGTACATTCTATAGAATGCAGTATCATAAAACGAACAGAGAATATGCGGGAAACGTTTTGTGTTGCCATATCGTCAAAAATTCCTGTTTCGCTCGTTGGTACAGATTTTTTTTTTTGGGATCCGGGATCTTAATTGTTGGTGTGTCCGAACCAGCGAGACACGTAGACTGTAGTCCGCACAGAGCGGTGTAGTGGCAGCCGCCGACGCCGTATGAAATTACACGGCGAATAACGAGGCTTTAACTGTCTGCGGAGCGTAACACTTCCGGTGCGTTTGCTCTTTTTGTTTCCCCTACGGATATTAAATTTTTGAAATCTTTTTGGGAGGGAAACACTGTAAATGCTGGTATTTGAAATGCCCCCTTCCACGCTTTATACAACACAACAGAACACAACGCAACACAACAACACAACACATGTAACATAGAAAAACTCTACGCTGTAAATTTTCTCTGCATTTTCGCAACAGATTTAGAAGAATTCGCCCCCTTTTTTCTCGCGTGGGTGGTGTTTCCTTTGTGTCTTAGCAACGAAGTTACAATAGACCACGACGTACTTTTTTGTGCGTGGGTCTTAGCAACGGAGTTACAATAGACCACGACGCACTTTTTTTTTTCGCGTGGCTGGTGTTTCCTTTGTGTCTTAGCAACGGAGTTACAATAGACAGCGACGTACTTTTTTTGTGCGTGGGTCTCAGCAACGGAGTTACAATAGACCACACGACGTACTTTTTTCGTGTGGGTGGTGTTTCCTTTGTGTCTTAGCAATGGAGTTACAATAGACCACGACGTACTTTTTCTTTCGCTTGGGAGAGGGATGTTTTCAGCGTGCCTTAGTAACGAATTTGCGTTCGATCAAGATTTTCGCCAGTTTTCACGTCTAAGATATTTTCTCAGTTCCTTAGCAGTGGATTTCTTGTACTCATGTTGTAGAGAGCGAGACAGTTTGATAAATTCGTGTCGGTCCCCATGTGAAGTGTTCGTTAGTTTTGTCCGATTGTAACCAAAATCGGAAAGTGTCAACATTTTAGCAAACATCCTAAATATGACATTTCACGAAAGTGCGTTAGGTGGGAGTTACCCTGCCACATGCGGACGGACGGATGGACTTGACGAAGCTACTAGCGTCTGTTCCCTTGCGAAGGTGCCTGAAAGTGGTAGTAGTTTTCTTCAAAACTGTCACTTTATTCAAAATATTTGGACCCAGATTTGGAATCAGCATTTCAGTATTAATTTAGAAAGTTGCTGTTTTCCTGTAACATTAACGACTTGGCTGCCAGAGCAGAAGTCTAAAAGATAATGTACACAGTTAATTCATTCGACATTGTACATGGAAGAAGAGTGCATTAGCGAGTCACTCGTAATGGTGACTAAATTTCAGTAAGTTTATAACATAATTGTGTGCTACAGAAACATAAATAAACCAGTTTAAAGCATTAGGAATATGTGTGTGTGTGCGTGCGTGCGCCTCGGCGAAGGTCAGACATGTTTCGAATCAGCACGGCCATAGCAGTGTCCGTGCATCACACGCGTGTCCGCTCAGCGCGTCGACCTCGATGTACCGCAGTCTACATAGCCTGCGGAATGTTCGCAGCAGTGCAGTATGTCGGGTTTCGGATAACCGAGATACGGATATTTACAACTATTGGCCCTGTCCATATTTGAGTTTAATTTAGAGAAGAACTCCCTATTGACTTTCAAAAGCACAACTGACGAGTCGTATGTAAAAAAGGGATGGTAAAATAATGAGATTAAATTTTAACATAATGTAGTAAGATGAGATGGGCGGGGCATGTAGCACGTATTGGGGGGAAAGAGAGATGCATACAGGATTTTGGTGGGGAGACCTGAGGGAAGGCGACCAATTGGGAGACCCAGGCGTAGATGGGAGGATAATATTAAAATGGATCTTCAAGAAGTTGGATGGGGGGCATGGACTGGATTGAGCTGTCTCAGGATAGGGACAGGTGGCGGGCTCTTGTGAATGCGGTAATGAACCTTCGGGTTCCATAAAATGCGGGGAATTTCTTGACAGGTGGCAGTTGTTACGAAGAAGCCAAAAGATAAAGTGCCTATGCTTCGGTCGGCATTGCAGCGTCGCACTTTACCGGTAATATTTCTCTCTCGTAATACCTGTTAATATCCATGGCGTTATAGTCAGATTGTGAGTTCATGGTATGCCTCTAGGGGTGTAATATATACGAACTGATCAACTTGAACGATTGTCTGCGGAAATCACAGCTAGAGGCGTCATGGATCAGCGCGTGAATATTGTGTAACGCGGCGCCGTGGCGAGTTTCTAATTAGCTTACATGTAGCCTGCCGAGTGCCCATTAACCTGGATTGCAATATGGCACACAAGTGTTTGTACTAGCGTGGGGCTGTGAGACCGGTTGCCCACACATTTTAACAGTAAGATACCACGAATGCGATGAACCAGATGTTTCCAAATAGCAGGTTTGTCAGGCAATTTTGTCGAGACGTCTGTAACAGGCACGCAAGTTATGCTTTGTGCCAATTGGCGCCGGAGCAAAATGGCTTAGAAAACTCGGTTACAGTTGTCTGGGAACTGGACGAGTTCGGCCCGCAGCCATTGTTACGTATTTTTCTAATAAAACGGCTCTTTGTTTGCCTTCCTATGCAGTATACGGGAAGTACTACAGTATAATTACAAGAATTAATTACTTAAAAATTGATAGGTATTAACCCTTTAAAGACTAAGCGTATCTGTTTTATATAAGGACTCAGCGCGTACCGCGCTGTAAACACTCTCCACTTCGGTTATAAAAACCAGTCTCTTAATGTTTTATAAGGCAAAAGTTGCTGTTTGTTCTGAGATCCGTACAAAACACATAAACGCAATGTGGGCACCACGTAGAATTTTTTAATGTTAAACCCGGTGGTATGTAAAGTTACCGCTGGGCTTAAAAGGTTAATGAAGGTGTGAAATTCGTACTGTACGTAACTTGTGTATTGTTCGACGTACTGTACCTGAAACTGTATGAGGAAATGGAATTGGATCAATGTAGATTCAATGCGTGTTTATACGTGTTTATATCCAGGTTTAAAAAAAGTTACATTTTTGTGCTCTCTGGGAAATATTAATTGTCGTGAGCCCTTCTCTCCCAGACGTATCAAACGAGGAGCTGTGTCGGTATTTGGGTCCAAATTGTGTGTCAGTTTAAAGATATGACGTTACTTTTTTTTTACGTACAGTAACACCTGTCACAGTTTAAAACCTGACGCCTTTTGCTGATAAATCGGGTGAATTTAACAAAATCAAGTTAGCGTATGAAATGCCAGTACTGCGAACTGCACAGACACATGCGATCCATCATCATCGCAGCTGCTGCCGGTAGGACAGAAGGTGGTTCGTATAGCGGTGTTCAGTGGTAAGTGCGTCGGTGTTCCGATTATGGACGCCCAACATGCTTGTGAAAACAAGCACACAAGCAAGCCGAATTTAATCTTTTAAAGCCTAGCGGTAACTTTACGTACCACCAGGTTTAACATTAAAAAATTCTACGTGGTGCCCACATTGCGTTTATGTGTTTTGTACGGATCTCAGAACAAACAGCAACTTTTGCCTTATAAAACATTAAGAGACTGGTTTTTATAACCGAAGTGGAGAGTGTTTACAGCGCGGTACACACTGAGTCCTTATATAGAACAGATACGCTTCGTCTTTAAAGGGTTAATTGTCAGCTATTATGCCAAGCATAATACGGCGTCATATAATAAGACGGGCACTGTACGTATACCATAACACTGAGAGGCGTTCGCGTAACCGTTGTGGCCGTAGAAAAAGATAAGTATTACATATTCTGTGTGTGTGTGTGTGTGTGTGTGTGTCCGTCCGTCCGTCCGTCCGTCCGTCGTTAGTTACCGGGCATGCAACGTACATGGGCTGCATTATATTGCCATCTGTGGCCTGTCTGACTGTCATATTTCTCCACAATATCTCGCAAACGGCACGATAGTCGGAACGGAGCCCCGTTGATAGAGCGGACAGACGGGAGGATGCACAGATACGTCGAAGCTAATAGGCGCTTTTCGCGACTGACGTAACCGCTCTTAAAAACCCGACTACAAAACGCAATGTGGGTTCATTGCAGGCGTATAACACTATTCTTACTTGCCCATTCTATATGAGCTGCATTGTCATGTGAACGTGAGTAGGTGAGGATTCGGAAGGACATGTTCGTGATGTATTTGAAGGCAGGCCTCATAGCATTCATCTGTAAAGGCTGAATAACACCACGAAAAAAGAAAGAATAGCTGCTTACCTTTCGGACATTAAACAGAGTAGTCGTCTCTGCACGCTGTGACGGCATATGAGGAAATGGAGTTATGGCTCCAATCATTCATTTAAGTCTGAATGAAACAGAAGTGAGGGTCCGCTTGACGCCGCGCCCCTGTGGAAGGGGAACCCCAGTTACCTTTTGAATAGGAAGCTGGGTGGGCCCAAAGTCGGCCCGGGCGCTTTGATGAAGAGATGGAAGAAATGAATCTTTCTATCCCTGCCACGAATTGAGCAACGATACTTCGGACGTCCCGCGCGTAGCATAGTCAGTGTACAGAATACGCGGTGCGGCCTTTCGTAGGCCTCTACAAGAATAGATAACTTCTGGCAATTAACCTTTTAAAGCTTAGCGGTAACTTTACATACGAACAGGTTTAACATTAAAAAATTCTGCGTGGTGCCCACATTGCGTTTATGTGTTTTGTACGGATCTCAGAACAAACAGCAACTTTTGCCTTATAAAACATTAAGAGACTGGTTTTTATAACCGAAGTGGAGAGTGTTTACAGCGCGGTACGCACTGAGTCCTTATATAAAACAGATACACTTCGTCTTTAAAGGGTTTAAGTGCCACATCTGTTAGTGAATGCTAGTGTTCGAGACCTCTCGCCACCCTGCTTGAGAAACACCGGTCTGTACGCCGTGCTGTTTCCTGGCTGGTGATCACCGGAGGTACTGAACCCATTCGAAACTGAGACGGCGCAGAATAATAAAGACGGCGCAGAATAATAAATCAGTGGAAGTGTTCCTGACGTAGAAATGTGGTTCAGTTCCAAGCAACTGTAGGCAAGTTTCGTGATATCAGCTCATTGCTGCGGACAGAAGAAACCTTACTAGAAGGATACCAGAATGTGTAAATATTGAATTGCGGAAATGTGCAGTTAAGTTTGTGGCAACAGTCAAGGCACGTCAGGGCATCTTATAGGAACGGAAGAGGAAGACACGCTGGCCTGGTTTTGACTGGTGGAGAAATGTTCTTCGAAGTCTGTGCCAATAACAGTAAATGGTAATGTGACGAGGAACGGAATTGCTCTTTCAACAGAACGTTTTGCTGCTGTATGACCTCAGAGACCCAGAGAGACTTTCGCGGCCTCTCAAGCTAGATAAACATCGGGCTTGCTTCATCAGTTGAGAGTTACGTAACCGAAAATATTTCGCGACATGTTCTTTCCATTTTCGACAAAAATGGTGTCGTGTAATACTACATTAGGAACACTCTTTAGAATAATAAACTGGAAGAGCCTACATCGACCAGCGCCATTACTGCTGTTACTTACTTGAAGATTCAGAGTCGTGGATATTTTTAATGTGCAATACAGTATTTCCTACAAGACGTTACGCACTTCTGTGATCTCCCACTGTACTGAATCACGCGCGTGTGTTCAGAATGGTTCATCAGCGCTTTGAAGACCGCAGTCATAGTCACGTTACAACTGACGGTCGGTCGGTCCGTCCGTCCGTCCGTCGGTCTTGGCGTCGAGCCCTTCCTGGGTCTCGTGACCATACTTTAGTCTTATGTATTGCTTACTACTGTCTGTCTTGGGACGCACTGCTGACATCGAGTGCGGGTTCGAAGGCACCATCTTCGACGGTCGTGCGTGCTTGCACGCACGCACGCACGCACACGCGCGCGCGCGCACACACACACGTTTTGGCCTAGAGTACGTACTTGTTTCTCAGTACTTACAGCTGTGTGCAATATGTACGCATTACGTACGCCGCCTCGTGTTAGTCCAGGCCTTCTTCAGCTTGCAGGAAGGCTGAAGTGAGTGTACATTATGTCGTATTTGATCCCATAAATTACACAATCAGTGATAAATGTTTACTTGTCAATTACGTGGACAAAGTGCCGAGTTCTTAAAAGAGTTGAACCTGGCTGTATGTGACGTACGGTAGCAACTTACACTCTGATTTGGAACGACTTATCCACCGCTACCCATTAACCTTTTAAAGCCTAGCGGTAACTTTACGTACCACCAGGTTTAACATTAAAAAATTCTACGTGTTGCCCGCATTGCGTTTATGTGTTTTGTACGGATCTCAGAACAAACAGCAACTTTTGCCTTATAAAACATTAAGAGACTGGTTTTTATAACCAAAGTGGAGAGTGTTTACAGCGCGGTACGCACTTCGTCCTTATATAAAACAGATACGCTTCGTCTTTAAGGGGTTAAAGGGTTAAAAGCTTGGAGGGCCCCACAGGGGTTCTGTGTATGGTACGGAAGAAAGGAATTACATCACCCCTTGTGGTGATAAAAACCAAGCCGTTCCGCCCGAACACTCTTTTGAGCGAGTTACTTCCGAACAGCACGCGTAGGGACCTACGCTCTGCCATTCGTTATAAGCATGGTAACACATCGCAAAAGTGCTTGTTGTGTCTGTCTAAGAAAGCTGGAAGCCATCTTTCGTCACAACAAATAATTACTTTCTTACATATCGGCTTTCGTACGTGCCGAACCAAGAACTGAACCGTCACTCTTCGCTTGAACCACACGACAGTTCGCCAAGACTTTTAACCTTTTAAAGCCTAGCAGTAACTTTACATACCACCAGGTTTAATATTAAAAAATTCTACGTGGTGCCCACGTTGCGTTTATGTGTTTTGTACGGATCTCAGAACAAACAGCAACTTTTGCCTTATAAAACATTAAGAGACTGGTTTTTATAACCGAAGTGTAGTGTTTACAGCGCGGTACGCACTGAGTCCTTATATAAAACAGATACGCTTCGTCTTTAAAGGGTTAATTACGTATTTTAGGGAGTCCTTCGGTGGAACGGTGTTCCTTTTCGTGGTGGTCACGAATTGCTTTTTAACGTTTTAAAGCCTAGCGGGTACTTTACGTACCACCAGGTTTAACACTGAAAAATCCATATTGTGGTTTGCATTTGTGTGTTTTGTGTGGACCTCAGAACAAACAGCAACAGTGACTGGTTTTTATAACCGAGGTGCAGAGTGTTTACTGCGCGGTACGCACTGAGTCCTTGTATAAAACATTACCTTTCGTCTTTAAAGGGTTAATTTGTTTTAACTACGACCTTCCAGCTGCGTGTTGATTTTTATGCTGCTTTCTGGTTCTTGCCTGTTACTTCTGATCTTGTCTGTTATTTCTGGTCTGATTTTATTGAAGTTATGTAATGATAAATAGCGGAGTGACTGAGAGAGATGAATGTGTACGCAATTGGTCGTGACCTGTTTTAACATGTTAGTCTGGTATTTGCTTGAAGTTACTGAGCAATGCCCGTCTTCTACCGGGAATGCAGCATGTGACCTGTGCAACATAATGCGACAGCTGTAGGAATGAGCTGAGTTACATATAATGTGAATAATGACGGGCGAACAAAGGCAGTCCGACAGTGATTTCAGACTGGCTGTCGTCAGAATATGAGTACAATCGAACCCGGTTATAACGACGTAGGGTTATACGATACCTCGCCTATAGGGTAAGATATTCCGTGTTACGAATTAATTGTCGGCGGAAATCTAGGGCAGGGAGAGGGGTAACGTGTGCCAAACTGTTAAGCATCAAGTAAGGCAGTCAGTTCGTGGACTGAACACACGACATTACGCAGTACAACACGTATCTTCTGATTACATAAAACGCGCTGACATTGCCAGTGTGTTGGTTCACTTGGAGAGGTTAATGACGGGAGAATTCAATTACACAGAGAGGAGCGTCACAATTTTAATACTTCCCCTACTAGGAACCTAACCGCCCTAGTGTGAATTTAACCCTTTAAAGACGAAGCGTATCTGTTTTATATAAGGACTCAGTGCGTACCGCGCTGTAAACACTCTCCACTTCGGTTATAAAAACCAGTCTCTTAATGTTTTATAAGGCAAAAGTTGCTGTTTGTTCTGAGATCCGTACAAAACACATAAACGCAATGTGGGCACCACGTAGAATTTTTTAATGTTAAACCTGGTGGTACGTAAAGTTACCGCGAGGCTTTAAAAGGTTAAAATGGCAATGGCTTGAAAAGTTACTAAATGCGCAGGGGAAACAAGAAATACGTATTAAATTTTGTTGTTAAACCTCAGGGAAGAGACTGTTCGGGAGACTTGGAAACATAATACTGATAATCCTGGAAGTGTGAGGCTGCAGAGATGTCAGCTGAAGTGAACTGGCTCAGGATCAGGTCCGGTGACAGTTACATTTTTTGGTAATAGCAGAGTATCATCAGGTTGCGATAAAACGGACCCTAGTTGCATGACTCGGTCGGTATAGCATCTCACTGTAGACTGGACGGTCGGGGCTTGGAACCGCGGTGGGGGCGAGATTTTCTGCACCCTTCCAGACCGGCCCTGAGGCTCACTCAGCCTCCTGTACAATGGGTACCGGGTCTCTTTCCCGGGCAGTGGGGGGGGGGGGGGGGGGTAAAGTGGCAGAGGCGTGGCGCTAACCAGCCAGCCCCTTACGTTACAGGATGGCCTTCACCGTGGTGGTGGTACTTGATTTAGAAGCACTGGGGAGGGTGTTTAACCTCTTAAAGCCTAGCGGTAACTTTACATACTACCAGGTTTAACATTAAAAAATTCTACGTGGTGCCCACATTGCGTTTATGTGTTTTGTACGGATCTCAGAACAAACAGCAACTTTTGCCTTACAAACATTAAGAGACTGGTTTTTATAACCGAAGTGGAGAGGGTTTACAACGCGGTACGCACTGAGTCCTTATATAAAACAGATACGCTTCGTCTTTAAAGGGTTAATTTACACAAATGGTACCTTGAAAAGGTCAACTTAGATTTATGGGACAAATCCCAGGGCTTCCACTGTTGACCAAATTTCAGCTTGTTACTAGTACGTGAGGTCAGGGCCTGTCTAAAGGGCGGGTCAGCCTGGCAGCTACGCAGGGCGCCAACATGTTAGGGGCGCTTAGACGTCACTGGAATAATCGGAAATACGATACTTTTACACTCAGGTTTTCCACCCGCGAAGGAACTTCACCGAAAATTGTCCTCAGATTGGGTACGCGCCCACAAAAATATTTGCCGTCGCTGTCCTAAGCCGAAAAATCTTAAAGAGTGTCAGCAGTAAAATAATATACTCCGCCCAAAGACAACATTTATTTATAAAATATAACCAGCTACATGTTTCGACTAATACGTAGCCGCCATCAGGCCGATCGCGAAAATTAAAATCAAATGTTCACAGCTGAATGGGAGGTCCGAGATCTGGAACGTTTTTATTTTCGCGATCGGCCTGATGACGGCTATATATTAGCCGAAACGTGTAGCTGGTTGTGTTTGGACGGAGTGTATTATACTTGTGGTTATACTGCAAACAACGGAGGTGAACCACCTCAACACTGAAGAATGTCAATTCGATGGGCGTCAAATTATTAGCCTGCCGAGGGCGCTCACATATCCCGGGCAGGCCCTGCGTGAGATATGTAACGTACAAGTCCAGTCAGTCAGTCAGTCAGTCAGTCAGTCAGTCAGTCAGTCACGTGTTCTGTTCACAGAATGTGGAATGGACAGTGGATGATAGTCGCAGTTGCAGTATTGCTGTCACTGACTGCAGTAACTGAAGGTCGCGACTTTTCGGACCTTCAGGGCCCGTACTGTGCAGGACGGCAGAGCAGGTGCTGCCCTGACCGGAGGGACGACTGCTCTGTACCCATCCTGGGCACACGCTGCTACTGTGACGACTTCTGTAACCGGACAAACAATGAAGACTGCTGCCCAGACTACTGGAAGGTCTGCTTGGGCATGGATTGGAATCCTGCACCATTAGGGCGTATGTATTTTCATGTAGTACAAACAGTCTAGTGATGCTAGTGGGTGTAGAGTCTGTAAATGTAATCGTAAGGCACTGTAACGTAGGATATATACATACCTATATCACTTTGAGCATGGCTGTGTGGCTACATTCTACTGTGTTGTCCACTAATTTTCGGAGGTTGTGTGATAGGCTAGAACCCTCATCCGTGGCATCCTTCTAAATAATTAACAAACAAAGAGACAAGCGACTAACTCGCTGTCTCCCAGTTTGTCTCTCTGTGGTGGCAGAATTGAACCTTCAACACTGCTGATACCAGAGTTCACCATTGGACGTGATCAGGGCTAATCCCATCCCGCAGCTGCACAACTATTTTTTGTGAAGCTTCAGCTTTATTCTGTTCTCCAATCTTCTTGGTTCTACAAGAGACCATTTCATAAGAGGTTTCCACACCAAAATTCTGTATGCATTCTTTACATCTTCCATCGTAACTACCAAACCTCACCCTCCAAATTTAAATGTAATAACAAAAACGTTAGCACTTGTTTTAGTAATAATTCAGAAAACTGTCATGTGGTAGGTTGAATCATGCTGTTGCATCAGAGACTACAAGGAAAATATTTGAAGCTTGTAGGTAAAGTCTGCACCTAGAAATGTAGCATATTGTTTACCAAAAATCACTTTATCCTGGAAGTTCTTTTTTGGCAGTTCTGGGTCTTTTTAACGAAATGGTAAATAGAAAATAATAATTATTAAGGGGCACTGACAATTGATGCTTTGATCAAGTCACAGTTTTTGTCATTTATCAACGGCATATGACAATTTGTACTACAAATTTCATTTTATGCAAATGGTAACCTCACCAAAGATGTCATTTGTCCAGGTTGCTACTACAACGGCCAGTACTACAATTTTAACGAAGCTGTGAAGATTAACTGCAACCTGTGGTGAGTAACAGCAAACAGTATTTTGCGCTACAAACAGGAGGTGGGGGGGACTTGCAACTCCATTTTAGGTACACAGCATTTCAAAATGTTTTCTCTGCAACTCTGTATCTGTTACTGTTCTTCACTCTTGTGTACTACAAACACCAATCTGTGATTGTTACACCACATTGCACTGTGATTAGGCTACAGCATATAAAGGCATAAACTTGCTATCCACTGTATTTCATTTGATACAAAGTACCAGCAGAAGTACTGTATGTTCATGCAGTTTTGTGTAAAATATACTGTACTTAAATAATGAAGTTGCTTGTTCTAGTTCTTAGCAACATCTGGTACAGCTTGTTTTTCTACTGTAGTGCTATTGCATGCTTCACTTCATAGTACTCGGGACATGCAATTAGCCCCGACGTGCTGGATTGAAATCCAGTTCTTTAAGTTCACGTAGCTGGAGTTCTGTGGCAGGCTCTTAAACAGTTGCCTGTCTTCAGCACTGGCGTGGAAGGCTGTATGGCAGTCCAGCCTTTGACTGTTTGACCTGGAAGATAGGTTGTCCCGAAATATCGGCAACAAACAACCATTCTGTGCTGCCTAAAATCCCGGAAGAATGCAGCCTCGAGTCTCACAAGACTGATAGATGATGGCGAGTTTACTTTTATGCTTGAGTATTATTATGCTAGATATTCAATTTGATGTGACTGATGTAAATATGGGGAGATTCATTGGTGGTCTCTTGTGATGACATGTTAAACTTTGAGGTCTAAAGATAGATCTTCAACTAAGCAAAGAACTATTAATTGCTTAATTGAAACGATAATATAACAGTGTGATTGTGTTGTGTAGCAAGTGCCAGCAAGCAGGAACCAGGGTGGAGCTGCTGTGTGAACAGAATGTATGCCTGGTAGAGCCAGAGATTATATCCAGGGTCAACACGGGTGGATACAGTTTCAGCTGGCGAGCAAGCAACTACTCCACGTTCTGGGGGCGACGGCTAGATGAGGGAATCTCACTCAGGCTGGGAACTCTGCAGCCTCAGAAAGCGGTATTCATCCTTGGAACATTTGTAGTGTTATTTGCTGTTACGAAACTGAAACTGAACGGTTACAGGGACAGACAGAGAGATACAATGACTTTGTCCTTTACATTGACTAAGTAGGATGAAAATCTTTCTTCTTCTATGTGTCCAAGCCTCAAATCCCCTGCAAATGGCAAATCACAAGTGATTGTTGACCTCACAAAAGTAATGCCACTGTGAAAGGTAAAATTCAGATCACTGCTAAAATGCATGTAGTTGTAATCACATAATTGACGCCAATGAGAAGGATCATAATGTCTTCAAGGATATATACGTCTAGGAAGTAACTTGTTTGTTTTCATATCTGTAAATTTGTTAGCAGACAAATATACCCTTTTCTTTTCTATCAGTGATAAAGATTGGAAGTCCTGTTACAGTAGTGTATGAACAAATTGTATAGGTCCTTTGTGTTATAACCCAAATCAAGACTTGAGGTTCACAACTGCTGATATGAGACCCTCGCTGGACATGGCCCAGAGTTCATCCCACCACCCCACTTCTCTAAACTGCATATTAATAATAATCTCCAGTCTCCCCCTTTTGTCTGTGAAGTGGATGTTCATTTTATGCACTTTGTACAAAGTAGGTAGAGGAAGCTGTGCCTTAAATTTACAACAAAGAGCAAAGCATTATCTTGCACATTTTTGTGTACGAATATAGTATAATTTATGTGTTCAGGTCATGAGGATGCGTCCGTTGACTCCAGTGTATGATCACCGACGCTTACCACGCAGTTTCGATGCTCGCAACAAATGGCATGGTTTAATAGAAGGAGTCCGGGATCAGGGTTGGTGTGGATCATCATGGGCTTTGTCTACAGTATCTGTAGCATCAGACCGCTTTGCTGTCATGTCTCAAGGGCTTGAGAAAGTGCAGCTCTCAGCACAGCATCTGCTTGCTTGCAATAATCGTGGGCAGAGGGCATGCGAGGGTGGGCACTTGGATCGTGCGTGGCTCTTCCTCCGCAAGTTCGGGTGGGTATCATAACATACCCTAAACCCTTATCAGGTATATACTGGCTCTATCTACAGAGCAGAATCCTTCGGTAGATAACCTTTGCTCCGTTACTTAGGAATTTTGTGTGAGAACCAAGATATTCGTTACCATGTTAACAGCAACCTGTCATGAATCCCTGTCCTGAGCTAGGCAGGAGGAGGAAGAGGAGGACGATGATGACAGTGATGACAACAGTGACACTACAGTAACAAAGATGACAATAACCTTGTCATTGTCATTATGAACTGTCGTGTGTAATATGAACACACGTGGCAAGTCCAGACATGGATGATATGGTGAATGCTGGAGTTATGTGACCGCTTGGTGTGCAAGGGGAGCTGGTGAAAAAGAGGATGATATGGGTGACTGAAGAATGCTGTGGGCAACACATGAAAATGGTGGAAGGTAATATGCAGGAGGGGAAAACAACATAGGTAATCTTGTATCCTCCCCTGTCATCAAGACCTAAACAAGCTGACCACAGTTGGAGGACAGTAGTGACTCCATATAAGTGGGTGATTGCAGATGATATAGCATGTGTTAATGGTCATACAGCATGAAAAACATGTATGAACTCACATGTAGAAATGAGTACATAAGTAGAAAAATCATTTGCTATGTTACACGAAATACTGAACGGAAGTAAGTAGCGCGAGATTATGGGCAGAAAATTTAGAATATGCATACTTGATGGAATTGACACTATGCAGAGCTGATGGAATTGAGACTAGAGCTAGTTTAACACTACTCTTTTAGCACCGTAACTAATGACTGTGGTACAGTGTCTTTCTTGAGAAGTGTGTAGCTGCTGCATGGATTTCACCTGCTGTTCTGGGCCCTGAAGCCCAGTGATTGCTGCCACAAGAGCATGACATCAGAAAAATCTTACAAATTTGAGATCTTATCGTATAGTGTGTTCAGTTGTGATGCAGTGTGACAGCATTATTATCAGAATTGTTTTTTTTTGCGGTGAATTGAAGTTAGTCATGTGTCTAACCCCCAGCCTTGGAGGACTATTCTTTATAATATTCGTGTCTTGTCTGTCCAGTATAATTTGCATCTAATGTGCCTTTCACCTCTTGTGTTTGCAACCTCAAGACCTGCAGTGTCGTAATGGTAGATCCAATTGATATCTAGTTTAACCTTTTAAAGCCTAGCGGTAACTTTACATACCACCCGGTTTAACATTAAAAAATTCTACGTGGTGCCCACATTGCGTTTATGTGTTTTGTACGGGTCTCAGAACAAACAGCAACTTTTGCCTTATAAAACATTAAGAGATTGGTTTTTATAACCGAAGTGGAGAGTGTTTACAGTGCAGTATGGACCGAGTCCTTACATAAAACAGAGATGCTTAGTCTTTAAAGGGTTAATCTTATTAATGTGATGATGTTCCTGTGAATGTACGAACGTGTGGAATACACAGAGCTCCATTTGTGTTCTCAGTAAAGAAGATAAAAAGGTAAAGTTCATCTTGTCCATGCCACGAAGGAATGTAGAGGGAGAAGAAAAATGTAGCTTCACTCATTCTTAACCTTGGCATTAGTTGGGCATGAATGGCCAACTTCGTACCCTGGCCGCTTGCACGCGGGAAAGAATGTGCCTACCCATTGAATAGGAGGTTGGGTGAGGCCCAGAGCTGGTTTCAACATTTTAAATGAGAGAAAAATATTTTGGCCCTACTGGGATTGTAACCTTGGACCGCCCAGTCCACAGCCTAGTCGCTACACTGACTATGCTACTCAGACTACATTCATTTTAATACAAAATGTAATGATGTGGATCTGAAACATGGAGTGCGACTATCCCTGGGTGAGTTGCTTCTGAAAGCTGTCGCCAGAATTCCACAACAGTTATTCGTATTAACAGACCTTGTTTTAGGTTTCTGACTTCCCAAGAATTGGTGCTAAGATGTTGGCACTACCCTTCCAATCATTCTCTGACACAGCAGGTTTTGAGTGGCTAAGTATCCCGGTAAAGGAAAGGAAAAATGGTTGGAATGTGTACACAGAACAGATTACAGTACATGTGAAAACATGACTGTGGTGTACATTGTGTGTGTTTTTACTGTATGCTGGGACTGTGTAACTTGAAAGATGTCTGAAATAAATCAATGAAAGTATTCTACTCTTATAAATGTTGAAGGTTGTGATACACTGCTGCTGCTGCTGACAGTAATAAGATGTCTTGAGGGTAACTACTGAATGATGCGATTTTTATTCAAAGGGTTTGAGGTGGCAAATGAATTTTCATGAGTAGTACTTCGTTATGTCTTGAAGGTGTATACTGCATCTTAAAACGCTTGCCGTCATTATGTAATGCCATGAAGCCCAATGGAAGTTCCACATACTAAATCTGGCATAGTAGCCAAGAAATTGTGATCCTGTCTTTGTGCTGTTAACAACAAACTATGAGTATTTCTCATCACTTCTCCATGATAAATGTATTTTTTTTAACTGCAAGTCAGAAAAGACATGCAAAGTGATGCACATACGCTAGCAGGAAAGCTTCACATCTTGGGAACACACTTCAAAATAGTCAACAAAGCATTTGACCACTTAGCATGCACCCGTGCTTCATTACTGAAATGTAGCATTCATGGGTTTAACCATTCCAGCATGCATGGATCACATCTAATTACAGGAACCAGTACGGATGCTGCTATGTGAATTACTGTGTCTCTGGACAGCAGTTATATGACATATTTTCAAGTTAAGAAGTCTTCATTTGTATCTGAACAGATCCCAGTTACGCACCACATCATACAGATAACCATGTTAATATTTCCTTGTACTTTTGTGTGTAGATGACCCAATTGCGTCTAATTTTTCTTGTCACAGTACTCTGTCTATGAACTCTTGCAGATGGCCAGCGTTGGTCTTGTGCTATGATTTTTTTTATTCTAATCTTGCTGGCCATGTAGGCAGGTCTTTAGCCTTGTGGTGACTGCTAAAGTGTTCGAATTTGGTCATATGCAGTGCTGTCTTGGTTGTTTTGTACATGAGGATTTGTTACTGTGACATATGTAACTGTTGCTGTTACAGTGTGGTAGATGAACCTTGTTATCCATACACAGCGGGATATGGGTTCTTGGAAAGGTGTCGACTGCCTAAGCGTTCAAACCTTCTTACAGCCCGCTGCAAACCTCCCTCCCATCCACAGACAGTTCTTCGTACTGACCTGTACCGCATGGGACCGTCATACCGTCTTGGCTCTGAGCAAGATATCATGTATGAAATTATGGAGTCTGGACCAGTTCAAGGTACAGCACAGCACTTGGGAGTATTCGTAACCGAAATCACTGACAGTCTTGCATATGGCTAGTTTTTATATGCTTTTTGATGAAAGACAACATAAACACTCGCTTTACAAGCTGTCAGTCTGTTTATCAGTTGAAAGTGTTTTATTCCACACCAGTTTGCTGTTAATGTGTATCAGTTGCATCAAATTTCTCAGAAATATATGTGGAATATTTGTATGGCATGCAACAGACTTATGTAGAGCCTACAGCTTTTGATGTGTGTATAAGAAATGGCACAACACATCATCTTTTCCTTTGTGCTATGTAATAGATGTTGGACTGATTTTATCAGAATTTTGTAAGGAATGTTTTATCCAAGAGAGTTGGATTGGAATGTGAAGTGCCATCTTTCAAAGCTGTAATCCCCCTTCTCCTCTTCACATGACACTAAATGTTGCAGCTACCATGAAGGTGTATCCGGATTTCTTTCTGTATCGGAGTGGAGTGTATCATCACTCAGGCAATGGTCCCAGTGGTTATCATTCAGTGCGTATCATTGGCTGGGGCGAGGAAGTGACGCAACGAGAGCCCATCAAGTTTTGGGTGAGCATACACTATTTTGCTATGAGGCATTCTTTACAGAAGGTGAATGAGAAAAGAAACTGTAAAGTAACGTTATTTGTTCCTTGTTAAATTTAAACTCTGAAACTACTGGGCAAAGTTCTCTTGTGTTTTTGAACGCCTGTAGTAAAATTTATAGTGTGAATTTCACTATGTTTTGTAGTAGTAGTAGTAGTAGTAGTAGTGGTGGTGGTGGTGGTGGTGGTGGTGGTAGGAGGAGGAGGAGGAGCAGCAGCAGCAGCAGCAATAATTCAATTACAGTTGTAAGTAGTAAAAATTTGAATAAGGCAGGATTTCAGTCCCATGATTGTGTGTGTATTCATCCAGAATAATAATGAACTGAAATGCGTTGTATCATAGCGTTATGAATTTATTAACAACTATGACTCCAAGAACGCTAAGTCTGTAGGAGCAGAAGTCTGCAGTAGAAATGTAGGATTTAGGACTTCAACTTTAAATTCCTCATTATTTTAGGTGTCATTATTAGAAGACTGATACCAGGCGAGTAATGAATTCCTAGAGGAAGATTCATCTTCACTGCAAAATAAATGTAGGTTTTCAAATTTGTGTGATTTCCAGCTGTGCTGGTATACAAGTTCTACTGATTTTCCTCATTCTTTGCAGGGTGGTCATGTACTTTAAAGTGGTTCACAGCTGCTAAATTTGAAATTTGTACAAGTTCACCTTTTGTGATTATCTTTTGATATTAATTCAGTGACACATAATGTATCATTTCCAGATGAATCCCTTCACATGCTATATATGGTACACTCATATTCTGCATTTCAGAATTTTTCACTCACGTCATTTACTCTTCTGCAAGCATGTTCCTGCCTCTGTTTCATGCAGTGTACTTTCACAATCTGATGTCTGGTTATATAGCTGTCATTTTTACGGGCTGGTAACAGTAGTAAATGGCAGAAGTGGGTGTTTTACTGCAGTGGACTGATGTAATCGCCAAAGCGAAAAAAGGGAATAAAAAAAAAGCCTTTGAAATTACCGTGAAGAAAATGAACAGGAATTCCAAATATCTGTACATATTTGTGTCAAGCAAGTGGTCAAAGGGCTTAAGAATCAGTTGATAATTATGTTCTGCATTTCATAACAAAGTACTGAAGAGAATATTTATGAATAGTGACAGAAGGATGAAGGCAATGAGATATGGCAGATTGCATGTACAGGGGTGGTGAAAAATGCCTATAACATTCAAGTTAGACAACTGAAGGGACAATGCCACTGGGGAGATGAAGTACAAGCAGAAAGTAAAGGTAAAGTTGTGCACATGCATGGCATGAAGGCATATGGCGGAATGCAGATACAGGTCCATGCTGCTAGATGAGGCTGTTGGCCCCCTTCGTGCACCAGTTGCTTTCAGCCCTGAACTCCCTGAATATGGGGGCTGACAAGGGAGGATAATATTAAAATGCATATTACGGAAGCAGAGTATGCTGATAGGAACTGATGTGTTTGGTTCAGGGGCAAGTTACATAAAAGGCAGGGAATTTCGTGACCAGCCGAGTTACTTTTGGCTTCACATGGACTTCTTGGAGTGAAGCTATTCACTGGCTATTGGTTAGTCAATTAGATTCTCTTGTTTTAGGTTGTGAAATGAGATACGTATTGCATAGCATTTTGTCAGCATGCTACTTACGGATCACCTGAGAGTATGAAGGATGTAAAGTAGACATTCAGAGCCAGATACTGATGTGAGTGAAAATATGTTCATGTTTCAGTTGGTAGCAAATTCTTGGGGCAGCCAGTGGGGCGAGAACGGCTACTTCAGGATTCGAAGAGGTGTCAACGAGTGTGAAATTGAAGACTTTGTGCTGGCAGCATGGGCTGACACCCATGTGCAGTCTGTTCCCACCCGCCCACCCACTCTAAACAATCAGCTTAGTAATGTCATCTAGACGACTGGCATAGCAGCATGTGCTGCCTGTTGCCGTTACACTGCCATAACCACTGAGTGTCGATGATGGTGACAGTGACGTGAATGAGTAACATTTCAAGGGCTTTAGTTCAGAGTGATGTGAATGACGCTGCCTTTATGGCCATTGTCATAGCTCAGAGAAGCAGTTAGCTTTCACAGTGCTGTGAGAGAAGTATTGGAATGACTGGAGTCTTTGGTCATCACTTGGTTGGAAGACAAAGTTCATGCTGTTGAACAGACACTAGGCCTGTTCCAGTAATTTGCGCCACTGAAGCTGACTTCATTGAGCAGCTGGCGAAATGTTTAAATTCCGGGCATGAGTAGTTAATGCTCATTCAGTTGAGCAGTATGCTTTTTCTGGATGGGTTGTGCTTTTTATGTTCATCACTAATTATTCTCTCATTTTTTCATATCATGATTATTACTTCTAATGTATTAATTATTTATGATGTGCTAAGTTCGTAATTTAATTACAAATCGTACAACTTACTAGTAAAGAAGGCCATGGTGAAGTTGTACTATGACCCATGATTTTCAGTTAGATGAGCAAAATTATGTTCTTTGTGTGTGAGGAGGGGATTTAAATGCTACTTCTATTTTCGATGAAATGCCCAAAGATTATAAGAAGGAACAACTGTGGCACTTTGGAACATATCAAAATAAGACTGTTGGCATTTGAAATCTGAGCTCTTTTGGATTGCAGTGTAGAGTGGTAGTTTCTTACTGATGTTCGGGACAACCAACCAGTTCCTTCTTCCAGGGTCAAGCAGTCCGAGAAGGATGCCGGGAACACTTCAAGTGTGCATATAAA
This sequence comes from Coptotermes formosanus, assembly GCA_013340265.1. Taxonomy (NCBI): domain Eukaryota; kingdom Metazoa; phylum Arthropoda; class Insecta; order Blattodea; family Rhinotermitidae; genus Coptotermes; species Coptotermes formosanus. The sequence continues at coordinate 123,933 of BLKM01000476.1, read as the reverse complement.
CTGTGTGCCGAAGTGTTGGAGGCATTCGTCTTGGACTGCTTGCTCACTGAAGATGTGATCGATAGGTTGTCCTGAAATGTTGGTAAGAAAGTACCATTCTATGTGGCATATACTGCGAAAAGTGTGCAGATCTCATTTGCACTGCGACAGAAGCCTGAAATCACAAGGTTGTCAACATTTGTCTGACAGTTGAATGGACCATTGGAAAAAAATGTGTGCTGTTTGAGGAGAGGACTGTGAGGGATGTAAAGTCCCGCTGGACACTAGTGTTGATGAACCGAGCGATGAGGAGGACATTTCACAAATTAAATGAACAGTGGAGGTGCATTAAGTGCTACAGCTACCAGCAATGCAATGAACTCCTTCCAAAGCATCCTTCATTCCCATTACTTACAGAATCAGTGTAAACACAAGATATGGGAGGGAGAAGTGAAAACATAATTTACAGTACACCGACAGTTTAAAGAAGTTCCAACAGCAGAAGGCAGTGTGTGTTATAACTAAGCACACTTCACTGTCCTTATGACCCTAATGCACTTGAAACACATCACAGTGCGTACATTGTTATGGGTGTCCATCTCTCTTCTGTAATAATTAGACATCGGACATTCTGTACTCATTGCACTTGCCATCCGATTGCCAGTGGAAGGCAGCATCAGACTACTGTTTGTTTTGCATGTAATGAAGACCTGAATTTCGTTTCCAGATAAATTTAAATGTTGCTGCTCCTTTGGTCAAGTATTTTGTCTTGGGTGAAAGGGGTTAAGTATAATCGTGCTGTCATAAATTTGCAGCAGATACAATGTACATACAGCTGCTGCACTGCCAATATACCCATCACTGCCAGAAACCTAACCCTCTCATTCCTTTAAAAAAAAATTATAGATTAGTTCGCACTCAAAAAACAGTAAAGTTACTAGCATTACCAGATGTGCGCCCAGAATTTTTAAGGGGGGAGGGGGGTGCTGACCCTCAGACTGTTACGAAAATCATATCCTTAAGTATAAGTGCAACATAACGCTGTTTGCATCTGCATTTATCTACATACAAATGTAGCTACATGTTCAATGATAAATTACAAGGTCTAGTATTGTTGGTTCTTTTGATTTCTCTAAAGCATCTAAGTTTGAAATTTTATTTTTCAAAATTCTGATGTATTGGTGATCAGCCGATCTTAGTGGCTGATTGAGGCTGAAGGGTAGATCACATATAACGTTTGATATCACTGTGAGTACAAAATCTGTTGTTTATATTTTGATTTGGATGGAGGGGCTGCAGCCCAGCGGCCCCCCCCCCTCTCCAGGGCCATTTGTGCCGCGGACTGTTAAATTAGCAAGCATGGCGAAGCAGAAATGATGTGGTGACTGAATGCTCCAGTGTAAGTAAAATGAGAGAAGAGCGTGGACTTATTTTTTGTAGTCCACTCTGAGTAATGTGGATTTTGATAAATCAGAAGAGCTTGTTTTATATGTCGCTCAGACAAAAACACTACAGTACAATCCAATTTTTTTGGTACTTTGCAGGAACTGGTGAAAAGTCTTGTGCAGACAGTGTTGGAAGAGTCATATAGTTCACTGTGTTTCATTACCTTTTCAGGGAAGCATATGTCCTTCAGAATAACTTTGAGCAACACAGTTCCCCATTAATTGCATTGCTTTAACTGGCTTTATCAGTAATGAGTGGTGTACTGTCGGTGGAAGGTGGATGGTGTGAAGCCCCTGTCCTTGCTGTTCCCTGCCTGAGACTTCATTCAACTAGACCAGTTTGTTTGGTTTTTGAATAAGTACACAGTTCATTCTGGTTTTGTTCTGCAGTGTGGGTGAGTTGAAGCCACTGTTGCTGCTGGTGAGTATGATGTATGGGGCCTACTGGTCTTGTGAACAGCGGGCTGGCCTTGCATGTAGGAAGTCTTGAGTTTGAGACTGCTGAATCCAGTCTGGATGTTGCTGTACACCTGCCCTCACTTCAAGACTATGAATGTGAGGTTAGGTAGTCATCAGGCCTACTTTGTTGCCATGTTCATTGTGTTCTTTGTTTTCATTATCCCATCTTCAGTGATGCAGATTCCTGCTCTGCATGTGTTCTAGCATGGAATGCGGATTCTGGACTTTGTCTTCGCCAAATCCGCGGAGGGCAGGTGCGTAAAAAGCCAAATATAATGAGCTAGACCAACAAAAAGGAGAGAGAAATCAACCATGGAAGAAGGATTATTCGTGTACCTAACTTTTATAGTAGTATACAGTACAAATAGCAAAATAATGATTTACAATAACGTGTACTAAAGTGATGTGAAATAAAAAGGTAAAAAATAATTTCCATAGATTCTTAGATTGAAAAATTAGTTCTAGTAATTTTTGTTGTGCCATTAACCTTTTGTTTCCCATACAAGCAACAGTACTTCAAACATAATGTGCAGAGCTGCAAGATGCTGCTATTTCTAATGTTATTGTCCTGTTAATGTATTTTAGTGTTCTATTTTTAGAGTATTCAAATATTTACATTTTTATAACATGCAATGTTTTTCATATTTGCGTGTACTTCAGCTTCCTCAAGAGTTCATCTAACCAGTTGAAATTGCAGATACGAAGCACTCCAAGGGTCTTGTAAAAAAAAAAATGCATGGCAGATTAGAGGGTGCCCCAAACGTGCTGTGTAAGCAACATGGAGCGCATGCATTACCTCTTCTGTATATAAAAGATGTACCTAACAGGTGACTATAATGGACTTGTGTGCTGTAAATTCTAAACAAAATTTGTTCGAGTTTTGACTGTACTGATAAGTACAGCTGCTGCCTTGATGTATTGTGAATAAATATTGACTGTGTTTCATATGTATAGTAGATAAGGCAGATGTACTCTGTTACCAGGACACACGCAAGGAAATGTGGAAATAAAATACGCATCCTTGACTGTAGGCAGAGGTGACAGTTTCATGCTGCATGGTTTACCCTTGAGGAAAGAGCCTTTAGTATGCAGTTAATGTTTGGGCCATGATGGATTTCATTGTGTACTGGAAGACAGCCATGATGGATTTCATTGTGTACTGGAAAACGGCCATGATGGATTTCATTGTGTACTGGAAAACAAACAGTTTGCCAGTAATCTATGTGAACGTGTGAGTTTGCGTGTTTTACGCACCGCTTGCAAACTTGCTCACTAGATTAGACTTTTTGTATGAATGATGTAACTATTTGGTGACACTGTACTTAATGCTTTTATTTGTAAAAAAAAGCGTCTTCTGAGTATAATATATGTAAATAATACATAGTTTGTGTCAAGTGGTTAAAGTGGACATTTGCAGCTTATCTGAGGGGAAACATGACTAATTTCCAACACTGCCCACATTTATTAAGTATCACTAAGACAACTGCAGGCCTTACTGCCCTGGCAGTTGATAAAAGTGCCAAGAAACTTTAACGAACCATGTTCAAGAGGTCAAGGTACAGTCAAGTTGTCTGTGTGTGTGCTGTGAAAGCACTGGGGGGGATAGAGGTATAGGTCCACACACTTGTGCTTTGGCACATGCTGCAGGTGAGTGGTCAGTGTCACATCCTGGACGCTGAGAGGCGAGGGAGCCCTTGGCACCCATTGAAGAGGGAGGGTGAGTGGGCCCCAGAATGGGTCTCTCTCTCTGTCCACAGTAACTAACCTAGACCACTTGCATAATACTGGAAATGCCTGTGGAGGCATGCAAGATGCTATGAAAATAGTTAAAAAAGGTAAAATGGCTTGGAGTATGAATATCCTGGGAAACTTATGGGTATGTTTGAACAAAAAGTGTTGATAGAAAACATTAGTTTTTGGGGGGAGGGGGGGCGGCAGGCTGAACACGAGCAGAACATGGGAGGGCAGGTTATGATCTGTGGTGCACATCTTGACTATACCGCCCTTGGTCATAGTTACTGTACCAACATCAGAGAGGGCGGATGTAGGCACGATTGACCCCATATGGTAGCTGCTAAGATCGCACAGTGTATGCCTAACAAATCTAGATCATCGCAACACACCTAATACTAATAAGCTTTTTCAAACATAATACAAGTACGCTTGAGATCTGTACAAAATTTCAAAAAGCTTAGTGTCTAATACACTACAGACTTAAACATAAAATATATATTTCTGGGCCTGATTATTTGGAATCTTATGTTTTGATTTTATACACATTGGGAATATTTGTACTTTTATCTGGCAAGAATGGGCAATTGCATATTGCAGTAGGTTTGAGTATCTTACATGTTTCTATGGAGTAATTTAAATATTTTTTGATCGGTTAGTATTAGCTTACATAGATATTTGACAAGGTATCTATTGTTATGTGGGCTATGAGAGCTACTGTTAATGTGTTTTCTACTATGGCTGCTTCATGTATAGCCTGTTTATAGCCTTATGTTTCTTGTGTGTGCCCACTACAGAAGTGTGGAGGTAGAAAATACTACCACTCGTTCTTCCTAGAGCGAAGGATAAAGAACATAAACAATTGTATTATAAACCTATTTTCCGACTTGACCTGTACGGAATCTTCCATGGGCATTCCTCTGTATTAAAGCCATTTTGTAAAACATTATGTTAAACTGTGGCCATGAGCAAAGGACTGGGTGGGATGATGTTCAGTATGTTACTATACATGAAAAATGCAGAACACGAAATTCAGGAGGAATGAACAAAATCTTTACAACTTTGTGTATTACATCACATATATTGCACAAATGAAAATTTATTACACTGTTTGCACAAAAAGCTGCCTCTTCACCTGTTCCAAACCCATGACCTTTCTTCTGCCAGAGATATTTCATTAACTGTTATTCTAAGGGTCCAGAATGTCACAGGCAAATGCAGTCTACCCAAACAATTTACACAACAGAGTGGCAAATGAATAACTTCTGTGAAATTGCAAGAAACAGTAATTGCTACAATACATAATATTAAAAAGAAAGGATTCCATACAAATGATTACAATGTGAAGTAATGTACTGAAGCCTACATTAAACTTCCATATAAATTCCAAGCTTTTCAGTAATGTTACCAAAAGTACAGTTTAAAAGTGCTTCAGAAATGAGATATCACATGAAGTAAAGATAGAAATGAATCTGCACATTGGAAGAAGAAAACCTGATATTGTAGTGATTAGGACATGCTGAGGCTCACAATGCACGATATTGCCTGTGACTGCACAAAGATGTGTAGCAATTCAAGTTGCCTTGTATTGTTTCAGAGGAACGAGATGAGATAGATGAGACGGAAACCATCATCAGATGTTTGACACAATCGTCAATTTTATGAAAAATGTTGCAAGCTTCTTCTGTTTCTGTATATAAAATAACAGAATATACTAGAGTTCTGGTTCAAAACAGATTCAGTAAACAAATGCTGTATTAGGTTTTCAGTTCATCAAGTTTTATTCATCTGACTGGCAGAAACATGATGTATAACCAGAAAGGCTTCACCTACAATACGGATTATGAAACTTGCAACAAAAATGTTATGTCAGGACGTAAAATATCCCTTCTACTGTGTAAAAATAAAATTCCACTTTTGTAAAAATATATGTTTACAGGGAAGAGTTGATACCCGGCTTACCAGATTATGGACAAATACCCCATTACAAGCAACACACCAGACAAGAAAAATACAAAGACAAGAGATACTAGCATATTCACCTCCCATCCTGCCATGTGTATATAAAGCCAAGTGATAACACCAAGCATCAGCTGTGACACAAGTTTTAATGTCGGTGTTTTCAAGTCTTGTATGTATGGGACATTATTCCTCAAGGGGCTCATTTGTTGATACAGTATCAAGACTTGCGAGCATTGTATCATGCTGTAACCAATTCATGTTTGTTTTCACAGAAGTAAACTCGGTCTGTTAACGGTACAATAAGCTGCTGAAACGGCCAGTCAAGTGACTCCAGCACTATTCTGCGTGGTTAATTCTTGAAAGGATGGGTGTAGTAACACCAAGGAGCGGTCCTGTGGATGAAATGTCAGTCATTATCACTCTCTCTGTGTCTGGAACAACGTTCTGTCTCCTAACTAAACACATGCTTTGTCAAGTGCTTAGAATCAGAGATGGAGTGTGATACTGCATAACAAGGAACTTTAGTTTGGCTGGAATGTGGGAGACAAGAACTGCATTCTTTGTGGTGAGGAAACCTCTTTAAAGTAACCACTGGTGAAACGAAGCATAAGGCACGATAACATTACAGTGCATTTTCAACACATGTACATTTGAGGGTAGGAGGTGAAGGGAATAGGCTTAGGATTGTGGCAGATGTAAAGCAGCAGTGTAGTGATGTTGAACCTGCAGGTTGTTATATTTTGGCAGAAAGCGCTGTTACGGTGGTGGTGGTGGTTCCTACTTTACTGCTTCGTATGTTGGTTTGTAAGTTATTTAATTTAACTGTATCTGCTACCATGAATTGAGTCGTGGCTCATTTATAATGAATATGAAAGCATTCAGAACAACTTGAGCTCTGACACTGTTATATTATATGCATTAACTGATCAGCTGTATTTTATATACTGCCAGAGAAATGATATAGCCAGGGCAGCTTTTTAAAAACATATAATTTCCATACTCTTTTGTTTAAAATTCATGTTTTTCATGCAATTTTAAAGCTGTTGACACACAAACATTGCATATGAAAATAGGATAAATGCTGCTTGTTTACATCAGGCTATGGAATATAAATGCAAATTATTGCAGGGCTAAAATGGTTGGTGTTACTGAATACTGTTTCTTTGTCCCACCATCTGATGAGACTTGGCAGTGAATAGTTTTCTTTGGTGGTGGTGGGGGTGGGGCCATGAAAATGGAACAGATTATATCAGAAATGCAAATTTTCCCTACACCATTCAGTTAATCCTCTGCCCATTCAATTTATGATAGTATTATGTGGTGTGATTACCTCAGTTTCTTTCAGAGGTATCTGCAATTTGTATGAGACTTCAGTAAATGTGAGTTTGCTGGAGGAGGGCAAGCCTGTTTTAATTTCACTCTCTGTACCATGTTATGATGAGCAAAGGGTTAAACATAGTTTAAATGTGACCCAAACAGGTGTCTTCTGTGCTCACACACATCATTGACACAGACATGTACACACGCACCTTTAGTCGGTCACATCAGTGCTGATAGCACTGTACTGTCTGGCAGTCAGGGTTTCATGGCATTTATGATACTTCTGGGAACAATTTGAACTATGATAAAGATTTTAGTCACCTGCTGGTTATTACAACTTGTCACTATGGCAGCAGGTTATTGCTCCAAGGAATAATGCAAAGAACATCTCTATTATTTTAACATAACCAATTTACTTCTGTGTAAAACAAATTGATCATCCTGATCTCATATTACTTCCAGCCTTAGTTGATTGGCCCAACCTCTACATAATCAAATCGGAAGGCTGGCGCAGGTGGGGGAGAATGATCCATAATTGCTTCGCCCATTGCAGGACCAGATTCAAGGTCCTGGTCCTGACGACACAACATTGATGCAGGGGACAGAGGTATGGCCCAATCCTGTATGCTCCCCCTGCCTCCTATGTCGAGCCCCATGCACAGGTTGGCAGGAGTGTTGCCCATCACAAAATGGTCTTCTGTCAGAGGCGTCAGATCCTTCAGCATAATCCTGGCAACAATACCGTGAAACATCGTACATGGTTTTGCTGTATTAACCTTTTAAAGCCTAGCGGTAACTTTACATACCACCAGGTTTAACATTAAAAAATTCTACGTGGTGCCCACATTGCGTTTGTGTGTTTTGTACGGATCTCGGAACAAACAGCAACTTTTTGCCTTATAAAACATTAACAGACTGGTTTTTATAACCGAAGTGGAGAGTGTTTACAGCACGGTACGCACTGAGTCCTTATATAAAACAGATACGCTTCATCTTTAAAGGGCTAATAATTCACTCTCCTACAGTTAGGAAAATGCTAAGTATCAAAATGTATTTCTTGTTGAGATACTTTTTAAGGATTTAATAACAGTCTTGATTATTAAACAATGCTTTTTCAACTACATGTGTGGCATAGCATTAAATGGGAGGTGACTGTATAATGATGGATTACAAAGGAGGTATGAAAAAGCAGGTGTGGCCTACTTTAAGGCATTAGCCTGGAAGGTTGGAAGGTTAAGAAAGCATTGGTCACAATATTCAGACTCTTGAACACAGTAATATGAAAATTTCAATTTCTGCACTGCAAAACATATAAAAAAACTCATCCTTACAAAGAACATGCCTAGCCATCACAAAACTTGGCACCTGATATGAGGACACCAAATGTACATGACATGGTAACATTCACAGAAGCCAATCTGTCAGTGCCAAAAGGACAAGCACATAAGGAACACTGTGCATAACAGGTTACTTCCCACTTAATATTATACTTACGACTATTTCTGTTAAATTTCTTACACGTACGGTTTTACGCACTTCAGTGTTGAAATCCACTGCCCCTCGCATAATATAATATTTGATGACAGTTTAATACTTTTAAGCCCACTCGTGTTTGAATGTGCCTGATGTGCTGCATATTCTTGCTTCTAAAGAAAGAGTGTTGTGGTGCTAACATCAAGGTGGCAGGGTGTAGAATGCAAAGAGGAAAGAGTGGCCAATAATATCATGTTAGTGTCTTTCTTTTATACCAGTAACCTCTGAAAAACTGGTGGATTTTCGTAATAGGCCTACGTATGCATGTGTGCATGTGCACATACATGTGGATATCCAATATTCATACCATATGGATTCGTTGGCAACAACGTGGACTTTTGGCACTGGGAACCCATTGAACGGGCTGGCTACAGGCAAGGTGTAGGCTCCCATATCTTCAAACACGATCCAATCTCCAACAGACATCACGGGCAGCAAAGCCTTTTCCACAACCTGGTCCAGTCCATCACAAGTGGGACCCCAGACTGATGATGGAACCAGCTTACTGAGATGGGCCTGTGCAGTAAGACACTATCAGTAACATGCGATATTGGAAGGGCTGTGCAAAGGAAGCTGTCATGACCTACTTGGAGGCAATATACTACCAAATTCTGCCTGGATGGAGAGGGGAAGGGAGATGGAGGGACAAGAGAGAGAGAAAGAAAAGTCTCTGTGGAAATATCTGAATCTGAACTTGCTGAATACTAACAGTGAAAACTATCGCTTGATGGTACGCTTTGGACTTGTATTCAGGAGGTACCTAGTTCAATCCTGACCGAGCTACTGACTGCCTTGTCATTGTTGATGGATTTCCTCTGTCCTTCCAAGCAAATGCTGGGATGGCACCTGAAGTGAGGCCACTACCACATCCACAATGATATGAAGGATGTGAAATTTGGAAATCCTGATACATATTGGTATCATATTTATTAAGAGGACAGACAAAAAAATTTTTTTAATTGTTTATTTATTATTTTAGTGATGCCAGTAGCTAAGAATATGTACATGAACAGCAGGATTAGTGACTAAAAAACCTGAAATGATGTGGAAGGAAGTAGCTGTGGCGTGATGGTCACCATACCTCTCTACACAGGTATCAGCAAATTTACAAATTTCTGTACTTTGACACTGCATCTTGCTGCAATACCCAAAATTATCACCTTTCTAAGGTCAAAAATGTTATGGACCTACTGGCTGATAAGTTCCACCCAATAAATAATCCAGAGGAAGAAATCTCAACAGAAGAAGGGATGTTTGCCTGAGTTGTACAATTCAGCTGTAAATACTTTTTGTATTTATAAAAGTGGGTAAAGGTACACATTTATTTATTTATACAGCCGGGACAGTGTAGCTCGTACAGCAACTTGCTATGGGCTGGATGGTCTGGGGTTTGAACCACTGTGGAGGGCGAGATTTCTGGACCCATCCAGACCAGCCCCAAGGCCCACCCGCTGCCTGTACAATGGGCACTGGGTCTCTTTCCCAGGGATAAAGTGGCCAGGGTGTGCACTGACCACTCACCCCCTTCTAGTGCCAGGGTCAAGCATGGGTAGAGCTATATCTCTTACCTCCCCTCTCTGCCTTTATTTATTTATTTATGTACTTATTTACTCATATTTATAGGTTTGACACCAATGGTAGCTCAGACTACGTATCACTCACCTGGAGGGACCATGGGGAGAGCAGAAAAATCCTCAGGATGGTCTGTGTGGCAGCCAAGATATGAACCACATACCTCCTGAATACAACTTTTAAGCCTCACTGCCTGAGGATAACTACGATGTTGATGTTATTATCAGGGCTAGGGGGTCGGAGTCGGAAGGAATTTAAGGTGTAGTTGGAGTCGGCAAAAATGTACCGACTCCGACTCCGACCTCAATCTAAAATCTTAACTAGATACTCCAACTCCAGAGCCCTGATAGCTACAGTAACCATTAGACTTATACTTAAATATAGGTTATATGTCTAAACAGTACGCTGATAATTTACGTAGTGGTGATGAAACATCTTATAGATTTACTGTTATTAACACACACTGAGCTTTTATGAAGGAGTCGGGAGTCGGAGTTTTAGAAACAGAGGAATTGGAGTCGGAGGTTTTGTGTACTGACTCCACAGCCCTGGTTATTATGAAGGCTCAAATGACAAAATTTCAATAACCAAAATAACTATGTCCCAGGCCCTTAAACTGGGATGTTTAATATATATCACAGGCATTTATAAGAATCAATTTCATTCTCGATCATGCCACCCAAACTTCCTGTCTTTACAGTGACAAACCAGAGAGTTATGCTACAGAAAGTAAGTGATGAATAACTTACGTTAAGTGGGATGGGGGTGACGTGGGAATGATCATACAGAAGTGAGTTAAAGCTTCCGTATACACCATCATTGATGTAGTACATGATGTGAGTCACGTCCTCGCCATTGAGGATTTCCCTCTTAGAGTGAATATTAGTTGCCAGTATGTAGGCTGATGCCACATAAAAGCGGCCTGGCTCAGCAATGACTCGCACCAGTTCTGGATCAGGGAAATACTCGTCCAATGCAGAGTTCACCACCTCAGCAATCTGAAAATAAAAATATGAACCAAGGATTGATGCGTTATTTTTGTGCTGTGTAACAACTCTTTTTAAACTGCACAGGCTGTCAGGTATTGAATGACTGAAGTGGTGAACGATGAGTTGTAACCAACTGGAAAGAAAAAATAATGGAATATTTTCATTTCAAAAATTATTTTATACAACTCAGCACAACATACCATTTATCTTTTTCCTCATGTCAAATACCAAGCAGATTAAAGCATGTACAAAAGTGGCAAATTAAGTTTTCAGATCTTCTGCGATTAATGGAAGTGCATGGTGAGGTGTGCTTCTTTTACTCAATACGCATTTTGTCCAACTGCTCGAATACGTTTAAAAACTAACAATATGTTTGAAAATCTACAGGAGAAGTCGTTTTGTATGGGACATCTGCATATACAGACCTATGCAGCTTATTCAGAGAAGGTATCACAAGTACATACGCATCATGTGGGACTTGGCAGCACTAACAACATATACTTACCTTATCAATAGATGTGCCCTTATTGCCAGGGTAGCCTCCACCAATGTCCAAGAGATGGAAGTTAAACCCAAGGTTGGTCCCAACATCAAACACCATTTTGGCTGATGCTATGGCCCGATGAAAAGCTTGTGGATCACCACATCCAGATCCAACATGAAAACTTACACCCACAACATCAAGACCAAGGGACTGGGCAACTTGAAGCAGATGAGGTGCCTCGGTCACTGCATTACAGCCGAATTTCATCCCCAGCTGACACTGGGCTAGGGTGGCATCACAGCGGATGCGGATCACCAATCTGTGGAGCGCCAATGTCCTATAAGGACTGATGCTTTTCATACGGATGCGTTTGTCTAAAGTTTGGTGATAGTGAAATATTAACAAAACAAAAATAAAAACTTTGAAATTTACAAACTATTTTTTAAATTCCCTTTCCAGGTAAAATAATTCATTCCTTTAAAGCAAAATTCAAGGACAAAAAAAACATTCCTTTAACAAACAGAGAGTTCCTCTGATGCATGTACGAGACAAATTCAGTGAAACAAAAATTCCAACACAAAAAGTAAGTCACTAAAATCTAAGTTTTGTGTCAGGTAACAAGTGTTCCATGTGCAATTAAGTGTGCCAAGATGCTCTCAATTCAAATGTATTTCTACAAAATACACATTACCTTATAAGGTGCAGTAATTTGTGCAACCCTGTTTTATCAGCCTATGCTATTTCCTTGCTACGTGCTGTCACAATGTTATTTTTACTTCTTTATATGTATTGCACTGGCTACTTTTTCAGAACAGCTATTTTACTGTTACCATCACTCACTCACTCACTCACTCACTCACTCACACGCACGCACGTGCACAGGCACATGTGATGAAGATTCCAAATTTTAAAACTACTCATTCTGTCATTCCCTCCCTACTCCTGTCACTTTCTGTTTCTTAAGAAAAATTTTAAAAAGTTTCATCAAAGGTATCAAAATGAACCTGTAGAATGTCTGGATAATCCATGCCACTTTCACCACAAGTACGTTACATTTCACTTCACTTGCATGTTGTTTCAGGTGCTAAATTGACATTTTACTTTAAAGGGTGATTAAATGGAACATTCATTCATCCTCCTCCATGCAGTATGGACTGAAATGTTATACATACTTTGCAGCCGGGTACAAGCTCTTAATCTTGTGCAGCTCAGTTTCATTGTCAAATGTCATGGTGTCAACTCCAAGGGCAGCTGCATGACGGATATGAGAGGCCGGTTTAGCAGGATTGGCAAAGATTATACGATTGGGCTCCACCCCTAGCTCCAGGATCTTGTTAATTTCTGCCTGTACATAAACGTCATGTTCCTACGTTACAAAATTCTGACATGACACATCATGAGGTGGCAGACAGACAGAGCTGCCGATTTTTTGACTAATGAGTCACTAATAACCAAGGAATGTGAGTTCTGAGGTTTCACTGTGGTATGGTTGAGTTTTCTGTTCTGAGATAGGATGCTGCATCACTCGGTAGTTAGCTGCAATTGTTTTAATGAACATAGTACCTCTGAAATGTTTGGAACTGATTACCCAGTGATTTAGTGCCATATTCCAAAATGACATAATCTCAACCAAGGGGTGACTTTCCCACATGGCAGACAGCTTCAAGGGCTAAAGAACTTCTCACCAAAAAACATTAGCATGACACAGCAGATATGGCCTCAGGTTTAAGGCTTCTTCTACACAGCTTAAGGGATGGAGGGAAAAATAAGGTTTGGCACATTAGGAGTGTGTTGGGCAGGTTCACGGAAATAGCACAGGAATCAGCTAAGAACATTCCAGATTTCCTCACAGTACAGGATGTCTAATGGTACACAGGTGGCACTGATCTGACTGGACGTACAAAATGTTTCTTGAAGAAATGGAAGGGAAATGAGAACTCTGGAGATCTACAAATAACTGATAGGATATATATATATATATATATATGAGACTGCATTTGAAACAAACAGGTTGTGATGACAGTCATGAATATCTCAGTTCTATAAATGCTGAGAATTTCTTTAAGGTGTGTGACCAGCAGCTTTTGAAGACAGAATTCACTCCAGTCAATTACGACACATATTACGTAAAATGCAGAGAGACTCATATTGTCCAACCCCTCCTGGCAAAATATTGATCTTTCTGTGTGTGGTGTGTCTAACAAATTACAACATAGCAGGCTGTCACTTTGAATTAATAATAATATTAAAAAATCAATGATTCTTCTTACAATAGACATATGAGCCATGATTATGGCAGTAGAATCCAAATCTTTTGGCCACATTTTGAACGATATGTTAGGAATCATCAACAGATAGTGATGTTCCCAAAATCAAAATTATATATGATTGAAATTTAAATGGTAACGTTCTGCCCTGAGGATGGAGGCAAAAGATCCTTCTCAAAAGTCAGTGTACTTCTAACAGACAACTTAACATCACATCTCAGAAGACGGTACTCTTCACAGAACTTAAATATTTTCAGCAGATCAAATTTTCTTATTACACGTAAGTTGAAAATGAGAAAACACCTATAAATGTAATCATTAAAGTATAAGAGCATCACAGTCCCACAGGCAAGACAACAAACAACCCATCTGACAAGACATAAAAATATTTAACCCAAAACACAAAATGTTTCCGTCCCCTCAGACCATACAATGTGCATACTCCAAGAATGATCAGTGGCTAAGCAACCACATGTGGTTTAATGTAGAATATGATCTATATGATGAACATTCAGAACTTCTGTAGTGTTATGCCATATTGACCAGTAAAGGTACAAACACTTGAGATGAGCAGTCCCCCAGTGCAGTGCATACTGGTATGTCATTATTCAAAAAAGTCTGGGAATGTTCTCGTGCTGTACATAAAACCAGCATCATATATCACCAAGAATTCTCATTTCTGTCCACTTCCAAACAGTCTGTTTTATTAGAATCAGAAATGTTCCTGTCCTACATATCAGCATGCTTTGAATCTCCTCGGACACTTTGGCTTGGTTCAGTCTATAATTCCCAGCATCACACGTTACAGTACCTACAGATGCATTAGTACCAGCAATAGTGCCACCAAGACACAGTTTGCCTCTTCACTTTCTGAACCGAATTCACTAAACACTGTCTCATGTGCATTCAGGCCAATCATACTGAGCACAGCAGTGCCTAGCATTCTAGTTCATTCAGTGACTCTCTAAATTCAGTTTAAGTGTTAAAGTTTAGCATTGTAAGTTAATGATGTGATACGCCTTACCTTAGAGGCACAATCAAAGCCTAAGTGTAGCGCAGCCAGAACTTCCAGAACAGTCAGGGAGTCGTTACATTTCACAGCTGAAACATAATATGGTAGTGGTGATACGCAGATACTACAGATGTCCTATCCCTCAAAGCCATTGCATACTAGTGCAGAACATTTTCTTTTAATTTGTTTGTGGCATTTTCAAAACTATGTGTCTGTCATCCAGGATTTTACAGCAACAAAATAGGTACTTTAAGCCTGTTTTGATTATACAACACATCACTATAAGGCAAAAATTTGATTTTGAAACTTATGTTCCTAATGTTTCTATCATCAGGAACTAGCATCACATCAGTACCTCTATGAGGCCTTCAGCTGGTATTTTTAACACTATGAGCTGTTGTTTCATTCTTGATAGTGCCATATTTGATTAAACCATGACCATGATGGTCAGCAACACACACAGTAATCTTTCTTTTGCCGAGGACATCAAAATCTTTTGTGTTGTTATATCTTCTAACAATTGTACTTCACCACAGTCTGATAATGATTCTATACAAGGATGGTGGGCTGCAAATGCTGTGAAACCTAACATTATTAAAATCATAAATATCATTTTCTGAAGGAAAACTTAACATTCTGATCTATAATAATTATTATAGATTTTGTGTACCCCATATAACCCACATTAACTTGGTGACACCTGGGAGAATTTCCTGTTTCAAAGCTTTATTTTCATCATGTTGATTACATATTTTGTCATTTCCAATAGCTTCTGAGATATCAATGTTATTGTAAAAGTTTGCATAAAATTCTATGAGCCCAGAACTAAACTCTGTACAGAGGAACCTTAGAAACTGGTTTTAAATTCATCACATATGGGCTAAATCAGAGCTTACTTTTCTATACATCTCAATAAACATTCTCCACATCAGAAATTGTTTCAAATAATAATTGTACACCATGAATTCAGGCTTCCGCTGCAACACTCCCAGAAGAGCGCAGATCTCAATAATTGTACACCTTAATTGGTTCTTCGTTTTATATCATGCACCTTTTTTTTGTGAAATGAGTCTTTTTTTGGGGCAGGGGGACAATGAAGCTCGAGTTCAATCAGTAATGATACAGGTTACACTGCACTGATATGCATGAAAATGATATTCCCTTTAAAATGTGCTCTGTAGATCTCCTAACACTAAATTTAACTGGAGTCCACTGAATAATTTCAGAGATCAAATATACAGATGAACACACTTGTAACATCTCCATGATGCATTCACTTTATGCACTGTGCATAAAAAATATACTGAATATTACATACGATGTATTGTGACTCAGTCTTACCATAGTGTGGCTCAACACGTGGCATCTTCAGTTTCCATTCCCTGTGTTTGTGCACAATGTCTCCAATGTCACAAACATAGAAAGCTTCTTCTTGAACCTGCCCAGAGTGCAAAACAACTTCACAATGACACTCGAAACCATACAGCTTGTTAAAACAAACTAGAGAACTTTCATGTACCAGTTCTGTGTACTGTTTTTGGTATAAGGTCACACCTTGCACTTTCCAGGACCTAAACGTTACCCCTGGTAACCTGTGAGGGCCATACAGTTGGGCAGATTAACCTTTAGCAAGTGACAATGAAATATATCCCCATAATGCCTCCTGATGACAGGAGTACATTCCAATTCAAATTTACTGCTCTTTATTTTTATCAAGTATGGAACTGTGTACCCTATGTTACTAGCACATTACAAGCAACAAGCTGTTAGATGGCACATTACTTAGAATTTAAGATATGATCATCTGTGGCTTTAAAAGTAATCACTCACAACGGGTTGAATCAAAAATGGACATTTAACATCAACAGTCAATATTCTCAAAGTTATATTCTCATGAAGTTATATTCCAAAAGTGAAAGCGTAATTTGGACTAAATAACGCGTGGGCTTTGTGGTGACAGATGTGGCACTCTGGGTTCTGTGACTAGAAGTTCCTTCATCAGGTAAATATTAACTTCTCAAGGGAGACACACTGTGTAGTTACTTGGCTTATTTACTGGTTACTATCTACAGGCACTCCTCATTTAACATTACCCTGAACAATGTAGTTTTGCTTCAATGTTGAAAAATTTTAGTGACCACAGATTCAGTGAACATTGCCTAGGCTATGATTAACACTGTTTTCTTGGGTATTTTAATTAATTCTTAAAGGAACAAATGCTCTGTACTGTGTTGTAATTTTCAGTAACATAATTGCAATGTTGAATGAGGACTTAACTCTGTTTCTATAGTCTGTTCAAAACAAATTTATCAGCACTACTCACTCTGGATTCGGCAATATCTCGCACAACTTTCCACACATCCGTTTCGGCATCCAATACGTGGATTCGGTCATCAAGATTTGTCACTTTCATCTTGGTCGTTTAAAGGATTACAGAAGTTTGTTGTGCCTGGGGATTACAGTTACTTGAAATGTTGTGGACACTAGGAAAGGCGCGTTGGAACAAGTGAACTGAAACAACAAGGAAACATTCAGAACAATAACCACAACCAAGTGGGACAATATACAAAATGAGTTAAGTGAATTAGCAACATTTGTTATTTCTATGCTAAATCTAGCAACGTTTCAGTTTTAATTCCTCATTTATTTATTCAAACTCTCGTCAACTGGCAAGAGTTCATTTATGTGTTTAACTGTGGGCCCCATTTTTGTTTCCCATACTTCAGTGCCATGTAATTTTACATCTCTATAAAATACAACTAAGTCACACTTACGAGGCAGCCTTAGTTCAGTGCTGGGCACTCTGATACCAGTTGTAGAAAAGACCTAACAGGAGCTGAAGCAAGAATCACTTGCAGCCCAAGGCGGTTCTCCGTTGAGAGAAAGCCTCCAATTGGACTTGTACAAGCAGAAACCTGCTGCTGGGCTCTGAACCAGCCGAACGGAGATGTTACAACCCTGAAAATAAAAATGCATGTTCTTGTAAATGATAAGTTACCTTTTTTTGAGTTTACAACCATACTGACATCATCAAGTTACAGCTGCAGGTATGCAGATCTTAAATACATGTCCTACGTTTGGTTACATATCAGTTTGTTTAACCATTTTCCTAACTGGACTGTATGAGATGAAGATAATGTATGATAACAAATTGGGAAGAAAGTGGTGAGAAGTGGTGTAAGTTTTTATCAAGGCAACATGCCAGTGGCAGAACTACGAAAAACACAAAGAACCTGTCGGACAGCCAAGAACCACGCTCAAAATGCAATAAACATGGGTCCTACTGACTGATTCCTTATTTAACAGCGTTTTCTCAACTGCCAACGTTTTACAGCACTAAACGGTAAGAGAACTGTGAATGACTCAAAAACACGTGAAAGAAGCTGCACGCCATTTTGGGCATATATCAAGACTTAAAGAGATACTTGGTTTGTGACTGTTGTTCATTGTACACTGGATCAGTCCTTAGCTGACAGTGTAAGTGGTACGCGTCGTGTTTAAGGGGTAAATGCACTAGTTTACTGATGGAGATCGTCCCCCAGGTTGCGCCAAGACTTAACGTAAAAATGCCGAAAACAAACCAACGTTGCGGCGTCAATTTACGTTACCGTGTAAGCAGAATACATGGCACACTACGCAAAGGGACAGCTGACGGTTGCCTTGTAAGCATATCGTTTGCGTTCGGAAACTTACTCATCTTACGCGCTGCGTAGCCGCCCCGTATTGGGGGGCCCCGGGGGGGGGGGGGGGGGGGGGCCCGGGGGGGGGGGGGGGGGGGGGG
>BLKM01000476.1:68195-105299 GCA_013340265.1 Coptotermes formosanus | reverse complement strand
AACTGGACAATACATGCACCTGGTAATTTCACTGCATAGTAATATGTGACGGCCGCATCTGTGCGCATGCCTCTCTTAGTAGTTACCTAGATGCCGCACAATACTGACTACGTCAACCGCACTTTTCACAAATTTTAAAACTGCTGCTCTCGTATTTTAATTGTGTCTGGAAAGGGTGACGCTGTGTTCACAGAGAGCCTAAGGATAAAGAAGGAAGTGATGTCTGCTAGAAAGAGTGAGGTGTTGGATTCAGTTGAGCCGGGGCATGGAACATTGCTGCGGTCGGACGCCATTACGGTGTATACGAACGGACGATTAGTTTCATCAAGAAATATCACGATAATTGGAACCGATAAGGTCAAAATTTCTTGTGTAAGTCTTCATGACCCCTTCCCCGAGACGGTGGAAAGGGAAATGTGTGTATAGGTGGAAACTGGGGCACATAAATTTGTCAGTCAATGGCGCTGTGGTAAGGGACAAGGCCATTTGGTTATACAACCATTACACAGTCCGGGGTGAGAAGGGTAGCTCCCATGTCAGTGAAGGGTGGTTTGAAAAATTTAAGAAGACGAGCCTGCACAATGTGAAGAGAACAGGAGAATCAGCATCTGCCGATCATATGGCTGGCACTAGCACCCACGGCACTTCAAGCAGGCAGTCGAGGAGCAGGGGCTACTTACCACAGACAATATTTAACGATGATGGGAACAGGCCTGAAATTTAAGCACGAGGTGGAGGCTCTCATGGCATCATACAAGGTGTATAAGAACATGTGGAAGAAGGAAGAGCAATCGAAGTAGTGCCCCTTTCTTCACGAAGTCTTCAGTCGGACCCTCCGCTGTGCACTGTCATCACCGTGACAACTTTCGGCCAGGAACACGGACATCATTCCAAAAAACGCCAACACAAATGTTTTGTTTCGTTTTTTGTATCATCTTCCGTGTGTCTCTGGGTGGCCTCACCCATTTTTTTACCATATGTTCTTAACTTCGGGCATCGCAGTATTACCGTTCGCGAGATTTTTCAAGAACTTAATTCCCGCCAACAGCGAGGGTTTCCTGCACAATAGAAAATAAAGACCTACATCTGGCTCATGATATGGCACTTGAATGTTTATCTGCTAGGAGCAGTTGCTGAGGGGCAAAGTGCAAAGACACTGTCATACTTGATGAAATGAGTCATTAAGTTACAAATGTATACAGCCATACTAAGAAAAACTATTTACATTTTAAAACAATGGGCAGTATGCTTTTTGCACCTGAAACACAATGTGAGTGAAACCTCATATTCTGACAACGTGCAGGAATGGATGAAGTCATAACTCAGTTCTACTGACTCCTCACCCTAGAAGAAGACATGTCCAGCATTGAGTTCTTGCCCCCATTAAAATCTCATTTGAGCGACCTATCTTTTTTCTTATCTTGGAATAATTCCTTGCACAAACAGCAAATTGAGTTAAACACTTGTGGCTCTGTGGATGCTACTGTTTCAGATCCAAATCCGTGGGCTTAACTTAATGTGTCAGCTTTATTGCTCAAAAAAACAGAAACTAAAATTCTCAAATGCAGTGGTAACCTACAGGATACACTATTCAGCACGCACTCAATTTAATACTCACATGGGATACTGACTAACCTGAAATTTGTTGTAATTTCCCTTCGTTATTCCAGGCAGATGCCCAGACAGTAAATTCAAACAATCCACAACACCTTACACCACAGTCCTCTCACCTTCACCATGCACATAAATGTCCACTCACACAATCTGATACGAAATAACACGTCATTAAATAACCTACACCAGATCAAAAGTTCAACAGACTTATTATCAGACTGTTTCTGACACTAAGCAGCAATTCAGACAGCACATAGTATGTTAATTTGCAACATACCACTACCAGAAAAGCAAAGACTCTGAATAATACTTGATGTGAATTAAGATGAAGTCCATACCTGGGAATATCCCAAGTCACGAGAGCGCCTTGCTCTTGGAATTTGGAATCTCATTCACTAAGATGATACGAGTATCTCTTTGAAGGAAAACACGCCAGCTCTCTCATAAAATGAGTGAGATGTGCTTGATGAAGCCGTTTTCTGAGCTATTTGTCACTATACACTTCTTCCTTCTCTTCCCCAACTCTTATTCAGCACAAAGATGCGATACAACTCTGTTAAGGAGTCTGGTTACTTGAATCAAAGTGCTATACCACAAGTAAGAATAAACGATTTCAGGCTGGCTCGTTTCTTCCAGAAATCCCCAGTGATTTGACAGCGCTAGCAGAGCACAATGTTCCTCACACTCCTTCGCAATCTGCATCTAATACTGAAGCCTCCACAGTTTTGAAGCAACCTATATATAGAGCAGCAGATCCAAAGATCAATGTTCACTTCATACAGTGTAAGAGGAAGGGGAGGGCAATCATTAGACCTTAACAGATGTCCAGGGACAGAGTCCTGTGAGGATGTGTTACCATATTTGTAACAAACTATCTCGTGCTAGTAATGCTGCGTGCAGGTTCCAAGAGAAGAAAATGTATGTACCCCAAATGCATACAAATATTTTCCAGATGTATTCTTTCTACATTTGCGTTCCTGAGTGATACTATTTATTTACTGTAGACGCAAAACACACAGTTTCTTTCACTTTATTCATCTTTTTTTAACTTTTCTAGTTGAAATGAGGACTTGAAGTCTGTAATGGACAAACCTATCACTGATGAAGCTACTTAATGACAGGAAGTATTACTTTGCATATATACTGTATAATTAATATACACCATAATGAAAAATGTTTAAAACAGTATTCATACATGTTATGTCACATATCAATTTTTTGTAGTAATGATCTGAAACGACACAATGTATTCATGTTCACTTCACGCAAAGAGCATATGCAAAACATAAAACTTTACAATACAGAGAATTGTTATAAGAAGTACATACAAGTAAAAAGTGTGTAATATATACTAATATACAATTGGCCTAACACACTAACCACAAACCCAGCACCAGTGTCATATTTGACGATACCTAATTCCTCTGGTAAATATTTAATCAAATACAATGAAAAATAATTTTAACTCTGCAGTGTAATTAACTCTGGATAAACATATTTTTATCTAAAATAAATAAATGTGGTGAAAATAAGCTACACAAAACTGCAAAGAAGTCGTCTGGAAAATGTATGTACTCTTGTTGTGTTACCTGGCATTGACATGTGATTTTATAATGAACAAACTGGACCCTGTTTTTCCAAGTGTTGAATCATTCTTAGGTATAAACAAATGTGGAACACTTTTTTTTAGTGGTGAAGGGCCCCATAGCAGACACTACGGACGCACTGCAGCCTTGAGGCTTATTGTGCAACCCTATGATGAAGATGAACTTGATGATTATTTTTTGTCCTCTTCCTAGTAATGGAGCACCAGTGGAATGAAACTGACAGGGGAAAACCGAAGAACTCGGGGGGAAAAACCTGTCCCAGTGCAACTTTGTCCACCACAAATCCCTCATGGACTGACCTGGGATCGAACCCGGGCCTCCACGGTGGGAGGCCGGCGGCTAACCGCCTGAGCCATGGAATGGCCAATGTGGAACACTTTGGTATACAGCAGTACCAACAGCTCAGGCCAATCAATATGAAAAGCACTGCTGCCAAGTAAAAGTGTTATGGCATGCCACACTTTCTCAACTTCCACTTTGATTGGTTTATTTACCCCTTTTAATGCCAGCTGCATGACGTGGGGTCATCATAATCTGACATTCTGACCGTGAGGTACATCATCCAATCAGTATCAGTGTTGTCAGTCAATATAGGATCACATGAGAAAACCTGACGCAAAAATGATTACAAAACAGCATACATGTGGCATTCATTTAATAATCAATTTTAACTTCATCTGTTACACATAATCTAAAATTTCTCCAGGTCACTGCTGCTCGTGATTCTTGTCAAGTAAGAACAAGTGAGGAAATACATGCTTTATGTAACCTTGTGGTGTGTTCACATCTTTACGCTCCTTAACACAGACATCAGTTGAGGCATTTTGCTTGAACAACCTGTACAGTGAAACGAGAGACAAATATTGAAAATGTTGCCATGGCAATACAACAGTGAGCTCTCTTTTGTATTGTTGAGTTACATATGTTGCTGTCAACAATACACATAACACTCAGATCTTCAAGCAAAGTGCCTTACATTTTTTTCAGTTTTAACAAAACCTGAATTTTATTGGTAGATTTTATATAAAGTTTCGGGAAAATCAGTCTAGTATTAGCTGGGTTCTGTGTGAACAGATTGGTGGACACAGTGTAAATAACAGCTGCTTTTTGCAATTTTGTAAATGATCTTAAAAAGACAAGGTTGATATCTTATGTAGATATGAAATAAGCTAAGAACCAAAATGTCAGTACAATTCATGTAGTTGGAATGAAAATTTCAAGAAACTTTATATTATTCACACCATGCATAGTTTATTGATTAAGTACAAATTATACCAACTACTGCACAGTGCATTAGTTGGTATAATTTGTACTTAAAATTCCAAGAATCTAAGATTTGTGGTTATGGCAGGTACTTCGAAAACTACGGCCCTCTATATGTCCTAAAGGACACCAGACTGTAGTGTAGTTTGTTAGAGATACTAACATATTTGAAGAAACATGCTGCATCCTCTTTCAGAGTAAACAAGTGACAAATCAAGACAAGTGAGTTTTAAGGTTTCCACAGTGACGTTCTGAGGACTCAGGTCTTCCAGGATGCAAGATAGTATCAGTTGAGTTTCAAAGGTGCTATGTTCCTTCAAAATGAGGGAAGCAATACCACAGTGACAGTGTCATAACCCAAAACACAGGATTAAGACATCTTAACGGAACAAATAACCATACACTCCAAAAAGTCGATCAGGAGAAAGAGATGTAAGAGGAATACTTAAAAGACAGCTATAAAGGTGAAATATGCCTGAGCCAAAATCCATGGAGGGCAATGGAACAAGACAGCTGACTTTATAGCTCCAGAACTTAACTACAGTTAAACCCCGATCTTACGCTTTTGTGGGAACCATTTAAAATGGCATATACCTGGGAAATACTGTTCCTATAGGCATTTGGCCAGGACCATGTAAAAAGTGCTTAAAATCATGGAAAACACAAAATTAGGGGTTTTATATAGTTACAGCAATCAGCTGTTGTCCTACCCCTCCGCAATCAGGGTGAACACGTCAGTGTAGCAGTAACTCTATCAATCTGCATTTGAGAGGTGTCCAGTTAAAACTCTGGATGGGCTGAAGGCTATCCTGAGACTGTTTATGGGTTTACTCATAAACTTCAGACAAATACTAGGACAACAGTTTCAAGCTTGTCATGACCACTTTCTTGTCAGTCATGACCACCTTCATACTGTATTTGATGCTGCATGGCCTATGCATATGAAAGAGCATCACTAAGCAATCCAATAATCAATAATTGTAATCCATGTTCGTTAACAGTTTATACAGAAATAAAATTAATATATTTTAATACAATTACACTTGGTTATGTAATAGTGTAGGCAATTAAGTAATGAGATACTTAATAATTCTTCCTTCGCTAACTGTTCCATATGCTACTGTATTTAATGAAAGCAGCATCTGGTAACTGAATATTCAAATGCCACCTTAACACATGCCTTTTGTGTCTGTTGTTTTCAGCTTGCATCCGACATAGTTTTTGACATACAAGATTGCAGCAACAGTAGCCCATACCACTGCGCTAACATGCAGACACAGAACAGAAAACACAACCCACCAAGGTGTAGCAGAGAAGGTTATGGTTTGCTTGGGTTACTGTGTCTATAACCAAGGTTAGGCTTGCATTTGTGCGCACTACTGTTAGGGAAGTGCAGTCACCATTCTTACAGCACGGTGAGCAGGTCTCGGTGGCTTATCCGCGTTACTCCACTGCACACAATGTTTGATGGGGGAAGGTGTTAATTACATACGCAGAATACATGTCTTTTGGATGACAGGAAGGTTAGTCTGGCATCAGCTGTGTGTAGAAACAGGCTGTGAGTAAATGTCACATTTCGTGTGATTCCAGGCCGGTTGCGGTGCCTCAGTGGCTGTTGTAATTTAATTTCGGTGACTTCACTTTTCTAGAGTGGATCAGATTTGTGTAAGCTGGCAACCGCCACGTCATTTATTTTTACTATGTTCGCAATGTACGTCTAAGATGATTTCCGATACACAAGAAACGAATAGTATGGCACAAATTCAGGTGTTGCTTATGATCGTATATTATCTTGTTTACCCAGATATGTGGCTTCTATTACACAAAATGTGAACTTTGTGATGTTCGCGGGTAAACACGTCCAGTTTTGACTACTAGAGAAATAATGCACCACACTATTATCCATTAATTCCAGGCATGTAAAATTACGGAATAAAGTCTACATTTTGGGAAATTTCAGTAATTGTATTAGTCAGTCTCCTGGCGATTTCTGGGCAGCAAATTCTCGCCCGTGCTAACATGAAACGTGGTTAAATAGAAGAGAAACTACGCACCTATAGGAAAAATGGAACTAAATTCTTACAGATCTTCGTAACGAAAATTGCTTCACAGCAGAAGCCATACAAACGTATTTCTGAATCGCCTTCAGTTGCTACCACGTTTTAGTTCAAGCAAACTGGACGTGTGACTCATGGGAGGCGATCACAACGAACGATTTCCAGCTGTCGACACTTTCACTCACCTGTACCGACGCTAGCCACCCTTTGGGCCGGCGCTTAATTGATGACGGAATGGTGAATGGTTTTTAAACACTTTAAGAATTAATAAGGAATCTACTTTTCTTGATAAATCTGCCAGATTTACACCACCGACCCACACTGAACCACCATGCTGCGCTGGAGAGCTACCTGGCGGCACGTAAATTAACTATAACGGCATCATGGAACTACTTTTGAGTATACGTTGGATCAATGCGCTTGTCGCAGATCGATTTGTAATTATTTGCGTACAGGAAGTCCTTTTAACAAGTGTTCCGTTATAACCTCCCGTACACTACATTGCACAGTTTTGAATGTTCTGAAGTTCGTTTACTAATTATTCGGCTGACTAGGCTGCGGCCTGGACTATTTTCGGTTCTAGTACAGACAGAGGCAGGAGATATTTAATTCTCGAAACATCCAGATGTGCTCGAGGGCCCAAGCAGCCTCCCATGCAATGGATAATGTGCGTTGCTTCCTTGGGGGTCAAGCGGTCGGTGCTTGAAGTTGACCAGTCACCACCATCTAATGTCAAGGTTAAGATTGAATGGAGCGATTACCGAGAAACTGTGTTCTTTGTATCACTTTAGCATTCATTTTAACCAATTCATCCACTTTGAAGATGGAGACAGTACGTTCCTCCGAAACGTCTGAACATTTGACCATTACACATGCAGAAACCCAAAATGAGACCCTCAGTTTATCAACAACTGCCGTGCAAGAACCCAAGATCTTTTGCAATATTAGTTACCACATTTTTTGTGCGTTTGTGTGCAACAAAGTATCAGTACTTGGGTCATTTGAACCACGGCCCAGCAGTTGGACCACACTGTATTAAAGTGCATATGTTAAGACTTTGGACTAAATTTATTTGACTGGAGGCCAGTCTTGTGGGAAGTTCTTGAGAACACGGACAGATCTTCGGGTACTCTACAGGATGAAAGAAAAATGCACGGCAAAACCAACAGAAGGTGAATCTACATCACAACACAGGAAAAAATATCATACGAACATAGGCCTTCTAAAGCATGGTATACGAGTTACGGCGTCCTGAAGATAAATCGGGTGAGCAAAGTGTCCACGTTGATTTTCCATTCAGGTATTGCAGACGGCAGACTTCTGGCACCATACTTTCTTCCACCACGTCTGACCTAGGCTGTTTACCACGATATCCTTCGAAACGTCCTTCCAGAGCTGTCGCAAGACGTGGATCTGCAGGCTGGAATTCATTTATGGTTCACGTATGATGAGGCTCCAACACATCTTCTTCTTGCAATTCAGGAATTCTTGAACAAAGTGTTTACGGAACAGTGGATAAGAAAGAGCGGACCAGCAGCATGTCCTGCTTGTTTCCCTGATTCAAATCCCTTAGATTTTTTGTCTCTGTGGATATCTAAATTCTACAGTTTATGTTACAGAAGTCAGTGCCGTCCAGGACTTGCAGCAACGAATACAGAATGGATGTGACATGATTTGCACGACACCTGCAATTTTCCGGTGAGTCAGGCAATCGCTGTTCAGACGTGTAACGTTGAAGCTCAACGTGGACACTTTGCGCACTTTCTTTAATATTCAGGAGGAAGTACTCGGAAACCATACTTCAGAAGGCATATGTTCAGAATACATTTTTTCTTGTATTTTGTATTTGTATATTTTGACGTGCATTTTATGTTTACTCTGTATAAGACGGGGAATTTCTTGACTAGCCGAGTATTAGCTTCTCTGCGCCATGCAATTAACCCTTTAAAGACGAAGCTTATCTGTTTTATATAAGGAATCAGTGCGTACCGCGCTGTAAACACTCTCCACTTCGGTTATAAAAACCAGTCTCTTAATGTTTTATAAGGCAAAAGTTGCTGTTTGTTCTGAGATCCGTACAAAACACATAAACGCAATGTGGGCACCACGTAGAATTTTTTAATGTTAAACCTGGTGGTATGTAAAGTTACCGCTAGGCTTTAAAAGTTTAATTTTTTTAATACTGCATGTGAGGTACATATGAGTAGCAACACGCGAATAGCGTGCCCATTCATTCCAGACTTTTGGCCATTCAGAGCCTCATCATTGCGGGCCCACTGATGACAGTACCCGAGATAACGGCGCGCATTGACTTCAGGGTCAGAAGTGGCAACCGTCGCCGAGCGATTAGTAAAATTTATTTTATTTGATTGACCTTAATTACAGGAAATAGAGAGACGAGGGTACTGACCCTAATACAAACTTTGATTGCACAAATTACTGGCTTAGATTTCCTTGAATTTGGGGACCTCTAATTTGATTCCGTTTGGTTTGCATATTGCAAGCAGTTAACAACTTGAAAAGACTAAACTCAAACTACATTACATAATGCACCTTGCTTTTTCTGCTAGGTGCAAAATGACTGAATATAAAGATTCAGTTTGTACCTCACAGAGAACACAGTGATTCCATAAGAAAGACCAGTCGGTGAATGCTGTTTACTGTGAAAGCCATACGGAGCAGGTTCATACACTGTGCAAGCAAAAGGCAGTGTTTATGTTGTTAATCTCACCACTAGGCTATGAAGGGTTGCGACGACACATCTCACCATCAGCAGCGGCGGAACTGCTGGGTTTTAGGGGATGCGCAAGATGACACCGGGAGTTCAACTGAAAACCGACCCAGGCGCACGGCATGCGTGACGGACTTATACTTTCGCACATTACACACACACACACACACACACACACACACACACACACACACACACACACACACACANACTTTCGCACAACACACACACACACACACACACACACACACACACACACACACACACATGTATATAGGCGGTACACGGTGGCGCAGTTGGTTGAGGCACTGCACTGCAAGCTGGAAGGTTGCGAGTTCGATTCCCGATGGTGTCATTTTTCCGGCCTCACTATGGTCCTGGGGTCGACTCACCCCGTGACAGAAATGAGTGCCAGGTTTTCCTGTGGGAGGTAAAGGTGACCGGTGCGTAGTGCTGACACCTTTGTCACCCCAAATTCATGTGCCGATTGTCTAGAAATTGTAGGGAGCGTCAACTTCCTAGAGCCCTCAGGGCCTGTCCAGGCCTGTGTAATACCTTAGTAAATGACAGCGTCGTTAAACAACACGTTTAGAAAATTTTACCACCCAGTCCTATCAGCCAGATACTTTGATAGTGCTTTAAAATTGGTCACTCTCGTTTTCACATAAATGTTAATTCACGATTTACAATATTATAATCCTCCTATTTTACGGTTCATGACGTATGCAGTCAAGAAATCTTCCCGGAAGGAAGCCATGAATGCTTCCCGTCTCAGAATACATCGGCCGTTAGCCTTACGGAAAGAGAATTGTTTGTGAAAGTTCACATCTGCTTTATGAAAGGTATACCGAGAAGAACTAAAAGTGAATTAGTCCGACAGCTTTGAGGGTAGACCGAGGTTTGTCGGAAACTGTTGAACGGTACAAAGTTACCGTCCCATTGACGCAAATGATTGTTCGAAATTGGTCATCTGCGGGGCCCTTCGAGGCATGTGGGCGCCGTGGACTGGTCAATAATTTGGCGCCCCGGGCATGCTAATATTTTGGCGCCACTTAAAAACCGACAGGTCTGGCGAACTTTTTTCAGGACAGATGCCCAAATTGCGGACAAGAGAAATTATTTCGCGTGTAGAACCACGAGTTCACCAGCACAATATTTCTGATTTTTCCAGTGACGTCTTAGCGTCCTTTATAGGTTGGCGCACCGGACAGTTACTCGGCTGGCCCGTCCCTTAGTCCGGCCCTGGTCGTGTGGTATATGGTTTTTAGTTTGCGACTGTCCCGTTGGCCTGCAAGATCTCTTACACAGACAAGACTAAAATTCTATTTCCGGCACGTTGACAACCACTGCTGAAGGCGATCGGATGGGCCGGTCTTCTCGCGACTTCGGTTGTTTAGATATGCAGCGACACTGAAGTGCTTTGTCTTAACTTGTTTCACTCAGCGGCAAAACAAGATGCATTTTACAGCTCAAAACTTTTACTTGATACAGAAATGTGTTCCTGTATTTGTAATTATGAGTTTTCCTTGATCATTTTGTAAAACGTTGAACTATTTCTGTCATCCTGTAACATTTCGTGGCCAGGAGCCCGTGGACTGAGTTCAAGGGGGTCAGTGAATTTGGATGGGGAAAAAATTACAGCTTTATTTTTCACTAATCCTTAACTGAAATTAGCTTTTAATTCAATAATGAATGTAGGCAACAAAGTAATTTATGGCCTCTAGACCCCAAAAATTGTTTGTTAACTTCAACAAATCTCACTATCAAATTGTAAAAGGTAAAGGTTCACCCTGTAACAGGCCCTGAGGGCCCAAGAAGGGGAGTAGAGGTATAGCTCTACCCGTTCGTGAGACGAGGAGGGGATGGGGTGGCTAGCCCTACGCCCCGGCCGCTTTACCCCCGGGAAAGAGACCCGGTACCCATTGTACAGGAGGCTGGGTGGGCCCCAGGGCCGGTCTGGACGGGTACGGAAAATCTCGCCCCCACGGGCATTCGATCCCCGGTCCGTCCAGCCCGTAGCGAGTCGCTATACCGACTGAGCTATCCCGGCCCCACTATCGAATTGTTATACCCTAAAAAGACAAACACGAATGCATGTGGTTGTGTGAAGTACCTTTCTCTCCGAAAACGTGTAATTGATAATAGTCAACACGGTTTGCACTTTTCTGAGAAGGGATCAGTATGTTTCACCAGGCTGTCAAAGGGGTCTATGACACAAAAAAGGTTACAAACCACTGCTGTACAGTTTAAATTCCTTCTGATGTACGTATGCACTTAACACGCCCTTCTGTTGTTACAGTTGATAAGCCACTACATGGCAAAACAATCCTCATCTGAAAGTACAAAGGGTAAAGTTGATCCTGTTCGCATCCTGCAGGCGTATGGGTGAGTGGGAGTCCGTATCTTCTCATTCTTGACCTTGGCATTAGACGGAGGCGTGTGTTCTACTTCATGTACTTACCGCTTTACCACCGGGACAAGAAACCCGGTTTCAATTGAAAGAAAGCTAGGTGGACCCCAAAGCCAGTCTGGACGTTTTTGTAACAGACAGAACCTCTTGTACCTGAAAGGATTCGAACACCGGATTGTCCAGCCGTAGACTAATCGATATCCCGCCCCGTCTTCGAGTTGGTCGCTTCGTCGTACGGCGTACATGTGACTGGTTTCATACGACTGATTGAATCCGATCGGTTTCATGTAACCAGTTAACGTCAGTGGGACAGCAACGTAAGATTTAATCTTTTAAAGCCTAGCGGTAACTTCACGTACCACCAGGTTTAACATTAAAAAATTCTACGTGGTGCCCACATTGCGTTTATGTGTTTTGTACGGATCTCAGAACAAACAGCAACTTTTGCCTTATAAAACATTAAGAGATTGGTTTTTATAACCGAAGTGGATGGTGTTTACAGCGCGGTACGCACTGAGTCCTTACATAAAACAGATAGGCTTCGTCTTTAAAGGCTTAAAAAATTCTACGTGGTGCCCACATTGCGTTTATGTGTTTTGTACGGATCTCAGAACAAACAGCAACTTTTGCCTTATAAAACATTAAGAGACTGGTTTTTATAACCGAAGTGGAGAGTGTTTACAGCGCGGTACGCACTGAGTCCTTATATAAAACAGATACGGTTCGTCTTTAAAGGGTTAATGCGGAAAGACAGGTGGAAGGCTACGGTATCCCCAGTGGACATTCGTTCCGTGAAAATAACGCGGCAGACCCCTGTTGCTGCTGTGAGCGCTGGCGTTTCGAAGAGGGGTTCGTGTAGGAAAAAACCAGATTAACAGATGTGCAAGGGCGCCGGCAGCGAGCTGCAAGTTCGTGACTTTACACCACCTTGGGATCTTGACATTAATTACTTTTTTTTCATTAAATCAAACAGTAAAACATTTACAAAAACAAAACTAACTTTAGTACAGTTCCTGCAGTTTTAATCTAAATATTAATCAACGATTTTAATTAACCTTTTAAAGCCTAGCGGTAACTTTACACACCGCCAGGTTCAACATTCAATAATTCTCCATAGTGCTCAAATCCCGTTTACGTATTTTGTACATATCTCAGAACAAACAGCAGCTTTTGCAGTAAACGTCAGCAACTCATTCGTTTTTTATAACCGAGGTTGAAAGTGTTTACAGCGCGGTACGCACAGAGTCCTTATATAAAACAGATTACGTTTCGTCCTTAAAGGGTTAAACAACAAATATGACACTGACTTTTCCAAAATTGATCATTACAAAATCCGTTAACTTTGCATACAGGCAGTGTGTACCACCTTGCAAAAATTCGTGCCCCGCTTGATGCAGATCTGTTTTTGCATTTCACTCTGAAGAAATATCGCCGAATATACCTGACTCGCTGCACGCCTAAACTCTCCTTTCGTGACATTAATAAAACCAACTGTCTTCTAATCTGCACAATGCTGTATCTTATCAAAACACGTGCCCCTAAACATGGAGAACATGCTGGGCAGCTGCTTGCTGACGTAGGATGGTGACGTGTTTCGTTACGCAAGTCTGGATTTCCCAGCACTGGCTTCGACCAGTTACCACAAATTGTTTCTTGTTCCGAGAAGCAGATGATGTAAGCTGTTTTGTGGGCCCTGCTGTCGTAACGATTCCGGTCGTGATGTGGTATATCCGATGTTGCCAAAGGTTTATTTTTTTTTCTTTATTCGGTGAGCAGGATCGAGCTGCCTATAATCAGTTCTAGATTCAATCATAGGATGCTGCATTCATGGCTACACATCGTGTGGTGTTTTCTGAAAGTGTCTGTGATGTATTCACCTGAATTTGTCGCATTTGGGACAATAAAGAAAGGATACAAAAGACACGTAGCAAAGGAAACAATGGTGGAAATTTAAAGTTTATATTATACATTTAAATTATATTATATATACTAATATATGTATCTATATCGTTTTATAATTTATGTCATTATAAATTTATGAATTCATAAGAGCTAAACTCCAGTTCAAATTACCTTATTTACGCTGGAAGACGGAGGCAGGTGCAGTCTTCGAAACATTATGGGGTAAGTCGATGGACAGTGCCCAAAATAACAATCACGTCTGTTATAATAACTTGTCTAAAAAGAATCTGAAGTAGAATTAGAAAACATGTTTGTGGAGGCTAGAACTTATTCCCGAGAATATTCATTCCCCTCCGCAATGATGTTAAGATATGACTAACCATACCAAGCTCATACGTAGAACCTGCTGCAGTGATAGGAAACTTCATTTTACAAAATACAGTCTAACCCGGTTATAACGACATCGGTTTATACGACATGTCGCCTATAGCGTCGGTTATTCTGTGATACCAATTAATTCCTCACAGTCAATCAAAATATTACACTCCTCGTTTATAACAACACAAAATACTCAGACCCTTTCATGACGTTATAACCGAGTGTTGTTTATTTACGTGTTTTTTAAGGTTATCGAAATTAACACTGTTTATTTCTAGAAACAGTTTTTACTCTTTGGAATTTTTAATGGACACGGACTCTGTTCCCTGTGACGTAGGGGATGAATTTTTGTATGTGACTCAGATGAGTCTCAGACCCTTTTCTAGTCTTCACAGGGTTGCTCTATGGGGCTGAATTTTTATATGTGACTCAGATGAGTCTCAGACTCTTTCCTAGTCTTCACAGGGTTGCTCTATGGGGCTGAATTTTTATATGTGACTCAGATGGGTCTCAGACTCTTTCCTAGTCTTCACAGGGTTGCTCCATGGGGCTAAATTTTTATATGTGACTCAGATGGGTCTCAGACTCTTTCCTAGTCTTCACAGGGTTGCTCCATGGGGCTGAATTTTTATATGTGACTCAGATGAGTCTCAGACTCTTTCCTAGCCTTCACAGGGTTGCTCCGTGGGGCTGAATTTTTGTATGTGACTCAGATGAGTCTCAGACTCTTTCCTAGCCTTCACAGGGTTGCTGTATGGGGCTGAATTTTTATATGTGACTCAGATGAGTCTCAGACTCTTTCCTAGTCTTCACAGGGTTGCTCCATGGGGCTGAATTTTTATATGTGACTCAGATGGGTCTCAGACTCTTTCCTAGTCTTCACAGGGTTGCTCCATGGGGCTGAATTTTTATATGTGACTCAGATGGGTCTCAGACGCTTTCCTAGCCTTCACAGGGTTGCTCTATGGGGCTGAATTTTTATATGTGACTCAGATGAGTCTCAGACCCTTTCCTAGTCTTCACAGGGTTGCTCCATGGGGCTGAATTTTTATATGTGACTCAGATGAGTCTCAGACCCTTTCCTAGTCTTCACAGGGTTGCTCTATGGGGCTGAATTTTTATATGTGACTCAGATGAGTCTCAGACTCTTTCCTAGCCTTCACAGGGTTGCTCCATGTAGCTGGGTTGCAGGATATTCGAAGGGATCACTTGTGTAACGATCCGATATTTACCACACAGGACTCGGAAAAGGCACTGGAATATAAGAAGCCGTCTTCCGTCCGCTCTTTTGTTATGCAGAAAGCTTTCGATAGCCTACAGTTAAAGTTCGTTTTCTGTTATAGTCTGAGAGTTCGCGCATTGTGACATTTCCTTCCGCTTGAACGCATGAAAGAGTTCAGAGGTGCCGTCACTCACACAGCATGGAAGACAAAAGTAGTTGACTCCGTTGTTAGTAGTTGCAAATAGACTGAAAAATGGTGGCAATAAAGAACAATGGGAGGTGCTTTTGCATCGACAGGGGTCGCAATCCGTACCGTTGCTGGAAATGTTACCTCTGCCTTTTGAATAACAGCATCACGTGTTCTGGTTCAGCATCCACTTAAACAAGAGTCAGTCACTCTGAAGAGGGAGGCTGAGCCTTCTTCCGAAACGTCGGAACAGACACATTATACTGCAAAGTGTAAAAACACGGAAACCCACGAGTTAATGTTCTAATAGCCCTCTTTTTTAGAACTCTGTAAGTTCATACTTTTAGGTTTGGTATTCAATAAAGCCTTTGATTAAAAATGTCCTCAGTGGCTAAATTTTGGAATATGTAAGGGCGGATCAATGGAAATATCTGTGGAAGCCGCAGCTAAAAATGGAAAATGCCAAATTCTTTCGTTAGAAGTCAGTGGTCTTGATATCGTTGTAGATGCTTTAGTGCCTAATTTATCGGTAGTTTTGTTAAATACAAGCTGAAGGAAGGAAGGAAAGAAGGAAGGAAGGAAGGTAGAAAGGAAGGAAGGAAGGAGGGAAGGAAGGAAGGAAGGAAGGAAGGAAGGAAGGAAGGAAGGAAGGAAGGAAGGAAGGAAGGAATAAAAAAAGAAGACAAAATAACGTGTTTCGCCTGCTGTCTTTATTGATAAAAAGATGAAAGTAGTTGGGAGATTTAACTAAAGGTACCAGTTAACTAAAGGTACTGGTCAACTAAAGGTACTAGTTAACAAAATGGTAAAAGAAGACCTTTATCGTAAGTCTATTTTTAGTGAGTCTGGGTGGAAATTACAAAAGTTATGATGTACAAAGAAGGCTATATATTGGAAAGAAGAAAGTAAATAGAATCTCTTATGCAGTTGAGAGGGTATTCATTGCAGGTAATAAAAAGTGTTTACAGAGACTGTCCCCTTTTTCAGTGAGTTTCAGAAATTTAAAACAAAAACTTCTACGACTAAGACCAAAGGAGCGGCAATAAGTAAGATCCATGATCCTGTAAGGTAGATACTCGAACTCAAATTATTAAACAATGGTGATTTTTAAATACCAGGAAACTGAGTTAACAAATAATGGGGTTCTACAAAAGGAAGTTTCAAAAATTCATTAAGGCAAATAAATAGCTGCATATTTAAATTATATCATACAACAAAATTAATAGTTACTCACGTTACAAAGTGACAGCCCCTTCTGGTTCTATTCAGCTGAAACAAGATCGGATGTACCAAAAAGACCATTGTTAAAAACAGCTCAGTCAATTGTACGAGAACTCAAACATATATACGTTGTTACAGAAACAGGATAGTAGGTGACTGCAAGGACTATTAGAATGACGCTATCAGGAGTGGGACCTGATCGGATTTTATGGCACCAGTAGCGAGGAACAGTTGTGCAAATTTGCATAAATGTGGAGAGATTTACTCTTTGGAGGCAACAGGCCTATGTCCATAAGCGTAGCACGAGAATAAGAATGACGAGATATCCGTCCACTTTTATTTGTATTTTCTTTTAATAATATTTCTTGCTGGTAGGATGAAACAATAGATAGAATCTGTGAAATATATTGTGATTATGAGCAGTGATTAAAATGTATTCAGAACAGCGGCATTTAACCTTTTAAAGCCTAGCTGTAACTTTACATACCACCAGGTTTAACATTAAAAAATTGTACGTGGTGCCCACATTGCGTTTATGTGTTTTGTACGGATCTCAGAACAAACAGCAACTTTTGCCTTATAAAACATTAAGAGACTGGTTTTTATAACCGAAGTGGAGAGTGTTTACAGCGCGGTACGCACTGAGTCCTTCGTCTTTAAAGGGTTAAACGTTAGAGTCTTCTTATGGTGGTTGAATTAAGTGTCTCGGGACGGAAAATTCGGGTCTTCGTTCTTTTCTGCCATATGGTGATGGAAGCAAGACTGCTTGACCCCCAGTATCCCGAGAGCGTCACGCTGTGCTCTTTTGACCCTGTGGTCAGTCAGATCCTGTCAGTCATGACAGCATAATATATTAATAGACACTTGACAACTTGCGTCGAGGAAATTATCAGTAAAATTAATCGGATGATATTGTATAACACTTACTAAGTGGTACGCAATTTCCTTCGGCCATATATCCTTGTAAAGGAAAAGCATGCAGCGAGGTCATCTTGCGTGGTCCCCGAGTTTTGTCAAACAATTAAACAGAAACTACAGTATCAGTACGTACAACCATAATTAGATGTAGTGTTCTTGTTGATGGATTTCTGTTAAAACAGTAAGTAGGATTCAAAGTCCTGGGGTAAAAAGCAAAATTGTCCCTGAGCACGCCACGACAGCATGAATGTATAACTCCACATATTTTTAACATCGGCACGAGATGGGTACGAGTGGTCAGCTTCACACCCTGCTCTCTGTTACCCAGGGAGAAAAATTCCCGCGGTAACTGTTACGTACACGGGTAACTGGGTGGAATCCAGGGTAGGTCTGAGCGCTCTGAAGAAGAGGCGAATCTTGTACCTGTGCTGAAAACTGAACAGCGGCTCCTCGATCGTCCAGCGTGTAACTTAGACGCTAAACCGACTGCGCCGTCCCTAATCTCTAATTCTTGGGGAACACTTGAAAGCAGTAGTGGTCAGGATTTGATCGCAGTGGCCACGCCTTCTAAGGCGTGGACCTTCGCCCGAGCGTTTGCTGGAATCACGGGTTCGAATCCCACTGGGGGCATGGATATTTTTCCCTTGTGAGTGTTTGTGTGTTGTCAGGTAGAGGTCTCTGCGACGGGCTGATCATTCTTCCAGAGGAGTCCTACCGAGTGTAGTGTATCTGAGTGTGATCGTGAAGCCTCGACAAGGAGGCCCTGGCCCCACTAGGGGCTGTAGCTCATGTGGAAAAAAAAAAATGGTCAGGATTTGATCTATGGTTGGTGTGCATATGGCTTAATGCAGAGATCTGGTGGCGAGTGTGTGTGTGTGTGTGTGCACTCATATAGATTTATATGGGCGAACCTGTGTATTCCTTTTACTGCTGTATTTTTCACACATCTAATCTCCGTCACGCTCCCTCCCCCAACCCTCCGCCTTGAAATCATACGGGTGGCAGCGAGGGAGTTGGCGGTACGTAAATCCTGAAATTTTTTTTGTGGTGAAGGGCCCCGTAGCAGACGCCTTGAGGCTTCTTGTGCAACCCTGTGATGAAGATGACGATGATTATTATTATTTTTTGTCCTTTTGCTAGTAATGGAGCACAGGTGGAATGAAATGAAACCGAAGTACTCGGGGAAAAACCTGTCCCAATGTCCACCACAAATCCCATCTGGACTGACCCGGGATCGAACCCGGGCCTCCGCGGGCTAGCCCCGGAGGCCGGCGGCTAACCGCCTGAGCCATGGCACGGCCCTAAGTCTCGAACTAAGTGTTCGTGTGTGAACAGACTCACTCCACGGCCACTTTATTCCAGGTGAAAGAGCATTCAATGCCATCTACACAGCTAACCGCGCGGGCCGCAACGGTCTGGACAAGCAAATGACAAAAATAATAATTCTTGCCTCTACTAGGAATCGAAATAAGTCGTC
The DNA here is from genome assembly GCA_013340265.1 of Coptotermes formosanus. Taxonomy (NCBI): domain Eukaryota; kingdom Metazoa; phylum Arthropoda; class Insecta; order Blattodea; family Rhinotermitidae; genus Coptotermes; species Coptotermes formosanus. Next base: position 86,312 of record BLKM01000476.1, on the reverse strand, counting down.
CAGCCCTCAACTACTAGTTCATAACATTTCCATGTAACCCATTTTAGTATTATCAAATCATGTATGCGTATAGTCTTATGTGGTATTTTACATTCCCTTTTTTGAAGACTGTTTTTATGTGCTTCTCGTTTTCTTGTCTGTGCTACACCACCTTTGCACGTCATATATGCTTATTCATTTAACCCTTTTCTAAAAGTACGTTTTTTAGACATTTTGCCAATTGCTAAGTTTATATGACTCAGCAATAGATGAACGAACACGAAGCATTTGTGGAATTATAGTTAATGAAAATACAAGTACTTGGCGAAAAGCCAGTCCTGGTGCCCCTTGATCCACTAGATGGATTGACCTGGATTGAACCCGGACGTTAGGGGTGGGAGGCAGGCGACTAACCACCTGAGACACGGCACGGCCTGTCGTTTCGTCCTATGTGCATACACACGTATCCTTTTACATGTTAGGTTAAACAGATTTGTTAGGTTTTTTTTCTGTGGTTCAACAACCCAACTTGGGCCCAGGCCGCCTCATTGTTGAGGTTTCTAGACCACACACACACACACACACACACACACACACACACACACACACACACACACACACACACACACACACACACTCGGTATGACTCCTCTGGACGAGTGATCAGCCCGTCGCAGAAGCAGCTACCTATACAACACACAACACTCACAAGAGACAAACATCCATGCACTCGGTAGGATTCGAACCCACAATCCCAGTAAGCGAACTATCGCAGACCTACACCTTAGACCGCTCCGTCGCTGGGATCGGCGAGTTGTTAAGTTATATAAAGGTCAATTACAGACGTACGTACACGCTTTTTTGACATTTCTTCTCGTAAATTGTCACGAAAGATCACCGCAGAAGGCAAGTTTGATAATGCTAACGCTTTTATCATGAGCTTCCACTGCCCGGTGATTTGTTCGCTGTGAAATGCATGTATCCTCTCATGACTTTGTTCTCAACCGTCCTTATTCCTGTACCCATTCATAAATGTGAGAGGAAGAACGATCTGTTTCTGCCTTAAGGCGGTCGGGTTTCGGCCGGCACACCGACACCTTGCATGTGTCCCCAACTGGATAGTACGTTCTAGCAGGCCACCTTCTTTCTCTCGACGTATCTTCAAATATATCTTTTACCACTGTTTATCAATCGATGCTCTATGGTCAGAGTGAGACGTGCTGACGTCATTAAACAAACTTCAAAGTCAAACCCACACAACGGCGGTTGAGTAAAAGAAAGAAGTGCGCCGAAAGGCCGTGGGTGGAGTGCGAGTCGTCTAGTGTTTAAACGAAATCTCTAAGGATGGCGCTGGCATGCAGATCAGTACAGAAATGGTCGCATTTTAACAACTGGTTTGTGTTTGCTGTATTGATTATTCATTCCAAGATTCTTTTTGAAGTGTATATCCTGTATACTGCCAAATGAAAGATGGTCGTGAATTATGAATTTGAAGAAATGCACCGTGTTCTGTGTTCAGTTGGGCGTATCAGCACAGGAATTTTTGAAGGGCGTGAGAAATTCTGCGAGAGATTCGAATATGGGGCCTCTTGAATACAAAGCAGCAGTTGTACATTTTTTCAAAATTCATTTTAATATTATTCTGCATCTTTACCGTGCCCTGAGAACTATTTTTTCTTGCCATTTTTTACATTATGCATTCTACAAGTACCAAAATTCGCGTGTATTTCCCGTCAGTAATATGCTATTTGTGCTCTACCTTCATATTCAGTGTAGAAGAGCCGGAGAAGAATCTCTTCTTTGACGGTTAACCCTTTAAAGATGAAGCGTATCTGTTTTATACAGGGTATACACAAAAGAATGGTGCGGTTTCAAAAGTTAACAAGAAATTTATTTCTCACCTTACACGGGCACAACGTACACGGTCAGCAGCGGCAGCTGTCCAAGTTTCTCATGTGCTACCAGCAGTTCGCTTCTCATGCTTACTGCGGGGCCGCGGGGCCAGTTTCCAAGATGGCGTTGCAGCAGGAGAAGGCGTTCTGTGTGCTCCGTCTTGAGGTGTCCAGATCTGCCATCCCGTGCGCCGGATCTAACACCATGCGATTTTTTTCTTTGGGGGTTCGTTAAAGACAGCGTTTACGTACCACCATTGCCCATGTCCCTCAAGGAATTTCGTGATCGGATAACACATGCACTGCAGACCATTACAGCGGACGTGCTACACCGAGTCTGGGATGAATTTGATTACGGTGTGGATGTGTGTCGTGTGACCCAGAGTGCACGCATTGAAGGACTGTGATTAACGCATAAAAAACTTGGACAGTTGCCGCTGCTGACGGTGTAGGTTGTGCCCGTGCAAGGTGAGAAATAAATTTCTTGTTAAGTTTTCAAACCGCACCATTCTTTTGTGTATACCCTGCATAAGGACTCAGTGCGTACCGCGCTGTAAACACTCTCCACTTCGGTTATAAAAACCAATCTCTTAATGTTTTATAAGGTAAAAGTTGCTGTTTGTTCTGAGATCCGTACCAAACACATAAACGCACTGTGGGCACCACGTAGAATTTTTTAATGTTAAACCTGGTCTTATGCAAAGTTACCGCTAGGCTTTAAAAGGTTAAGCTACTTAACAATAGACAAGGCGTAACATCTCAGAAGAACTGAATCATAAGACAGCTCGTTAACAGCAGTAACTAAGCTAATGACGGACTCGTCTGAACTATACGTTTTGACGGTCAGAGCTACAAGAGAAGCTATATGTCGCACACCCACGCAAATAACGAAAAGTACTAGCCAAAATAACCAGCCTTGAGACCCGGATTTAAAGCTAGGACATCTCTATTACGAAACATGGGTGCTGATCTGTGTCTAAGCGACGTAGAAAAGTCAGGATTTTGGTAGCGTCGTGGCTGTCATGTAGACACTTCACATGCTGAAAACACCGAAAAAAGTAGAATTCGATAGCAGTCTTCAGATTTTCATGGCGGTTGCTCAAATAATGGTCGTCTTTAGGTTCTCTACACCGTGTAATATATCTGGTTTGTTCCGACGTTTAGGAGGAACCTACCACCTTCATCTTCAAAGTATCTGAATCTGGTTCAGGTACATGCTAAAATGATACAACTATTGTCTTTCTACCAATAACTTCCGTATTTATCTGAAACAAATTGAATTACCCGGACGGTGGAGGAAGTACGTTCTATCGAAACGTCGGAACAAACCCAACACACAAACATGTAGCATGATTTGAACAATAAATTATGCTTTCTGAAAATAAAGTTATGACACCGTCCAATTATTTATTTGTCTGTTCATGCATCACAACAGTTTATCTCAACCTAAGATCCTTCTACATCCTTTTCAAGTCGTTATTTACCATTCGTCATATCATTTAATATTATATAATATGAACTATTCTATGTATCATTAATAAACAACATTCATTCATTCTGTAGTTTGTCTTAGGACAGGTCCTTTCGTTCTTCGTGTCTCATCCAATGAATCAGAGAATCTCAAAGTAAAATGGTAGGTCGGATATATCTTAGTAAGATAAGAAAACAAATCGGTTAGACCTTCGTAGAATGAGGAGGGTACCTTTGACTTTAATGTGAATTGCCTGATGATGGCTTTTCACAAATGTCGAAATATGTAGCAAGCAAAACCTCGTATATTTAGATGTGACTGGCTGTCTGTACTTCGTTTGTTCTTCATATATCACCAGCGGATGGTATTCGTATCGTGAACATGCTAAATACAACTCTAGACTATCGGCAGACCTCAAGAAGCCGGAGGCGTCTTGTTTGAATTCCGTCGACACAAAGTTAGTAGATCACTGGTTGTTTAACCATTCAGCTTTATGTGCCAACTTAAGGGATCCAATTATAAATTCTGACATTCTGCGTGCGTTAGTTTTGTGTTTGGTTTAGACATCTGTTTATGCAATGTTGTGACAGATTTTATTTGAGTCTCTACTTCTTTCCATGACTCCTTGTGTAAGATGTAATTCAGTTGCAGCCCCTGTCTGCCGGGTAGACAACATCAAGGAGATTCCGCTCCGGGATTTCTTGTATTTATTTTCATTAACCTTTTAAAGCCTAGCGGTAACTTTACGTACCACCAGGATTAACATTAACAAATTCTACGTGGTGCCCACATTGCGTTTATGTGTTTTGTACGGATCTCAGAACAAACAGCAACTTTTGTCTTATAAAACATTAAGAGATTGGTTTTTATAACCGAAGTGGAGAGTGTTTACAGCGCGGTACGCACTGAGTCCTTATATAAAACAGATACGCTTCGTCTTTAAAGGGTTAATGGTGCTTGTTTCTTCAACTAGGCTCTTTATGTTGAAATAGTTAAAAAAATAATTTGTACACCCGCAGCGAAAGTGGATCTATTTAGGAGCATGATTAAGAAATAAAAAATGGTATTCATGGGAATATATTAAATTCGGGAAAAGCGTGCCACCGTCTGTTTCAGAATCTTTTATGTTCCTGAGTCTCAGTCAGACAACTAAGATTAAAATACACGACCTTTTGATTTCACATGTTTTTGCACTAGTGTGAGATTGGTTTATTACCTCAGAAAAAATGCAGGTTTAAAGTGTTCGAGGAAAAGTTAGTAGTTTGAATACTTTGAAATTTGGAATAAGAAGTAATAATACGATTAGAAATGGTAATGGGTAAGAATGTGGAAACGTTAGGAAGCTGTCGCGGCTTATTTCTGGGTATAACATTTTCCCGCTTTTTAACAGACTGAAAAAATTTACAAATTTCTCAGTTACTGTTTTCGATAGACAGACTGAACTCCAAACTGATACGAAACACAATTATACAGCTTCAGCAATTTATCCACAAGCTTACTGCAACGTGCAATGACAGCGCCGCGTGAAATCCGTATTGATAACGGTACAGATATTTGATTGTTCCTGCTATACAGGGAGTGTATTGTTTAGCCTGGTCGTCCTACCCAAAATGTTGAACATGCTTCAGGTGTAGGCATAAATAATGATTGTTACATTGGCCTTCATGGATACTGTGTTGAGAAATTGTTTTATTTTCCCATCAGGAAACTTCATTACAGAGCGTGTGAATGATTCAGGTGTCTTCAGAATGAACACTCCTGATTAATTTACACGCTGCTTTTATCTACTGTGTAACAGTTCACTACATGAAAAATTACCAGCAGTTCTTATAAGTGTACAATTAGACCAAATGATTATTGTTTTATGCAACGACTGATGTGCTCCCTCACGATGGACAAACGAGTTTCAAAATGTCTAGGAGGGTAGGGTGTTTTTCGAATATATCATTCTGAATTTGTGACAATTTAAGTGCGTTTGTTAGTTGATATTTAGAATATCGAACGATAATTGCACAATATGGAAAATATGAAGGACAGCTTCCTTCAGAATATTTCAGGGGAAGAGCCCAGTTTGACTTAACCTGGCGTCTGCGCCTTTCCTGAGCCATTTGACCAATGACTGAGAGCAAATATTTCTCTCATCTTATAAACATCGTTTGTGTCAATTTGAACATATTTTGTGGCAAGGAGAGGACTTTAGATATAAGGCACGAAGTGTTTCTTTATTCTAATCACAATATTCAGTCCAACATATGGCACTGTATTGTATCCAGATGTTCTATATTACAATACCTGGTTGGTCAATCCTACATGTTTCGATCCCTTATGGGATTATCATCAGGGATCGAAACATGTAGGGTTTTTTAAGAAGATATTTTAATATAACATATCTGTATAAAATGTAGTGCATTTCTTGGACTGAATATTGTGATTTAATTATCAATAATGCACACTATGAAAAATGTAAAAATTGTTTCTTGATTCTTGTACGTGGTCAGAAATATGTTTGGTCATGCCTAAAGAAAGTTGCAGTCTGGCAGTGGAACACTGACATTTCAAAATCCTCTGTTTCTAACGATTTTTAGTATATGAAATGTAAAATATACTGACAATAAAAGAGGGGGATAGCATTGCAAGTCATCAGCACTGCGCTCTCTCGCCATGTCATATAATCCAATTACCACACGTCGGTAAATCTCGATTACTCCGGATTGTGGTTTGTGTAGTGACCCAAAATTCGCTGCCTGCGTCATCTCTCACTAAACTGCCCGAAGAGAATTCAGTGTTATATGTTGATGTTAGACTTGATTTGTTTGTTGTTTAACATACCTGTTATTTACGGAAAGGTACAGCGCATTGTCTAACAGAGGTGCGCACCCAAAATTTTTCATTGGTGAAGGGGATGGGGACTGATCTTGCGGTTATATATAATTTAAGTTTGATTTTAAAATCTATGTTATGTAATTGTGTCGTAAGTGTAACTGTAACATAACGCTGTTTGAAACTGCAGTTACATGCATACAAATATAACTACATGTTACATGACTCACTCACGTGCTTTACACCACAATGCCTACTCTGACTGTTTTTTTTTAAATTTCGTCTAAAACGTGCGAGTCTTTTAGTTTATTTTTAAAAATTCTAATGTACTATTCACCAGATGATTTCAATAGCTGATTTAGGATGACGGGAAAATAATGCAAAACTTTTAATATAGTGTCTAAAAAGTCTGTGTTTTTTAAATTTTGTTTTGGGGCGGGGGCTGCAGCTCGTCAGGCCCCTTGGTTTCACCCCTGGTTTAACTATGTTTTATTAACTTTCTATATCACTAAGTTAAAGCTAAATTTGCCCCTGTACTTAAGCATGATGTCATGAAAAAGGGCGGAAGATAGAAAGTATGGATTTACGCCTTCTTAACTGCGTCCCTAGGAGGATGTAAGTGGTCAATTTTGAGCTCCGGTCGCTTAATTTTTTTATTGGATAGAAGGATATATGACGGTGGTGGTAAACAGAAGAACACAAATTACTTTTGGAAAACGGTGTTCATTTACGGTACATATCCGACCATTTTAAGCTTCTATGATATCAGAACGATATTACACATCCTTAATACATTTTTAGGCTCCATATTAAGACTGAACAAATATGAGAAGCTGTCTGAAAATTTTCCAGTACAGAAGGGTGAATTTCAAAGCATCCTCTTTAAAAAAGTTTTGTTTCTAGATTTTCTAAGTTCTCTCACTCCTTGGAATCACGATAAAATCATAAATACTTATGTGTAATTAGGAAGGTTAAGAAAAAGGGCTGGCCCTTGGCAGAATCCACCAGTTTTGGGGGCTATTTTAATAAAGAAATTTAATGGGATACGCAGTAATAAGAAGCGAGCACAGATATATTCTTTCTTTGTTTTTGTGTCTCTTTAGATTCTCCTCCTGTGTCACTTTTAAGCTACGATGTCTGTCGGCTCACTCCATAATTTTTAATCCTTTTAAGATTCAATTTTGCGTCGTAAATGTCGGCACTATAAATATACATTATTTCGAGATGCAATTCGTGCTTTTGTGTTGAATGGAACTTGTGTCCTTCTGCAGTCCTCAGGAAGGAATGCATAACAATAAGAATGCAGAAACTGTAACACGGTCACTTGCTCTTTCTTCAGTGGTCTACCCAGCAGCTCTGCAATAAAGCGTACTTAAATTTTGTGGGCTTAGCGCTGAATAAGATTATTGGGATGGGTTTTGGTTTGAAATGTACGAGGCAGAAAATGTAAAGCTATTACAGTCCCACCATTTCCCTATAGGGACCGAGGAAACCCACGAAACCAGTGCTGGAAACGGGCGACTGGTCTGAGGTTACAAAAACGAGGGTTCTGGCTGCTGCTTGGAATCATTTGCAAACGAAAGTGAAAATTGTTTCTACTTCTCAACTTTGAAAGACATATATTTATTAGGCGTATGTTTTGAAATATTTGATTTACATTTATACCAATGGTTTTGGTTAGACGGTATCAAACTTTCACAGAAGCGTTCGGATCCGTTCAAATACAATTCCTCCATCCGCCCCTACGTCTCGCAAGTAACAAATTACTAGGAGCCTTGCCAAATAAACTTTGCAGTAATTAGGTTTATTTTCAGTCCTTAATGTCTAAATCTCTTGTCTTCCAGTTTTATATCCAAAAATATGAAGATTAAATTACACAGACCTACAGTATAGTTCTGCCTTTTGTTTTGTATGGGTGTGAAACTTGGTCTGTCACATTGAGGGTGGAAAAGAGGCGGAGGGTGTTCGAGAATAGGGCGATGAAGATATTTGGGCCTAAGAGGGAAAAAGTAACAGGGGAGTGGAGAAGACTTCATAAAGAGGAACTTTGTGCGTCTGTGCTGCTCACCAAACATTATCCGGGTGATCAAATCAAGAAGAATGAGATGGGCGGGGCACGTGATAGGTATGGGAAATAGGAGGGTTGCATACAGGGATTTTGCAGGGAGATCTGGCGGAAAGAGGTCACTTGGAAGACATAGACTTAGATAGGAGAATAATAGTAAAGTGGTTCTTCAAGAAGTGGTATGGGGAGGAATGAATTGGATTACTGTGGCTTAGGATAGTGACAGGTGGCGGGCGCTTGTGAATGCAGTAACGAACATAGGGGTTCCATAAAATGCGGGTAATTTCTTGACTAGCTGAAGACTTGTTAACTTCGCAGGAAGGACTCTGCTCCATGGAGTTAGTTGTATCTGCCATGTCCATTCCATATAGACTTTACTTATTTAATCCATTTGTTTTACATACATATATATATACAAATATTTGATGTTTGTAAGGATCAGCAAAAAACAAAGCGGTTGTTATCTCTCAATAATTATATCTTCAAAACCAAAAATTTTACATCAGCACAGAAATAATTAACCTTTTAAAGCCCAGCGGTAACTTTCCATACGACCAGGTTTAACATTAAAAAATTCTACGTGGTGCCCACATTGCGTTTATGTGTTTTGTACGGATCTCAGAACAAATAGCAACTTTTGCCTTATAAAAGATTAAGAGATTGGTTTTTATAACCGAAGTGGAGAGTGTTTACAGCGCGGTACGCACTGAGTCCTTATATAAAACAGATACGCTTCGTCTTTAAAGGGTTAATGTAAATAAATACACTTTCTATGATAATGTTGACTATCTTTTGTTTTCCCGAAAGTCACTTATTGAGAGACGAGAGCGCCAAATATTATTCTGGTGATCCAATTAAGAAGGATGTGATGGATGGAGCATGTGGTGTGTGTGCGGGGGTGAGGAGAAATGCATACAGGGCTTTGATGGGGATACGCAAAGGAAAGAGAGAACCTGGCAAGCCTAGGGGTAGATGGGAGGATAATATTAAAACTGATATTAAAGAAATAATAGAGCACAGAATAAACGGGATCAGTCTGTGTGCTAGGAAGAGCTGGCGGTATCTTCTGAACAAGGTAATTAATTTTCGGGTTCCGTAAAAGCGAACAATTTTTGACTAGTTAGGTAGTCATAGAAGCAAAAAAACAGAAGGTTAAATAAAAAGCAAACATGAAAAGGGCTAATCATTATAACAATATTTAGGCTCATTAACCTTTTAAAGCCTAGCGGTAACTTTACGTACCACCAGGTTTAACATTAAAAAATTCTACGTGGTGCCCACATTGCGTTTATGTGTTTTGTACGGATCACAGAACAAACAACAACTTTTGCCTTATAAAACATTAAGAGATTGGTTTTTATAACCGAAGTGGAGAGTGTTTACAGTGCGGTACGCACTGAGTCCTTATATAAAACACATAAGTTCCGTCTTGAAAGGGTTAATGTTACGTGAAATGAAGTACGGTAGGGTGAACGATGACAATAGGAAGCATTCATGACTGACATTACCCAACAAAGCCAACTGAAACAAGAAAATGCATAAATATAGTAGAGTACCGGTCAGTACTTGCAACTCGTATAAACCAAACGTATGTTTGACGCTTTACTTCGACTTGGACGCACAAACTCAGTAGTTCGGAAGAGGGAAATTTCACTTTGCAAGACCATGAAATTGCAGTAAAGTTTAACGTGACGGAAACACCGCAGAACTTTGTAAGTTGGTGCGGAGTTGTTGATGTGGTTCGCTGAGTGCACGTAGTCCTGGTGGCTCTTTATTACAACTACAGCAGTAACGATACCAACAACTTGGTTGCTTGTACAGTTGTTTGTGGGCAGAAAAGAGGTGGGTCTAAGGAACACAGCAAACCCTACAGAAAATGTGACAGAAACACCAGACCGAATTACAGTTTTTTTTTGTGGCGCAACAGCCCAGTGAGAGTTTAGCCCTTTAAAGATGAAGCCTATCTGTTTTATATAAGGACTCAGTGCGTACCGCGCTGTGAACACTCTCCACTTCGGTTATAAAAACCAATCTGTTAATGTTTTATAAGGCAAAAGTTGCTGTTTGTTCTGAGATCCGTACAAAACACATAAACGCAATGTGGGCACCACGTAGAATTTTTTAATGTTAAACCTGGTCGTATATAAAGTTACCGCTAGGCTTTAAAGGGTTAAGTCAACAAGGAGCAGAAGAGTAATAAGAGGAAGGTGAAATACAAGAACTAGTGGACGGAAACGGAGGAGTAGAAAAAGAAAGAAATAAAGAAAGGGATAGAAGGAACGGGACAGGAATTAATAAAAGGTACAGAGCAACACTCGGGAAATAGTGTTCAATTACTGCACTAACCAACTTTGCATTCTGTGTGAGTTATTCTAATGTGCTGCTTGAATTTTTTCAGGTTGCAATCGCCAGCTTCTCTGCAAGATGAATGAACGAATGAATGAGTGAATGAATAAATAAATAAATACCTAAATGAGTACGAAATAATAAACACCGACTGATGCACCAAAAAATATATATATATATATATATAATCTTTATTCGTGAAAGTCTGCTACATCTTTCGACCCTGCTGGGCCATCTTCAGGGAGAATAGTTTTTCTACACTATGGTTGCGTTTATACAGTTAAGTGTGAATGTGCCCTGGGATTCATTCTCCGTTTGAGAGGTATCGCGGGGACTGTCTGCGGTCAGCGGGGGATGAAACTAGGGCACATTCACACTCAATTGTATAAACGCAACCATAGTGTATCAAAATTATTCTCCCTGAAGATGGCCCAGCAGGGTCGAAACATGTAGGAGACTTTCACGAATAAAGATTGTATATATTTTGGTGCATTAGTTGGTGATTAGTGTTTCCGTACGATAGAATGCACGGACATGGAACATATTAAGTTACGTAAATGGGTATTGTACTAATATCAAACCTTAGTCTCTTTCACCTCCTGTAATAAGATTTGATTTAATTTTTTCATGCTGGACCACTTGCGTTCAGTGAAAGACAAATTTGGAAAGCATGAGGAGAAATTCAGTATAACCAACCTATTTCATTTATTGGCGTTTAATTAATACATTTTTAGGATTGTGTTTAGTCTAGACAAGCTGCAACTCTTCCACCGCTTTTAAAATTTTGCATTTGCGAAAAAAAAAGAAAACCGTATATGACCGCGGGTGGGAAGGGGGGGGGGAATAAAGAATACCAGGACGTTTTTAAGAATATTTTGGTTCAGTTGCAGCCTGCAGTAGAAAAGGAGGGCTCTATATCAAGAACGGTGTTGGGACTATAATTATCTTCCAGAAATTCGAAAATAATCTTCAGTTACTGCAATATTAGTTGTTTGTGAGATATCCTAATTTTCTGGTTGAACTGTTTTAGGTTACAAATCATCCATCACTTTTATCTCAGCGAGAAAGAATTTCGCTGGACCCATTCATACAACACTGCATTTTTTAAACATTTGATTGTTTTACATCTTTTTTGGAACAGACAAGCTGCATCTCTTCCGCTGATTTCTAATGTAGTCTCTTCAAAACTTCTAGGCTGCATGGCAGGGAGGGGGAACGCAGCTTATTTGTTTGGATCACCTGCAGCCTGCGTTAGAAAACGTGGACACAGAACTACTGAAACGTCTTCAAGAGTGTTGAATATTGGGTAAGTATTTTAATTTCGTCCTCAGTCAATTTACTAATCATACGTTCTCTTTCACTTAATCTACAATAATTTGATTGTTCTGTTCGAGGTCCCCCCTCAGTAACCCTGTGGCTCATCGTGCCGAGGGGGTGTAACAAGGAAAGCTGCATGTCAGTCAAGTCGTTTCCTAATCTCCATCTACTTCAGAGGCTAAGAATGCGTGGAGATATACCTCCACTGCCCCTATATGCTTTTGTAGCGGAATTTTTAATTAACCTTTTAAAGCCTAGAGGTAACTTTACGTACCACCAGGTTTAACATTAAAAAATTCTACGTGGTGCCCACATTGCTTTTATGTGTTTTGTACGGATCTCAGAACAAACAGCAACTTTTGCCTTATAAAACGTTAAGAGATTGGTTTTATAACCGAAATGGGGAGTGTTTACAGCGCGGTACGCACTGAATCCTTATATAAAACAGATAGGCTTCGTCTTTAAAGGGTTAATCACAAGGATCATTTTACATCGAAAGCATATTTTTGTGTGCAAATAAATTTTTGTTATAAAATGAAAGCATGAAATATTCCGGGATATTTGTACATTTAGATAAGATGAGATATTCCTGAAAAAGAAATGTGGAACAACAGCGAATGGCTGGAAGTTAATAAATTATGTAGAATCTCATGATAGATGTTTACCATGTTTGCAGTATAGAAGTGTGGCTCTGAGGTACGTTGGTAGCCGTCTGCAGCATGACTCAGTCGTTACGGGTGCATGCAGTTGCTGTAAGAATTGGCGATGAATCAACAACAGAGCATTTGCTTTAAGCGCAACCATGACAGGCGGAAACGTCCTAACTATTTACTTTGATTTAAAACAAATGATTTTTAATTCTTATTTGAAGTGTAAAAATTCATGGTTATTGCCTGAACAGTTGCAGCTTTCCTTGGCTAAACAGGGTCCGGTATGTGCATGTGGCCAAAAAGTCTGTTAACCGGGAGTATTCTACCACAGCAAAGAATTTGCCGGTGCCGAGTTTTGCCAGTCAGCGTTTAAGAGGATGTCACAGGGTTATAATTTGTGCTGTAATCATGGTGCGTCTCATTTCTCAAGACTTTTATAATTTCATTAAGCAATAAGTGAATTTACAACGTTTTAAATGTAAATTTTACTAACCGTTTAACTGATATTTGGCCCATGCTCTACTTAATTTTAAACAACGCTAAATTTTATTAAATGCATAACAATTCTGCTTTGCTTTTAGGAGATATCGATTTGAAGTTATGATTCAGATGCAGCCGAACTTGAGAGGAATTGTGATCTACCTGAAAGTGTCCAGGCAAACTCCACGACAAGTGCCTTAGAACACCGCTCTTACGTTTCGCTTTCATTCCAGATCGTTATCCTGTAGAACCATTATATTCACCATGTATTAGGGATGCACATGTTGATAGTAATGATAACTGCACCAAGCAGAACTAAGACATTAAATTTGTGAATTACATACTCGTATTTTACTTCGTAGGTCAAATGTTTTATTTAAGGAAGAATTAATTTGAGTACACATATTGTAAAGCATTAGAAGAATTTTCTAAATAACATTTTCTGAATTATGTACGTAGTAATTATTTTGTTGTTTACAAAATCAACCATCAGTAATATAAACGTAAGCCTATAATAAATATGGTAATTCATCTGTCTGTGGACTGGAATATATTTTGGAACTTTAATATTTCAGGAAGTGGGTAGCAGTTAAACCTCCTGAACAATAAATTTGGGTTGTCAACATAACATATACAGGTCTGTTGCAATAAGGAAGAGAGATAGCCAGTCATGGTTCTGTCATTTGCTGCCTTCAGACCCATATGACAAGATTCCTGATCCAGTTTGATATTCTGGGAAGACTGAAACACCGTCTGTGCCCAGCTAGCATGCTGCGTGATCATCACACTTGAAGAATTCTTTAGGTAGGTTGTATATTTATAATTTGTATTATTTAAAAATAAAATTGGTTTCTTATAGCAACTGAAGTACTTTTACCTAGTGTGAGAAGATTTTATTTTTAATATACCTTTATCCTTAACTGAGCAAATTTTTCTTGTTTTAAGTAGTGTGTGTATCGGTATATATACATAAATATATGTGTATATATATAGATTGAATATACGTTTATCCTTAACTGAGCAAACTTTGGTGTTTTAAGTAGTGTGCGTATCCGCATATATACATAAATATGTGTGTGTGTATATGTATATGTATATATATATACACACACACAGAGCGAGAGCGAGAGAAAGCGCATCTGTTTGAAAGAACTCCTTTCTAAATCTCGCACTGTCATAGACTGTATCTTACAAATAGGCCCTATCTCTGCTACCGGAAGTTAAAAACACAACCGTGTATCGAAAGGCTGACTTACAGAGAAGGCAATCGAAACGATGGACGTTGTCCATAACACTAGTCAGGCTTACTGAATTATTGCATCTTGAACATGCTTTAAGGCATCTTGAAATTGAACCTTATTGATGGTTTCAAATATTTTTTCCTCGAATAATGAAAGCCAAATATTATTTAGCTTCACTTGTGCCGCACATGCACCAACGTTAGCAACGCACACACACTGTTGAGCCCCTGAATGCCGCCGTGTCTCCACGTCCAAGGAAGGATACTGACAGTGTCTATATGTCACGAGAGCTGTCTCCAGCAGACAAGGATTTCTTACTGTGTCTGACATTACATTACACTGCTTCCATTCTGCGTCTGTAACGTGCTTACAGCATTAGTGTATCAAGTACGAAACAGTGCAGAGTGGAACGTTAGTTTGGTTCAAGGGAACAACGGGGGGTATCTTAGGAGGATACTGAGGGGACTGAAAATTATTCCGTTAAATAAATGGACATGCGTTGCTTATGGGAAGCCGATAGTTGTTCAGCTAAACAAGGAGCTCTACTGCTTTCTTGAAACCAAATATTTCATTATCGTTTTCACAGAACCTGTTAATTAACCCCTTAAAGACGAAGCGTATCTGCTTTATATAAGCACCCAGTGCGTACCGCGCTGTAAACACTCTCCACTTCGGTTATAAAAACCAATCTCTTAATGCTTTATAAGGCAAAAGTTGCTGTTTGTTCTGAGATCCGTACAAAACACATAAACGCAATGTGGGCACCACGTAGAAATTTTTAATGTTAAACCTGGTCTTATGTAAGGTTACCGCTAGGCTTTAAAAGGTTAAAGTGTTCCGCTAAGCCTAGGTAACAATTTCACGAAAGGGTAAAACGGGAGGTGGGGGATTGCTGTTCAGCTCCATGCGTTCTGAACTGCGGAACTGTACAGAGGTGAGTGGTTAGGTTCACATTCCAGCCACTTTGTCCGAAGGGACGTAACTGTCAGCGCCAATTACAGTGACAGAGCCAAACTGGATAAAACAAGAACAGTGCTACTGCAAGGAATCGGATTCCATTCTGTCCATACTCATTTGTGACTGATGTAAGCCAGATGCTACAATAAATGGTACATACATATTTATTAGGCGGTCCCGGTGGCCGTACGGTCTAAGGCGTAGGTATGAAGCGGCTTGATTGATGGGATCGCGGCTTCGAATCCCGATGGGGGTATGGGTAGTCATCTTATGTGTCTGTAGTGTGTTGTGTAGGTAGTGGCCTCTGTGAGGGGCTGATCACTCGTTCAGAGGAATCCTACCGGGTGTGTGTGTGTGTGCGTGCGCGCGCGTGTTGTGCGTGTGCGCGCGTGCGCGCGTGTGTGCGTGCGCGCGTGTGTGTGTGCGCGCGTGCGTGTGTGTGTGCGCGCGCGCGCGTGTGTGTGCGTGTGTGTGTGTGCTTGTGCGTGTGCGCCTAATTTTATTTGATACAGAAACCTCAAAACGAGGAGGCCTATGCCCCAGTTGGGCCGTAGCCCTGAAGAAAGTATTTTTACTGTATACATTTCTTTTCTTATGGCCGTTAGGCTCAACGTCTGCTCTTAGGAGAAGAACGCAGCCTGAGGGTGTTACAGAACGGGCTACTGAAGAGTGTATTTGAAAGTAAGAGGGAAGATGTAAGGTGAAATTGGAGAAAATTACATAATGAAGAGATCCTTTGCCGATCTCAGTGGCCGCGCGGTCTAAGGCGTAGGTCTGCGGCTGAGCGATTGCTGGGATAGTGGGTTCGAATCCCACCGGGGGCATGGATGTTTGTCTCTTGTACAGTGTTTGTGTTGTCAGGTAGAGGTCTCTGCGACGGGCCGATCCCTCGTCCAGAGGAGTCTTACCGACTGTGGTGTGTGTCTGAGTGTGATCAAGTGAAAATAAAAACCCTCTACATCTACTGTGAACAGGTAGGTAGAAGAGGGAAGGACTATGAAACGAAGAGCTTCTCTAATTTGTACTCTATTAAATAATATTAAAATGATTAAATCAATTAACATTACGTGGAAGGGACACGTGTCATGCGTGAGAAGTGTAACAAATATAAGGTGTGAAACATATTATGTCAGGAAACGTGAAAGTAAAAGACCACTTGATAAACTTATGTGTAAATAGAGAACGATATTAATCCTTTAAAGACGAAGCGTATCTGTTTTATATAAGGACTCAGTGCGTACCGCGCTGTAAACGCTCTCCACTTCGGTTATAAAAAGCAGTCTCTTAATGTTTTATACGGCAAAAGTTGCTGTTTGTTCTGAGATCCGTACAAAACGTATAAACGCAATGTGGGCACCACGTAGAATTTTTTAATGTTAAACCTGGCCGTATGTAAAGTTACCGCTAGGCTTTAAAAGGTTAAAATTTATTCCAAAATAATAAATTTTTACCTGGATTATTTCAGCTGCTTCAGGCGGGAAGTTATTTCGGAAAAGACTAGGAATTTCTTGGCTATTTGAGTGACTATTTTCTTTTCCAAAAAGGGCTTTAATGCAAGGAGTTAGTGCTGAACTGCAATACATACCGTCGTCACATTACGGACCTGATCAAAATAAGATTTTCTGGGCAACTCACGGGTGTCAGCACGATCTGCGAAATCGACCGAAACGTCAGTGATCTTCCCTTCTAAGGGACGTAGGCCTATACATTCTCATAACTTTGGGCAACTATCTATTTCCAAGTCCGTTCACGCGCATGAGCAGAACTGGTTTAATCTCTTCCTTCTCGTGGCTACTGAGAAAACTCGCTGTTAGTCGACCGCTGGAGTGTGTCGCGGGTGGTAGCACAACTAGGCGCAGCTCTATTCATACCAGGTTACAAAGCGTGTTTTTACGTAGAATGTGCTGAAGCTTCTATATTTACTGGAAGATCCTGCAGGGACTGTGTAGGTTATGACACATAGTTTATGAATTTAATGCGAACAGGTTTATGTTTTAGAAATAATGTAAAATTAACAATTTGTTTCCATTATCATTGGAAAATATGATGTGCTTTCAGTAGTTGAGGGTATTGGTGAAGAAATGTGATTGTGTGCTACATGTTATTTTTTAAAAATTATATATAGAATTCCCAATGTTTTGCAATGAAACATAACTTTGTTTACATTACAGCGTGTGTATTTTGATTATCATAAAAATGTGACTGCTTATTATTCCTTAACTTAGCGTAGTTTAGAAGCTGTAGGTTACATTACACACTACTTAGATAATTTAACCTTTTAAAGCCTAGCGGTAACTTTACATACCACCAGGTTTAACATTAAAAAATTCTACGTGGTGCCCACATTGCGTTTATGTGTTTTGTAAGGATCTCAGAACAAACAGCAACTTTTGCCTTATAAAACATCAAGAGACTGGTTTTTGTAACCGAAGTGGAGAGTGTTTACAGCGCGGTACGCTCTGAGTCCATATATAAAACAGATAAGCTTCCTCTTTAAAGGGTTAATATGATTGTGTCTATTGAATTACAAGTAATACGGACTTACTTTTGAAGACAAATTGTATACTCACGTAGTGTTATTGTGCTAGAAAAATACATTGGACCTTCAACAGTTTTTTTATTAAGGATGCGCTATCCATTTCTAAGATTAGTACATGAGATTTGTATTTTAAATTCAATAGGTATGTTTTTTCACAGATTAATTATTAATCTTAAAGGTTTTGACGATGGTGTATAATATTGTGTGGTGATGGGTTTATGGACTTTATCCATCGTCCGAAGAGTAAAATATTAAAAATATTAAAAACTTAAAATCACAAGGTTTCGGAAGCTGGCTCAGCTTCCGTCCTCGGGTGAATGGAGGGGGAAGAAGAGAAGAACACCTACTCTTTTGAGCCCC